>JBBPCX010000032.1:13220248-13246731 GCA_037974365.1 Hydrocynus forskahlii | reverse complement strand
ATATGGCCATAAGTTTCCATACATATGAAAAATAAACATTTTATTCTGGACAACCATTTTTATTCATATAATGTGCTCTACATGATTGCCATTGTTTCAAAAACACATAATAGTAGTTGTTTCCCATTGTTGATGAACACTAACTTTTTCTGAAACTTGTTCATACGTTTTGCCACAGTGCCGTGTGTGATGTTCGTTACATGTTTTCTGTTAAAGTTCATTGCTACCATGCGACAGCTTCCCAACCCAGCCATCAGTATAATTTCAATTCGTTTGTCTTGTGTCAAACGCATCTTCTAGGGTACATTACAGGATACATTCTAGGGTACATTGTATACATTAAACTTATGGCCCACCCTATATATATATATATATATATACACACACACACAGCAGTGTGTCTGGACCTAAGGGTACCTAAGTGGTACCACTGGCAGTCCTGGGAATTAAACCCATGACCTTCCGATTCCTTAACCACCAACTGCCCTATATACAGTTGTGCTCGTAAGTTTCCATACCCTGGCAGAATTTATGATTTCTTAACCATTTTTCAGAGAATATGAATGATAACACAAAAATGTTTCTTTCACTCATGGTTAGTGGTTGGCTGAAGCCATTTATTGTCAAACAACTGTGTTTACTCTCTTTAAATCATAATCACAACACAAACTACCCAATTATAGCATTATAGCAGGGGACACTTGGAATTGCCATAGCTCCAGGATCCTACATGGTCTAAATTTGGGCCTGATTATGGGGACACATCATTATTGAAACTGCTTTACAAACTGCAGACCATTCTTTTTGGCAATAGATGAGGGCAACAGAATACTGAGGAATACTAAGCTAGTGGTAAGGAAGACACTTAACTTTCAGTTGCTGCAGGGGGACTGTCCGTGTAACTAATGATTGTAAGTCGCTCTGCCAAGTGCCCCTTTACCTACATTTATTCTAAAAAAAAAATATTGGCAATAAAGTTAAGCAAAAAGGCAAAATCTTAATCAAAAAATGGCAAAGGTGAGATCATGCTGACATACACTGTAAATCAATTCACTCAAAAAGTATTTTTGATGGTGCAATTTGAAAAAGGCTGGCATTATTGCTTCATAAAGTCTTCTCACAATCAAATTTTAAATAAATGATCAGGACGTGTGTGTGTGTGCGTTTGTGTGTGTATATGCGTATGTGTGGGTGTGTCCCCATTTAAATAATTGTGAAAGGATTAAAACGATGACCAGCAAACGGATTTTCATGCCTGCTTCAAGTACAGCTGTATTTTCTCTGGCTGTGTAGCCACATCCTAGGAGGAAACAATATCTCTGCAAACTCCAAGCTATTAATCCCTCCATATCTATACAAACATTTTGGCCCTTGTTATGAAAGAAGCTGTAATTACGATAAGCAAGAGCTAGATTTCACATAAGTAGGGCAGCTGATTGAAGATTTAGCTTGTAGAATGAGTCAAGACATTCTTAATGGGCTCCCTAAGGGCTCTACAGATGAAGAAACAGTTGCTATGTAGCATGCGATTTGTGCAAAACAAAGTGGAGGTTGGATTGCCTTGTAACGCTTCATTTGAAGGCTATCTACTTAGGGACTTTGTAACACATGACTGGATTTAATAACAGATTTATAAAGCAAAACTTCAGCGTTGATGTATTATGAAGTAAATGGGATTGTATTCACATAAGAGGCCTTAAATTAAACAAATGGCATTATAACATCGTTATGAAGCATAATGAAAGACGGATGTTCCGCATATGTCAGTTCTATGCAATTTAAATATATATATATATATATATATATATATATGCTACCACTCAAATGTTTTTAAGCACACATTCACATAATATATACTAAATGTACACTCAGTATTCTTTGCTATGTTCACTATTTGAGTAGCTTTATTAGCTAGAAAATGTCTTTTTTTTATTCATCACTACTGAGCTATAAAAACCCACCTAATATAATTATCATTATAATTACAAAGTAGATCACCAGACAACTGTTAGATATTTAATGAGCTATTAAGCGACAGCTATTGGGATGAAACAGTTAACGAGTGCATTAAATCACACATGTCAGACCTGCAGGGTTACACTATTACATATTATTTCCATTTTATAAAGGGAACTTGTTCAAAAAAAAAACAAAACATACATATATATAACATATATATGTCTAATGCCTATGTAGTAAGTTAGTGAAAATACGTTATCTACAGAACAATCACCTCCCCTGCTCCTTTCATGGAAGCCAAATTGACAAAACACAATAATAAGCTGTTTATAACATACACAAGTATATTGATTTATAGATATGTTATTCAATGCTCGGGCATGTGTTTTTGTTTCCTATGACACTTATAGTGGCTTTGCTCTGGTGCCCCTTTGGTCATATGCTACGGTAAGACTGGTGTCCCCTTTTTTCTGTAAATCTAAAAATCTGTTTAGGTTTTGTTTCTCCTCACAACTCTGTAAGCAAAAGTATTTAATGCACCCCTCCACCAACAACATTCCTCCTGCATTCTTTTAAGCCTCTGCTGCTCCAAAGGTCCTTATACAGTCCTAACTGTAACAGATGGAGGGGCTAGTTGTAGCGGATGCTAAAAGTTGTAATTATAAAACACAGTTAATTCATTATATTGCAGTCACAATGCTTTATAATGCATGTGGAGGCTGCACTTTTGCTCTTGCTGAGTGTCATTTATATGAAAAATGGTGCTACAGATGCTGAAGCCAGCAAGAAGATGATTCGAATAATGTAGAGGCAACTTGTGTTACTGTCATAGTACAAAAGAGTCATAGTAAAAAGTCTCTATGGGGATATGAAAACATGCCTAAAAGCATTTTGTAGTTGAACTTGTTTAACCATGTTAAAAAAGCCATGTTACATTTTTCCCCACATTAGTTTGTGCTCGCTCTACCCTACATCAAACCCAAACCCACAGCAGCCTCAGCAGCTCCACATTATTTATACATTCACCATACTAAACCATAAACTGGTGGTTGTCAGGCAGTATGAGTACTTCATATCGCATCCCCCATTTAAATAGGTGTAGATTAATGCTCCATTCAATGTTGACAAAAAACATCAAAGAATTTGACTTGTCTATAAGATCCACATATTTGCCAGTTTCTAATGACAAATGAGCCAACAAAACAAACCTAAATACCATCAGAATAAAGGCTCGTCTACAAAGCCATACTGTGGATCCCCATCTCAGTATTCAACAGGAAAGACGTGGAGGATAGACTGTAGGCATAATTCCATCAGCCATGAGCCAGGAAGAAAAAAGAAAGTAAATCAGTATTCCGAACAATGGGTGCTCTCTAGCTTTGAAGCATGTGCCAATGAATCGAATAGTACAGAAAGACTGATTTCACAAAGAAGGCAGCGTGAAAGGATTACAAAACTGGACGTCAGTGCCGATCTCTTGATGTCCAACAGCTACGGTCCATTATGTGTCAAGACAGGTTGGCTACCACGGTTGAAAATGTAAATTTTTATCTTAATCTCTCCACACTTTCACCTATTTTGCCTCAGTTTTGAAAAGAACAACCCAGGATGGGCTCACAAGGTTAATTTATACTTGCGAGGTCAAGGAGCTTAGTTTAATTGCTGTAAGAACTGCACAGCTGTCTTTTTAGAGAAGGTTCAATTTTCCGGAGGCCACATTCTTGGTGTCCAAGTGGTCAGCGTGCCCAGTGTTCAGAGAACTTATCAACCATGAAACTCTCATTTCTTCACAGCTGCAGTTCGAACAAATAACTTCAATTAGCAATTTTGCAGCGGAGAGAAGCGCCTTTTCGAGCGTATGCAATTCCTTCCTCTGATACATCTAGTGAAGCCTTCATAATTGCCTGAGCTACTAGCTACATATTTCAGTAAATGCAGCCAGTCAATCAAAGATGATTGCCTTTTCTTGGCATACCAGCTCTCCCCACTGTTTTATTTCTTTATTTATTTAATGTTAATTCCAGTCATAGAACTCCATTGAGAAATCTGCTAGTATCCATTCAGGGGTGAAATGATTAGTTGACAGCAGTATGGATTTTCCTTTTAATTGGTGCAAACACCACTGCTGGGGAAGGATGAGGGAAAGAGAAATTCTCATTGCGACTTCTAATGAATAACATTAAACAAGTCATCTGAATACTCATATATTGCTTGGTTACAGCAAATAACAGAATCTAAAAAAATCAATTAAATGTTAATCTTTTTGGATTTCTGAGACATAGTCTGTAATGCATTACATCGTTTCTAATAAAAGGTGCAGTCAGAACTTTAAAACTAGTGACAGGTAAAGTTGGTATTATTGATTATCTCGTTACAGTGACACCTGTCAAGGGGTGGGATAAATTAGGTTGCAAGGGACCAGTCAGTTCTTGAAGTTGATGTGTTGAAAGCAAGACAACTGAGCAAGAGTCTGAGCAACTTTGACAGGGGCCTAACTGGGTCAGAGCATCTTGAAAACATCAGGTCTTGATGCCTTAGGCAATTTTCTGCAGGGAAACCTTGAGTCCTGGCATTCATGCGGATGTTAAATTGACTTGTAATTCCTTTTAATTACACTGCTTCATGGCAACGGTATTCACTTATAGCAGTGGCCTCCTTCAGCAGGATAATACACTCTACCACTACAAAATTGATAAGGAAAGGCCCGAGGAACATGACAAAGAATTCACGGTGTTGACTTGGCCTCTAGAGTCCCCAGCTTGCAATCCAATCAAGCATCTAGAGGTGGTACAAACTACCCGATCCCTGGAGACCCCACCTTGCAGCTTACAGGACTTAAAGGATCCGCTAAAGTCTTATTGCCAGATACCACAGCAGAGGCCTTTGGAAGTCTTGTGGAGTCCAAGCCTTTCTGGTTTAGGGCTGTCAAAATTAGATGAAGGTTAAATTAAGAAGGGGAGCATTGGAGGCCAAGTGGATAGCACTGTCCTTTCACTGGCCTGCACAGAGCCCTGACCTCAACCCCATCCAACACCCTTGAGATGAACTGGAATAGAGATTGCGAGCCAGACCTTCTCGTCCAACATCGGTGCCTGACCTCATAAATGCTGTACAGAATGAATGGATATAAATTCCCACAGTAACTCAAAAATCTTATGGAAAGCCTTCCAAGAAGCTATAGAGGAAGCTATTCTGGCTGCAAAAGAGGAACTCCATATTATCTATATATTAGTTTATGTATTTGAATGCGATGTCATTAAAGTCCCTGTTGGTGTAATGGTCAGGTGTCCCAATACTTTTGTCCATAGTGTATCTGTTAATTGGCTTGCTGCACTCCAACTGAAGAATAAAACAGACCAAATTGCCTGTTCTGAAGAAAATCGGTTGTGATTTGACCACTGACCTTTGATAACTCACAAGTAATTATATACAATCTATAAAAATACATCATTACAAATCTAGAGATGATAACTGCAGATTTTTCCCAAATAAATGACAGACCTATAATAACAATTTCAACAAAAGACCTGCAACAGTTCCCAAAATAGTGGCAAATTAATCCATGTCATGTATTCTTTCCACGCTATAAATTCTACAAAATCCACAATTAAATGTATCCTTTGAAACTTTGATGCATGACATGGTGGCTGATTGCTTTGCAGTCTGCTGAGCTCCAGAATTGTTTTTTTTTTCTTTTTATAACTGTTATCCACCAGTGTGGTGATGCATGCATACAGGTAAACCATATATACCCATCTTTGAGTGGACCATGTGCCATATACACACACAAGCATTACGAGAGATGCACTGTACTGCCAAAAGTATGTGGACACCAACCATCGTAACTTCAAGATCTTGACATCTCATTCCAAAAACCATGGGGATTAATAATGAGCCCCTCAAGTAAGGCTTGTGTACAACTAAAGGTTTGATTGTTCCATGCAAGCCTCCACCCAAAAATCAGGGGTCCAGGGGTGTAGTTGTGCTGGAACAGGAAAGAAAGGGCCTTCCCTATGGTAGCAAATAATTGTTCAAAATATCTTTATCTTTGTATCCTGTAGCATTAGCATTAGGCTACCCTTCACAACTAAGGGGCTTAACCCAGAGCCCAAACAGCCCCAAACGATTAGCCCTCCTCTACCAAACATTACTGCTGGTTGCGTTCTTCTGGCATCTGCTAAACCCAGATGTGACTGTCAGACCTCCAGTGAAACCTGATTAATCACTCCAGAGAATATGTTTCCACTGCTCCAGGAGTCAGTGGCAGCATGCTTTACCTCACTCCAGCCAGCACTGTGAGTAGTTATCATATGACTGTAAGACAGCTACTTGGCCATAGAAACCCATTTCATGAAGCTTTTCATACACACACTGCTGTTTCAGTTGGAATAATGTCGTGGGTAGATTATTTTTGCAGAGTACATAATTCGGCACTTGGAGCCTTCGTTCTGTGACCTTGCATTCTACTGCTTTATGGCTTAACTGTTGTTGCTCCAAGAGGTTTCCTTTACACAACAGTAGCACTCACAGTTAATCAGGACAGATCTACCTGGGTGGAAATTTCAAGTGTGTTTGATCTTAGCCACTTGTTAGCAAGAAGTGTGGCTAAAACTCGTGGACTCCGTAATTAGGGGTGGTGTCAACATAGGTTTGGCTATATAGTGTATGTATATTTTATGGTCAGCTTGGTTTAACTATGGCTGTGGAGAGCAAAGACCTCACATTCATGCAACCATCGGTCATGACATTCCCCCCCTAGCCAATACCGCACCGGAAAAAAATAAGCAAAGGTTTTATCTTTTCTCTTTTATAAGTGCAAGTATTGAACTGAACAGCTTTGCTTCATTTTTAAAAACTGCTGTCAATATTTCTCCTAATTTCCAAATAAAAATATTGTTCTTTAAAGGGTAAATGTAAAGAAAATGACAACACATCAAAATAAGAGAAATGATGCAGGTTTTACAGCACTTGAATAATTCAGAGACAACAAACCTCTTGTTCATTCTTAAACAAAATGGCAATAATTACCTTTCATGTACTTCTAGTAGTGTTTTACCATCCAACAGGTCACATTGTGAGAGGAGAGTGTTGATTACAGCAGTGTTTTTATACTTTTCCTCAGTAAAAATATTTGATTCAGGTGATCACTAATCAGTAAATCATAAAGCAGAAAGAGGTGCTTGTGTAGGAATTTAACAGGCACTGGCATGGAATGGTCGTCATACTCAAAGAGATGCTGATTTAAAAACAAACTGTAGTGCTCTCTTTTTTTCCAAATGCTGTATATGGCAGTAGTGCAGGAGTGAAGAGAACACATGAAAGCATGTTTGTGAATTTAGGAACTAATGATAATGACACTAAAACCAGCCAGGCTCCAGGCACAACTCAGATTTCAGATCCATTATATGCTTTCATTCTTTAGATTTCACACTTCATATATAATTGATTTGAAATAACCAAATAACATTTGATAGCATTTTAGTGGCTTATAATGCATCAGATTGTGTTTTGATTCCCTTTTTTAAACACTTTAACCCCAGAATGTTGTCCTTTACCTTTATTCACAGTATATACAGGGGATGCTCAAGTTACGAGGGTCTTGACATATGTCGTTTTGAGCTTACAATGTTCATATGGGCGAACTAGTTTAATGGCACATGGTGGAAAAATGCGCAGAATACACAGTAACATGGCATATGAGTGAAGGAGTTGGCATCCGCAAGTTTGCTTGTCTAAGTGCAAGTGTTCCATTTGCGTTGCTTTGTTTGGCAACTTTTTGGCCTTTATCATGGATTCTGAAAGAAAGTCAGAGTGGTCTAATTTGTAACACTCATCATGGTTTATCCACTTTTCTCTCCACTTGGCTACCGTCTTTCCTCCCTGTCTTCAAATTGATTACTGGCTGGATGAAATTTGAAAATGACTGAAAATTGTGTCATCCCTATTTTTGTGAAATTATGATGAGGTTTTGCGAGGTCATGTGTTTAGTTTAGCATCATTTAAGTTTTCTTTGTCCTCCATCTAGAAACCTCATATTTCAGGGAAAGAAAATGCATTTACAATGTAAAAAAAAAAATTCTTGAACAATAGGGTGGCTAAAACAAGATGTGTATGGACAACCATCCAGCACTGGCCAGCAATGTAGCTACATTCTCTGGAGATAAATCACCATCCAATACATTTGGGATAAGAAGAAGAGGCATTTGTGATATAGAACTAATCATCCATCCTCAAATCTTTGTCTAGCTGAGTGCAATCATATTCTCACAGCAATGATCTAACATCTAGTGCAAAGCCTTTCGAAAGAATAGGATGTTAATACAGAAAAGGAGGGTAAAATGTCTTAGGTTTCAGAAGAAATGTGATGTCTACAAACTTTTGGACAGTTTCAGCCATTAGTGAAACGTTCTTGCCTCTCCCTGATAAATCCTCTCCCTGAGATAAATTACCATCCAGTAAATTTGGGATAAGAAGTGGCATTTGTGATATAGAACTAATCATCCATCCTCAGTACCCAATCTGTCTGAGTGCAAAAATATTCTCACAGCAATGTTCTAACATCTACTGTAAAGCCTTTCAAAAACAGTAGTGGACTGCAGAAAAGGAGGCCTGAGTGCAATCATATTCTCACAGCAACATTCTAGCATCTCCTGTAAAGCCTTCCAAAAAGAGCAGAGTATTTTACTGCAGAAAAGGTAAGCAAATGTTTCTATTAATATTTTAGATTTCAGAAGAAATGTGATGTCTAAAAATTTTGACAGTTTCAACCATTCTTGAATCATTCTCATTTTCAGTTTAACAACTCTCCCGGATAATGAACAACCTTACCATAAACAACAGATTTTGGGGGGTCGTACAAATTCTATGATTTGAGGAAAATCAGTGCAGATGTCTTCTGACGGAGGAACAGGACTCTAAGTTCTAAGGGAAATGTTCATTCAGTGCAGGGGACAGCAGAGCCAGAAATGTGATTATCTTACATTAAATAATTGAACAACAGAGTAATTAATTAGTTTGCACACAGAACAGCAAGTGAAACTGTATTTATTGGCTCAGGCAGTAAATAGCATTCCAGTTTCTGCTGAGGAGAGCAATATTACCACCTTTGTTTAAGTCAGGCCCCAGGGAGTGGATCCTATAGTACTGTTCATCTCCTAGCTTTCAGACACAATAGAAACTTGACTGCTGTACACATTTTTTGTTATTATTTAGAGATTCAGCAGCTGTGTTAAAAAAATAAACAAGTTCATGAATAAAAACATATTAACCTCTTTTTAATAGGGGTGAAACCGATTTTAAAAAGATCAAATGGGTAGGTTTACTCTTATAAGAAGACCAAGGAAACTTTATTGTGTTATTCTATTATGTATGTGTATCCTGTATGTTATTGTAATAAGTAACGACAGAATTGGTGTTAATATCAGTATTAACCCTTAGATGCATAAGTGGGGTCAAAAATGACCCCAGCGGTCGTTTTTTTGCAATATTTTTGTCATTTTTTATTTTTTATTGTTTAATCTTCCATGTATTCCTCAAATAGGTTATCTTTGACATGAGGCCATTTGGATGTGTATGTAATTTTTATATTTTTTAAGTAATTGCATTTTTTGTAACATCACTGCATTTGTTGTGTAGAGAAAGAGTCTACAGACTATGATATTTATAGCTTCCTGTAATAAAATCTAACCCATTAGGTGGCCTATTGTACTATTATTATTTACTCAATAATATCGTGTGTGTGTGTGTGCGTGTGTGTGAAAGATGATAAGAAATTAACATGTAAAATATGAAGTCATTCTCTGGGGTAATGTGCTTGAGCATGTGTATAATACAAAATCATACAGTAAACTAGTGATGTCATTACGTCATTACTGTTTCTCTCATCACTCTCATCACAGGAGAATATGTTATCCTCTGGGATGCTCCTATACAGAGGAGCACACATACACACACACACATACACACACACACACACACACACACAAACACACACTACTCATTTGTACACATGCACACATACAAACAGGCACACATGCAAATTCACACAAAAATCCACACTCACAACACACAAATTCAAACACACACACACACAAACACACACAAACACACACTACTCATTTGTACATGTGCACACATACAAACATGCACACATGCAAATTCACACAAAAATCCACACTCAACACACAAATTCAAACAAAAATCCACACTCACAACACACACACACAAACACACAAGTGATGAATGAACATGTCAAACATTAAATTATTCTTTTGTTGACCAAAATATAATGAAAATCATTATCTTTAACCAAAATGAAAGAAATTTTCATGCTAAAATGTATTAAGTCTAATTGGAGTCATTTTTGACCCCACTCACGGAAGAGTGTAGGTAGTGGTAGGTAATGCATCTAAGGGTTATTTTGTACTATTTCAATTGGTTGAAGTGGCACAAAACATTCACAAAATGTATACAGCATCTAGTTTATCAAATGGTCTAAAAGGTTTGAGACCATTATGAGACCATAATGTGTCATTACTGGATGCTTGACTATACAAGGGATCAGTTTAATCTCCAGCCTTATTCTCTCTCACCTCTTTCTCACCAGTCCTGTTCGTTGAAAATAATGTGTGGAACTGATATGTGCAGAATGCTTCTCCATGAACGCTTGTAGGTTTTGAATGAGACATGTTAATCGGCATTTATTGGTATGAAAGCGGACCTTCTCTACTCACATTTTTGATTCTCTGGTACTATTCAATGTCAAGCAGAAAGGTTGAAAAACTCGACTGAGAATTCCTCAGCAATGCGCTTGTGATGAGGGCTTTTTGCAACCTGCCACATCTTTGTCCTTTATGCATATTCATCAGTGTGTGTTCATTGTCATAATCAATAAGCGTCCAAGACTGGTGGTTAAAGGACAGCTTGAGAACAAGGTGAAGTGAAAGGAAAATGAATGTTTTAAAAGGTATCACTCAGTTCATTTGGAGAGTCAATGTTCTTGATTCCAGTTTGAAACATTTTTCTAAGCATGTATCAAACAAAATGGTGTGTGAATATTTATGCTTTTAGACCAGCGGTGCCCAAATCCAGACTTGGAGGGCCGATGTCCAGCACACTTTGGTAGTTTCCCTTCTCAAACACATTGTTGAACATGGCAATTAACAGATGATTTGAAGCAGGTGTGTTTGAGCAGGGAAATCTCAGAGCTAGGCTGGACACCATCCTTCCAGGAGTGGATTTGGCCTCTCCTGCTTTAGATTAAAGCCCAGCAAATATCGCAGTTGGCCAGTATTTGGGTGACTGTAGGTTTTATCTGTGAAAATATTGCCAGTGAATGGCAATAACATCCTTTGCTTTCAGTACATATAACGCTATCAATGGTTAGAACTAGTTAAATGAAGAAAACTAAAGAAAAATAAGAGAGAGAAACCAAAACCACTTAGATTTTTTGGTGGCTCCATGTGAGTTTCGACTGTTTATTTCAGTCTAAGAAATATAGCAATCTAGTCGTGTCTTTCAAATCACATCTGTTCAATTATTGGTATGAAATATAACATAAAGCATAAGTAAAACATTATGTTAGCTGATATTAACAGTAAGCAGAATGTTTAGTCCAACAATATCTTCACATTGCTTGGGCCTTACATTACATATCACAGTTTGTGTTCATACCTTTGTACTCTACTACACTGGATTTCAGATTAAACAAATTGAAGATGTCATTTGAGTGTATTGTCTTTTCTTTATTCTTCACATAAGAAGAATTATAAGGTCACTGTAACAAATTATAATTGTCTGTCTAGTTGTTTCTTCCCAGGTTTGTGGGTGCATTGTTCATTCATGCCCAGGAGGCCTAGCAAAACTACGTCACATTTTTTGTCCCCCGGCATGGGACCAATGTTTATTTTCCTACTGTTCATTCCTAAAACCTTAGATAGAAAACATAGAATGTAAAAACAAACTCAGCAATTTACATTTACATTGACAGCATTTAGCAGACACTCTTCTTTAGCAGACGCTATTCAGAGCATCATACGTCAGTGCTCAAGTACTCCACATCTGATCTGAAAAGACTTATCCATCAATATCCATTGTTCAACCAAGTTACATACCTTAACAGATCCTGTCAAAGAAAAGGTTAAAGCATAAGTATGGAAAACATGGAGTAAGGGTAAGTGCCCAAAGTTTTTATTTTATTTATTTATATTTATTAAATATAGGCAAAAGAAATTAGAAAAAGAAAAAGAAATTAGTGAGCAATAACAAGAGGCCTAGTTAGTCACCAAGGTGCTCCTTGAAGAGGTGGGTCTTCATACGACACTTGAAGACAGTGAGGGACTCCGCAGATCTGATCGGACGAGGGAGTTCATTCCACCACTGGTGGGCCAAGACTGAGAAGAGTCTTGATGCATGTCTTCTTTTTTTTGAACAGCGGAAGCTCAAGACGAGCAGGGCTCGATGCCCTGAGAAGACGAGAAGTGACACTGCTTGATCAGTGCAGATAAGTAAGGAGGTGCAAGTCCAATATTGGTCTTTGTTTCACTACTTGGTCACTACTTCACTTCTCCATGCTTAATACCAAGCATCAGCTCAGGGAGTATATAACCCCTGAGCATTAAGCTATAGAACCGAACTGTGCGCTCTGGAGTGATCCATTACGTTTGGGATGAGATGGAATCCAGAACTAATCATCCAACGTTAGTACCAGAACTGTTTAATGCTCTTTTGGCTGAACACAGTCAAATCCTTAAATCTTTGTTTCAACATCTAGTGTGAAGCCCTGTCAGCAGAGTCTGTCTCTGCAAAAAACAGGACAAACTCCCTATTAATACCCTGGACTTCAGAACAAATGTTGAATGAGCAGATGCCTTCAAAACATGAAAAGCGCAGTGAAGCACTGTTATGCTTGATATTTTCTGAACAATGGCCATTTCCATTAAAAGTAGCATACTATTCTTTCTTCCAATACTTTTTGCAAGCTAAATGAAACATTTCCAGGTAATTATACAAGACATTTTCAAGTGTTGTTTAATGAAGTGAATAACATGGATTATCTCATTACATTGGCATCTGTCAAGGGGTGGGACATCTTCAAGATTCAAGATTCAAGAGACAGAGGGTTGAAATAACGTTCTCTAAAGCAAACAGTTTCATGCAAACAGAGCAAGGTCACCGAAAGACAGACAAAGTGCAGAAACAAAATCTGCTGCAACATTATATTGCAGCATCAGAGTACAAAATTGCAGCATCAAAGTACAAAAACAGACAGTTAGTGCAAATAAGAGTGTATTCTGAGGTAGAGGAGTTTAGAATTATTTTAGCAGCAAATTTTAAGGCGTTTTTTAAAAAGTGTTGGTGCAGTGAGTTTAGGATGGCTAAAAGTGTGATGAGCATTTTTATAGCAGTTCAGTATGAGGTGTTCAGTCCCCTGGTGTTAGGTGTAGGCTCTGAGTTCAGGAATCTAACGGCTTGTGGAAAGCAGCTGTTGTGATGTCTGGTAGTGGTGGTTCTGATACTTCTGAACCTTTTTGTAGACATCAGGGGGAAAAACAGTCCATGTGAGGGGTGGGTTTGATCTGTGACAATGCTGGTTTCACAGCGGATGCAGCGATTCTTGTACAGTTCAGTGAGTGGTGGGAGGGACACACCATTGATCTTCTCAGCTGGGGGGGCTTCTGGTCGGTACTGTTTTAGTTTCCAAACCAGGAAGTGATGCAGCTGCAGGGGATTCTCTCGATGGTCTCCCGGTAGAAGGTGGTGAGGATGGAATGGGGAAGGCAGGCCTTATGCAGTCTCCATAGAAAGTGGAAGCGCTGCTGGGCTTTCTTGGTGATGGCCGTGGTGTTGAGTGTCCTGCTGAAGTTGTCCGTCACCTGCACACCCAAGAACTTCACACTGCTGACTTTCTCAACAGTCGAGGTGTTAATGTGAAGTGGGGTTCCTCCTGAAGTCGATGACCATCTCTTTTGTCTTGTCGACGTTCAGAGACAGTTGGTTGTCTTGACACCAGTCCACCAGCTATCTGACCTCCTCTCTGTATACAGACTCATCGTAGTTGCTTATGAGCCCCACCACTGTTGTGTCATCTGCAAACTTGACGATGTGGTTTGTGCTGAATTAGGCAGCACAGTCGTGGGTTAGCAGGGTGAACAGCAGTGGTCTGAGCACGAATCCTTGTGGCGATCCGGTGCTCAGGCTGACGGTCCTGGAGGTGCTAGTTCCAAAACTGACAAACTGAGGCCTGTTAGGAAATCCAGGACCCAGTTACAGAATGAGGTGTTCATGCCCAGTAGGCTTAGTTTCCCCAAGTCTATGACCAGCATTCTGACGTAGCATTCAGTCGTACATCGGTTGGCATGGTATGCAAACTGCAGCGGGTCGAGCTGGTCTTGGAGATGTGCCTTCATGTGATTCAGTACTTTCAAAGGGGTGAGTGTAACAGGCCGGCAGTCATTCAGACAGGACGCTGATGACTTCTTGGACACTTGGATGATTCTGGTAGTTTTGAGGCAGGCAGGAACCACCACTGTGCTCAGGGATGCGTTAAAGATGTCTGTGAAGACGTCTGTGAGCTGCTCAGCGTATTCTCTAAGAACACGTCCGGGTATATTGCTCCACGGTCCACTTCTGCTCCTCATTTGCAGATTATAGGCAACAAGTGAACAGTAAGTTTTTGAAGTTGATGTGCTGGAGGCAGAAAAATGGGCAAGTGTAAAGATCTTAGTAACTGTTACAAGGGCCAAAAAATTATAGCTAGAAGACTGAATCTGAAAATTCCATACTTTATTGATCCTGGAGGAAATTGCTTAGTCTTCTGCATCCAACCCATTCACCCAAATGAAGCAGTGGGCAGCCAAGAATTGTGCTCAAGGCACACAGTGTGTGAGGACGTTACCTTGCTCAAGGGAGCCTCAGTGGTGCCATTGTTGGTCCTGGGATTCAGACCCACAGCCTTCTGATCACAGGGCAACTCCCTAACAACCAGGCCACTAGCTGCTGAAAAAGTGAATGCTGTCTATAAGAGAAAGGTGTCAGAACAAACATTGCTGCCTGTGGGAATATGAAGTTGCAGACTGGTCAGAGTGCAAATGCTGACCCCTGTCCACTGCCAGAAAGACCAATAACCTGCAGATGAGGAGCTGAAGTGGACCATGGAGCAACTGAAGATGATGGTCTGCTCTGTGCATGGGGGTCTCTTACCTGGAGGAGAGATAGCAACAGGATATACTATTGGAAGAAGGCAAGGAAGTGGAGGCAATGTGAAGCTCAGGGCAATGTTCTGCTGGGTAATGGTAAAACAGTGTTCTCAAACAGCAGTTGCCTTTTTCAGCAGAGTAATGTGACCTGCCACACTGCAAAAAATGTTCAGGAATGGTTTGAGGAACATGATAAAGAGTTCAGGGTGTTGATTTGGCTACCATATTCCCCATGTCTAGCACCTCCTCTTCACTTCTTTATCGATCAGCACCAGAAGAAAATTCAGTTTTTCCTCACTCGACTCACCTCACCTCCCATCATCCTCGGATATCCCTGGCTGCTGACGCACAATCTTTTAATTTCTTGGTCACAACATTGCATTCTTCAGGGGGGTCACACTTGTCAGGAGCTTTGTCTTCCAGCGGCGGCTGAGGTATGCTCAGGGGAGTCCACCGTCCCTGATGTCAATGCCAGCTCCATATCACCACTTTATCGCGTCCTGAGGGAGGTTTTCAGCAAAGGTAGGACCAACTCCCTTCTCACCAGCACTACTATCTGGAAATCAACCTCCTGCCTGGAACAGCGCAGCCCCCTCCCATCGTCTTGGACAGAAGGCCCCAGTTCCCTGCCTGGTTCTGGAAGGCCTTCTGCCATCTGATCGAAGCCACCTGCAGTCTTTCCTCCGGCTACCACCCCCAGTCAGACGGAGCGGACCAACCAACAGCTGGAGCGCTTCCTAAGATGTTTAGTTGCAGACCGTCCGCACTCCTGGGCCCGCTATCTCATCTGGGTTGAACTGTCACATAATCTGCTTACCTCCTCTGCCATCGGACTGAGCCCTTTTGAGGTATGTTATGGTTTCTAACCTCCAATGTTTGACCATCAGGAGCCGGAGGTTGATGTACCGTCGGCCCAATAGTTGGTCCGCAGGTGTCCAATAACTGCTAAATTCAGCAACACCACCACTGACACCCTCCGGAACAATTGTTCCATGTTGGTGACAGGGTTTGGCTCTCAACACGCAACCTTCACAAGAAGTTGTCGCCTCACTTCATTGGACCCTATCGGATCACTCATCGGATTAACCCTGTCACCTTCTGGCTCCAGCTGCCTGCCTCCCTTTGGGTCCATCCTGTGTTTCATTCATCTCACCTCAAGCCCTTCATCACCTC
The DNA here is from genome assembly GCA_037974365.1 of Hydrocynus forskahlii. Taxonomy (NCBI): domain Eukaryota; kingdom Metazoa; phylum Chordata; class Actinopteri; order Characiformes; family Alestidae; genus Hydrocynus; species Hydrocynus forskahlii. The sequence continues at coordinate 13,230,403 of JBBPCX010000032.1, read as the reverse complement.
ACCCCTTGTTCTTGCTGCTCCGGACCCTCCTCTGCTTCGGATCATTGACGGTGGTCCTGCTTATACCGTCCGGTGGATCCTTGATTCGCGACGCCGTGGTCGTGGCACTCAGTACCTCATTGACTAGGAAAGCTACGGCCCGGAAGAACGGTCTTGGGTTCCTGGGCAGTTTATTCTGGATCCTTCACTTATTCAGGACTATCGTCGCAGGATATCCTCTCAGCCTGGGCCGTCTGGAGACGGTCCTGGAGGGGCGGTACTGTCACATGCACACGCCAGGTGGTGTGCACAGATCATGGGAAATGAGCATGTCACTAGGTATATAAACAAGAAACGGATAGATCTGGTTGCTCGTTTATTGAGTCCCTTCACCTCGCCAGTCATCTCAGCTCTGGATTCACATGAGTACTCACTACCTTGTGTGCATGAATGTGAATGTTGATTCCAGTGGGAATCCTAACTCTGTCTTAGAGCGTTCACGGAAGAGCGTTCATGCGTGATTCTACCAACCCTCTCGCTTCTGTCCGCATCTGGGTTCATCCATCACGCTACACGGGCAAACTCCTAGTTGGTAAGTTCTCTATCACCTTATCTACGTGAAAGCAGCAAAAGAGGGAACTACATAATAAGTGGTTTTCTTGTTGTGGTGGGTTGGTGTATAGTGTATTAACAAAGAATATGACAATGCGCATTCACGCAGTGACTGAAATTTTGGCATTAACAAAACTGATTTTGGTGTTTGTTTCCTTCTCAGCATGGGGAACAAAGAAATGTCAATGTTAGTAAGGCTGAAAAATCAAATACATTCCAAGATAAATCATGGCATTACCACTGATTATTTAGTACATTGTATAGAAATTAGGCCATATTTGTTCACATGGAAATAGTAAACATACATCAGTCTTAAAAATGTACCAAACAGGGCTATTTAAAGTGATTTAGAATCCTTAAAAATATTTCAATGTATGTTTCTTTTAAGAACTGTTTTTGGAAAGGAGTTGTAAATGTGCACCACTTTTAATCATTTAAAGAACCTCCACATTACGTAAAGGTCCAATACAGATTTCATTTTTCCGAGAGCCATACAAAGCCAAGGACCAAATAGTGTATAGATGGAGTGGATAACCAAAGAGTATGTGTCACATTTATCAAAAGCTATTGAACACATCAAGGTCATAAATACAATCGACTGCCGTAATTAGAGCAAGATGCCATTTACAAGGTTTCAAATATACAAACCACTTGTAAACCTCAACCACTTGTAAGTCCCCACTTTTTTGTTTTCATTATAATCTAATGTACAAAGGTACAGAACACCAGTAACAACAACAACAACAACAAAAATAAAATGTCATTAAGTAATTACTTGCAGTGTACTTGCAGTATTTTCACTCCACAATGTTGATGCTAATGACTGATACAAAAAGAGAGAGAACTCATTGAACTCCAGACATTTTGGCAGCTACAATTGGACTGAGTCAAACAGGTCAAAGGGTCAACAAGTCTAGATTTACTCTGCACTGTCCTTGAGGGATACATGTTTATAAATGAACACAGTATTTATCTCACAATGAGCTGAATTAAGATTACAATACGCAATGGATTATTAAATGTATTAGTTCACATAAAGCCATAGACTTTAAAATAGTTAACATTAACAAATCATAGACTTCAACAATAAGTAAAGTACTTGCTTATATGTGAAAAATGTTTGTTTAAATGTTAAATAAAAAGTGAGCACTTGCACTAAACTTGAACCTCCGCATTAATAAACTATAATTAATGTAATGAAAATAATTAGCACTTGCATTAAACCACATTTTCTGAATATTTTGTTTTTGACCTTGACACCTTATATATCTCTCAGAATTAAATAAGCTGTTATTGTGCCCTGATGACTGCTAATTACATGACCTCTATAGGTCCACAACCACCAGTATCAACTAATGCTTGAAGTGATGTGGCCTTGGCGGTTATTTAGAGGAATTTATTAGTGATATTAAGTTTACTTATAGTACATGAATGCTGAAGTTAACTTGTTAATGTTAATTAATGTGGTACATGACACCAGTTAAGGGAACCTTAATGTGAAGCCTGACCAAACATCACAAATTAGCACATCTCAGAGATAACTACTGTGCATTTGTTTATGTGCAGTAGTTAAAAGCAGTAGCACTTTATTAAATCTCTTAGACACTGACCGTACTGTACAGCCCACTAGTTGGTTCTCAGCTGCAAGGAAGCTTTTTTCTTTTACACCACGTTTAGCCCAGTGCGCCTGTTCTGCCAGTAAATATAATACTAGCTGTCTCGCTCTCACTCTCTGCTCTACAAAAGGGAGTCATCCCATCAGATGCCATTCTCATCAGCATTTCTCCTAGTATATCATGCAGTGCCTTGGCCCCAGAAGATTGTGTCTCTTTTCCCTTTTATTAAATCAAGGCAGCAGCCTGACACACCGGTGGTTTGCGGGGAGGCTCCAGTGGCTGCCTGCTGGTAGACCAGACGGCATAGGGGCTACGGCTGAATTTGCACAGAGCTCTGCCAATACATCATAATACAATCCCCACCCCAACCCACACACACACTTTGCCCACCTAGACTCCCTCATGGCCCCAAACTGTAATTGCAGCGCTTACATGGCCATGGCAGCTTAAAGGTGATAGCCAACAGCCAGTTTCTGCTTGTTTATCACTGAGAAAAAGAGTCTCTATCAGGGCCTCTGTGTGAGCATTGGTGTGTGCAAGTGTGGGACCTTTCTCAATACAAGTGATAAGCAGAAATAGAAGTACATCAGGGGGTAGGTTATCGCTAAAGCGACCGGACACTACTTTCACACGGTCCTCTGAACGAAGCATAATTAAATCAAATATCTTGAAATATTTCATTTTTTTAAACCCAAAATTAACAGCAGATAGAACACAGCATTTTTTCGCCTTTTACATGTTAACTTCAATGCAATGCACCTGGAATTAGCCATTCTGAGCAATATTTCAGGAGACATTCAGACAGTGTTCAAACAGCAATAACAGTGAATGTTAATTCAGGGAATAAACTGAAGCTACGGTGAAGCTGATAAGTAATTTGAGACATTTTGATGTTTTGAAACACCTCGAAAGCAACGTTCCAGAGAACAGCTCACTACAGATCACACTTTTAAAGGTCATTGCACAAGATGAATTAGCTTTATTTACATTCACCGTAAAATCAAGTCAGTTTTTCCGATTTTAGCTGTGCCCATTATGACCCACTAGCTATGTACTCCATGCCTCACACATTGTAACCACTGGGAGCATGAAGGCTAGCACTTGCTTCGTCACGTGAAGCGCTACTGCGTCTTTTCAAACTATTGCTAATGCAGCAACACTGGACGAATCAACATGCTTGGAGGAGCACACTAACTTTATACCTTTATGTCCACTAACAGACCCTTGTGTAAACAAGTACAGTGGTGCTTGAAAGTTTGTGAACCCTTTAGAACGATCTACATTCCTGCATAAATATCACGTGAAACATCATCAGATTTTCACACAGAACTCCTCAAAAAAGATCAATAAAGAGAACCCAGTTAAATAAATGAGACAAACGTATTTCACTTGGTCATGTATTTATTAGGGAATTTATATATTTTGCAGCAATAACTGCAACTAAGTTACCAGAAACATTTAGCTGCAGTTATTGCTGCAATAGGGGGTCACACCCGCTACTGAAATGAAAGGTTCACATACTTTTGCTGATATGCAATATTGGATCATTTTCCTTAACAAATAAATGACCAAGTGAAATATTTTTGTCTCATTTATTTAACTGGGTTCTCTTTATCTACTTTGAGGACTTGTGTGAAAATCTGATGATGTTTCAGGTCATATTTATGCAGAAATATAGACAATTCTAAAGGGTTCACAAACTTTCAAGAACAACTGTATTGAGCTGAGTAATGACGGAGAGTGAGGACATCCTGCTGACATACAGAGAGTGAGGACAATTCTGATTTCTTGGACTCCTGGCCCACCTGGCTATAGCATCAATGGGAATGTAGCACCTGGCTGTAGCATCAAAACTTATGAGCTTCAAAAAACAAGGCCAAAGCTTAGACAGTGCAACTTGCAACAGAACATGTTCTTATTGTTGTACATGCTTAAGTATCTTGTACTAATTTACTGTGATTAGTATGATTCTGCATGATTGGACTCATAATAGGTGTTCTAATGAGCCTCATTCAGATTAAACAACTGTGACTTATGGAAGTATGTATGTTACCTTAAATTAAATTCACTCTCTTTACACACACACACACACACCTTGCCACTGTTTCAACTATTAAGGTAAAAAAGACTCCTTTCAGTCAAGAAAACCAATTGCTTCAACAATGGAATTTGAAACTTCTCCGGACCACCTTTCCAAATGTTATTGGTTTAATCTACCAAATGTTAATGGTTAATGGTCAAATGAGTGCAAAATTGGGCATTGCAGTTCAAAGCCTGCACAAAACCACACTCAAAAAAGGGAAAATGTTGACTTGGCTTGCTCAGGTGCCATTTTTGGTAAAATGTGACAAAACTCTTTTTAGTCTGTCAAGGGTTACAGAAATGAATAGATGGCATGTGATTTGTCTAGAGCAAAACTAGGGTTCTTAAATGGTTCCTTTAATTGTTCTGCCAACATTCTGTTACTATACCTTGAAAAAGTATTTGACCGATTTCTGATTTAATCTATGATTTGCTGTTGACCTGTTTAGGTGAGATATATGACAACAATTCTGTCACATGGCAGCAAATGTGTGTATAATAGCATAATCTTAGTACTATTTCAAGTATAGACAGTTTATCCTCTAAATTTGAACAGAAAATGTTTTATTGATAATTGAAAAAATACGACTAATAATTCTTATTTATAATGACTACATCGTAAAATATATAATGAATAAAATTATTTATCATATAAAACCTCTGCTGACTGGTCCTCAATCTATCTGGATTAAGGATAACGGAATGCTTGTAATCTGAATTTCAGTTCCTTTAGCCCTTCCTCCTCCTCAAATAACATGGAACGTTAGGTTAGTTGAGTTGCCAGCAGTTTCAAAGGCTTTCCACTGCAATCTGCACCTCTGACCTATGAGCCAGACACAGTGAGCAAATTCAACGAAGGTGATCCGTGTACGATTTTTGGTTCAGCGAGTATTTGCGTGAATGTGCATTGACTTACTATGGTGGAATAAGCAAGAACACGAGGAGGAACACCTGAAGCTTAAATAGACCCAGTCACTGTGTCACACTGTGTCATTGCACAGAGAATGGAGCTGGAACTTTTGTATCTAGTTTATGAATTTCCACAAACGTGTTCTCTCTCTCTCTCTAGCTCTAACTCTCGTCATGGTTCTTTGTTGACTTCAGCCTGTAATACTATACTAGACATTGTGCAAGATGTTTCTTTACAGCAACCAGCCAGGGAAATGGGTCTGACAAGTGCACTGACACTGCAACACAGACTGACATATCAAAGCGTTGACAGGCATGACAGTGTCAAAGTTAAGAAAAGACGAACTTGTTTGTGGTGTAAATATAACAGAAGAGGGTTGCAGACACAGAACTTGTTTCAGCTGAATCGGAAAACATGAGAGTGAATACAGAAATGATGTCAATGTATCAACTTGACATACTGTCACACCGAGCTGTTTTGAATAAATGGAAAAAAACTGCATTTCAGATACAAAGCAAAGGCCTCATGTTTTAAACATGGCCCCGTTTTGGATAGCTTAAAGTCATGTGTTCTTGCTGTAATTGCCTGCTATTCATTATCCCTCAATGGGGCATCACATACTGTTTATCATGTTGCGATGTTCTGTTTTAGGGGAGCCACTGACATAAAACATGTGAGGCAATTTCCTTTCTCACCAGACGGTTGCCACACAGCAGTTGTCTCTTACTTTCAAAACATCTAACCATTCAGTCAACATTGATGAATGGCACGTAAAGCATGCGGCCATGGGATTGGCATTGGTTCCTTCTGGCAATCTTACTGTGACAAAGCGATGTGGATGCTGGGCGGAGCTTCCCATTCAACGCCATTTTCCTTTAGACAGCTAGTTGGCACATGTGAAATGCATCCTTCCTTCAGTGGCACTGGCAGTAATCCACTACATCTCAATACTTCAAATCTGACCAACTGGACGTTGTCATCTCATTTAGGAAGAATTAGATTAATTACATTTAAAAGCTAGCTGACAGCGGAAGACCCTCCAAGCAGAACTGAGGCCTGTGGTGGGAACAGAGTCGCAGGAACAGATGGCTCCAGTGGAAGATGTAATGCTATTCAAACAGGAAACATAGGTATCTGTGTTCCTCCAGCATCTATTGGCATGTAAAGATTAACTTGGCTGACTTTGTATTCATTGTAGTATTTTGTCATGCATTTGATTTCTCGCTAGGTATCATTATAGATACATGCTGTATTAACATGCCTTTTTCTGTGGTGGGTTGGTGCCTCATCCAGGGTGAGTCACTGCCTCATGCCCATTGACTCTGGGATAGGATCCAGGTACCTGCGACCCTAGTGAGGATTAAGCGGTTACAGAAAGTATACTTAATATGCCCATCCAAGGGAACGTTGTTCAAAGTGCTCCAACACACATTCTAAGGAAGAAGTACAGTACTGTGTATAAATTAGAGACTGTTTCAGAGTGACCATACCTCTTAGCACATTGCGTGATGGTGAAGTCTGTACAGATACATAAATATATAAAATAAAAACAACAAAAAAAAATACTAAAACAACCAAATATAAATTGCAAATGTGTGCAGCGTTAGACTGTTTCAAACACAGGAACAATGTTAATAATATTTAGATGTTAATTTAATATTTAGATTCTAGATACTCCAAGCTTCTTCTGGGCTACATGTAGCTAGTGATGAGCGTGTGGCTACAACCATTATCATCCACTTTACTTTGCGTCATGTTATCTTGCTTCATAAGCAGCTCTGTGATATTTCAGGCCACATTTGTTACTGAATCTTATTCACTCCTTTTTTATGTGAGTATCGACACAATATTGAGCATTGATTCAGCACCATCTCTGGTCAATATGTTGCTTTCAGTGTGGCTTGTCAATCCTGAGCAAGTGCAGAAAGCATGTGTCAACTTTAAATTACATTTCTGGCCTTTCCTTAGGTGGAGGGACGCTCTGACCTTACTGCAGCCTTGCATTGCCAAATCCCCCTCGCTATGACCGGGGCAAACGCTAAAACACATCCCCAATGCTGAGATAAATCGATGTGGATTACGCTTTTGGAATGATTTAGCGGTCACACACAGACCCTGATGAAAACCACCACAGGTAGATTGAATGCAAGAGTCGGCGAAAGAAAGGGTGCATGCTGCTGATAGCTCTCTGTAGCAACACATGGAGAACTCTGAAGGCTCAGGCATTAATCATGCATGGATTAGTTAATCAACCTTTCAGCTGCCCGTATAGGCTGAGGCGAAGCTAAGGGAGGGATCACAGCCAAGATCTGGCGAGGCAGGTTACATCTTAAGGAGGAACTGAAGTAATGGGAGGGACGATGGGAGTACTGCTTGCACTGAGGAGATTAGAGCCGCTATTTTTTGGGTTTACGTGCCAACATTACCTGCATGCTGTGAACTGTATAGATGTATTCAGTGTTTTAGCAAAGGATGAGCAAAAATATGGTTCATTAAAAATGAAGGTAATTAATTCTCAGTAAAAGATGCTATACTGAGGGACTGTCTCCATTTACGCCATATTATTGGCTTTACAGGGGCAGAAGGCACCAATAAGGATTATCATTTTGGCTGGCTGCTCATCTGCCTTTGAGTTATCTGCAAGCCAAGCGTTAAGTCCCTACTGTACCTTGTATGAACACGCTTGAAATTATTCTGAGGATCATTTGACTACCGCACATGCATTTTTCACCATAAATGTTAATATTAATGAGAATTAATCAGTAGTAGCTCATTCTAGCTGAATTTTAAACTCTACTGAGGAGCCTAAGAGAGGAAGGCTGTTTTTTTTTTTCTTTAGTGAAAACTGATTTGAATGAAAATGGGGCCCATTTTCTACTGAATGAGAACGATTCGCTTAATTATGTATCTGATCGCACATCTGGTGGCCATACAGGTTCTTGCAAATTACTGATAAATGATCAGACAATCTTTCCAAATGAGCCATCAATCAAAAGTGACAGCAGAGATATTATCTACATTATAAATAGGTCCTGAAGTGATGAATGTGGATGGAGGAACCACATACATGTCTCATCCTGTGCTTCTCTTGACAGGAAGCAGATGAGGGTAAACACTCTTGTACTAAGAGCGACTCAGGGACATCAAAGATCACTGCAGTCAGCTTCGTCCCAAGCAGAGGATGTGCAAAGGAAGACCAAGCCGGGAAAAGCAAAGTTAAGTGAGTGCATGCGGCTGGTTGCGGCCTTCAAAGCTTTTTATAGGCTTCTCGCATGACTCATAGCCTAGAAGAGCATTAGTCACCTAGTCCTTCATCTCATCATCTCATCTCAGCTCACACACAGCCACAGTGCGGAATGTGCCACTATTAAAACAGAGATTATAAACCTCAACTTGCTAAGTGATAGTGACACCTTTTTTGGACTCCTGTATTTTACGTTCATCTAAGGTGTAGCCTACATTCCACGCAGGCATCTGCTGTGGATCCCCTAGGAATCCAATAAGATTTCCAAATACTCATAGAAGTGAAATAGTAGGAATATATTTATGTTTTCAGCCAGTACTACCATTGAACCACTGCAAGAAAGACAGGTAAAAGCATATTATCAACAATGGAATAAAGTTGTCATTTATCCTGAGACATTTTATTAATTACCGGAGCAATACAGATTTTCTGAAAGAGGATCTCAGGCACGCAGAACTTCCAACTGAATGGGAACTCATATTTTCCTGAATAGTTTATTTAGTAATAATCTTTGATCTGCCACTGCACCCACCACTGGTCAGAAATAAAAGATAACGTGATAACACTTCTGAAGGACAGTATTCATAAAGTAACATGACATGTACATAAGCCTTTGATGACAACTGACATAAACTTACATAAACATGCGTAAAAGCTTTTCCAACAAGCGTCAGTTGTCATTATGACTGCTTCTGTCAGTTCTGATGTCATTTTACTTCACAAAACCCTCAAGCTGTCAATGTCATGGTGAGGAATGCCGAAATCATATTTCTGCACACAGATTTTTTTTAGGATCTGGAGTCTGCAGTGAGATATTAGATAAAAGACTTTAAAGAGATCACGGTTTCAAAGAAGGGTAGGGACAAAACTGGACGTTCCAAAAAGAAGTTTTTGACCTCTTTGAATTTTGACCCCTACGGTATCAAAGTCCCATAGAAAAATGCTCTTTGCCACTTTGAGTGAACTCCTCAACTGAACCTTCAACCAAGTTAACCCCCAATAGCCATTTAACTAGCCTTGTACAGGACTACACTAGGGCATGATTAATATTAATACAAACCGAATGAAAAAAAAAAAAAACAACATTATTTTAAAGTGGTTACACCATGAATATAAAGATAATGGGTTATAAGTGTTTTGGTAGATACATTTTTGCTGTGTTGCTGTATGCTAATGAGGCTTGTCTTGCTAGCTGCGACCAGCAGGGACTGTGTAGATGTTTGTGTGGGGGTGGATATGGGCCTGCAAGTCCCATTATTACCAGCTTTAGATTAAGTTCTGCAAAATAAGAAGATCTGAAAGCGAGGGGGTGGAACAGACTGGAACTCTGGGACAAACACTACCGAACACTGCCGCGAATGCAACCGAGCCGCAGGCTATCCCAGTTTTTCTCATGGTAGCGGACAATAACTTTTAGGTCACTTCATAATGATGAATGAACAAGACCGGACCGGGTGCAATTAGACAGACCTCGGTTAGGGACCCGGCCATGTGCCTCTGAGTGTGTGTGTTTGCTGTCTGTGAACGGTGCCATCATGATACGACCGATATGCCAAAAGAGAACAGATTTTGTACTGAAGGGTATGACGTGGGAACCCATGCGTGAACTCTGGAGGAGGGAGACAAGGAGAGAAGGAGAGAGAGAGAGAGAGAGAGAGAGAGAGACAGAGAGAGAGAGAGAGAGAGAGAGAGAGAGAGAAAGAGAGAGAGAG
>JBBPCX010000032.1:13185132-13220148 GCA_037974365.1 Hydrocynus forskahlii | reverse complement strand
CTTATTTGTGTGTAGAGTTTTGCAAAAATAGCCAATAGTTACAAAAAATGTGCTTAAGCAATCAGAAAAAACTGTAATTACTTATATTGGAAAACAGAGGCTTTCTTATGAAAACTGTTACTTACAGCGGGTCCAAAAGGAGTGAAGCTGCTGGAATACAGCACATAGAAAAGCTGCTTTACAAACACTGTTGCACCCACAACCCATATGGAGGCATTTCTTATTTTTTACACAGCTCACACTGCAATAGTTCTGAAAAGAATAGCAACTCGTGCATAGCAACCTTGAGAGTTTTGTTCATCACATCACATGAGAAGATCAGTGCAAACATCCCCTATTTAAGCTGTTTCCTTTATTGTGATAAGCATGCATCGCCGTTTCGCTGCTGAAGTTTAAGGCTGGTTTCACACAGTGATACTCTGATGCTACTTCAGTTGTGTAAAATCTACATGATAATAAATTTCACCTCAGCTGCATAGCATAAAATGCACTGCTTAAAATAACCCCAACAGTGTCTGCCATGAAGCAGCCAAGAACGTGCCACTAACAGAGTACCATGTAACCATGTTAAACAACATAATTTCCAGTAATTGATTTCAACCAATAAAATTAATGGTTAAGGGTAACAGCTGCTTATGTTTATTCTTCTTTCTTTCTCTTGACGACTGATTTTACACAGAGCAGAGGATTTACTGATACAAAATTATTACAGAAGCCGAAATCAAAATGTGGTCTTCAACGAACCTCCAATGATCTTTGAATAGATCATGAAATGATCTCATTTCCTCTGTATTCGGTAGCTAGTCTTTCTACCACACTACTATTGAAAGGACTTGTAAAAGTTGCCTGCAAGACTCAGCATGTAACAGTTTATACACAACTACAATTATTAATTATCTGATAATCGGAAAAGCTCCAATTTCTCCATATCTTGAAATCACACTGTTCCCTTAAAGTAGGCAGGTCAGTATTAATCTGAAGTCACTCCCTTCAGAGACACCGGGAGCACCAGCCTGCTGGTACTTTGATAGAGGAAAACAGATGTGCCGTATTAGTGCAGGAAAAGGAGCCAGGTCATCACTGAGTTGGTCATTAATATTTACACCTCATAGAGCTTGTGTTTGACTAGAGGAGCAATTACAGAATACTACACGAGAGAAAACGAGAATCCTGGTGTGCCGCATTTGTGTATGACAGGGCGTCCAGGGGTCCTGACATCTGCTCGTGATGGGTGATGGTGCTTGTGAATATGGCTTTTGTCTGGTTTCAGCATGAGTGGCTATTGAGAGACCACAAAGGGGCACATTGCTTTGAAGGGCTGGTGCAGTCTTGCACACCTTTGGAGTTTATCCACTTTAAGGCCTGCATTATAGTCTTCTGAGCACTTCAGAGTGATACTCTAGTACTACAGGGGTAAGATGCTCTCTGGATTTAACCTGCCAGGCCTTCAGAAAGAAATCTGACTGTCTGAATATTTCATTTTGCCCATTGAAACTTAACTACTACAGTGCCAATTTTAGGAACAAATGAAGACCTATGAGATCCTGAGGGTCCAGCTCTCCAGTGAAGTTTATTTTGGAAGATAACATATAAGGCTTTATGAAGTTAATGGACATTTACTGTCTTTAAAACACAAAACATAATTCCAAAGTAATAGACTGTGTAAAGCAGATGTGTAGAGAACATTGCTTAAAAGTATGTATTAAAAGTATTACTTTTTAAATGTGATATTCAGTGATCATGTATGTATACTTAAGTTTGTGTACTATGTAGATAACCTTTAAATAAAATGTTATGAAACATTATAATTTTTAATGTTTGATTATTTTAGGGTTTAATGAAATTCAGAACATATATACAATATACAGGACAATATATATAGGACAATATTCAAACTGTGGTAAGGTTACAATTGTTTTGTTTTGAAATGTCCCTAGAATTGAACAGCCTTTGCTTCTCGATACACATTAAAAGGTATAAAATGGCTTAATCTTTTATTAGTCAATTATGACGCATGTAATATATTAAAATTAGATGTTAATCTCAAATTTGCAGGCTCATTAAGATTACGCCTGACCTCTTCTTCATTATGCATGTTGGCTTTGTTTTCAGCAAAACAAGCTTCAGCCTTTAATCTCCTCCATTCATCCACATCTGTCCCCATTAAAGACCAAAACAGGTAATAATTCATGGATGCCTGTGTCAGCAACTCTGGGATGTCCTCTTTATGTCATCTATGTGATTATAGCGCGCCAGCTTCATACGATACAAGTTATTAAATTCAGCTTTCCCTCATATCTCACTATCTCATTTGATGACATTAAAGTGGTTTGCCGTGCTTCTACAGAGGAGTCAAAGAACGAGTGGTATAGTCTTGGATTTATGTCAGAGAGTTGCTTTTATTGCAAAATGTGTGTAGAGTGAACTCGTAGGGTAGGTTTTTTGCCATTTGATGGATTTGAAGTGTGTGCTGTCACCATATACAACCTGATTCACCCTACACTCCACAGACTTCTTCAAGATGCAGTCTCTCAAAGTTACACTGATTCGTCCTTATTTCAGAGTTCTAAAAGTCAGAAATGTCAGGGCTATTTTTACTGGACTTCAGCCTGATGGGCAGAATGCAAAGCGTGCACTGTTTTGTCTTTAATACAGTATCATTTAACCTCACTGCTGGTCTGGCTGTATTGCTCAAAGAATCCTTTTGCCTGTACTGAAGCAAGAAAAAAGGGTCAGAACCTGGGCTGAACAAGGAGAGAAGTTTGAAAATAAAAAACAAGAAAAAAAATACTTTATCTAAAGTGAAGATTAAACAGTGTTGGGCAAACTAAAGTGTTACTCAACAATAAATTAAGCCTCACTACACAAAAGCTACCACCCATAGAAATATAGCAAGCTAAGTTACACAAATATGGCAAAAGTAGTTTACTACATCAGAAGCTACTTCACGTTCTACCAACCTAAAGCCAGATCAGTGCAAAATGAAAGTCAGATACACTGGTTAAAACATTTCTTAAAGAACAGCCCATGATTTAACACAGTGTAGACATTGCATCATGTGAAGCATCAAGACATAAATAAAAGCTTACTGCTTTTATTTTATTGGCCTACTATTAGGTAAACCAGTACTCTAGTAAACAAACTATTTTGTACCAAATTAAAGCTACTGTGTAGTGTTCGATGGCCAAGACATGGCTATAGGTTTAAAGCAATTTAAAATTTCTAGGGGAAAGAAAAAACATATTAACATTAACATCACCAATATTAACATCAAATGCCTTGAGGGCAGAATTTCACCAAATAATTGTCTTTATTCATGTCTGTCCACAGTGTGGAGTGTGTGCATTCCTTGAACTATGAAGTTAAGAATTAGTTTATTGAAACGGTAGTGAGATATGATGTGTGTGCCCCTCTAAAATACTGCGACACACCGGTTTGTGTAGCATGGTCTTCATCATCCAGAGGTAGCCATCTCCTCTTGGCCCGTTCACATTCCTTGTTCATGCATGTCATTTTATTTGGGTGGACTCTCTAGAAAATAAACGATTGATTCATGATTCATTTTGAATGTGTGGTTGTGGTAAGGTAAGGACTAGGGTTATATTTCCCTTGGTAAGTTAAGTTAATCAGGCCTACCCAGAAAAACTAAACTGAGTAGGCCTAGGTCAGAGATCTCCAACAGGTAGCTACCTAGGTCCCCAACTGCTTAAAAGTACCTCTCCAAAGGGTCAAATGAAATGTAAATGAAATGTAGTCTTATAATAGATTTGTGTAAACTTCCTGTCTGGTGGCTATAAAATGATAATATCCCAGTTCTACTGCTCTCTGATGAGAGCTGATGTTAGTAGTGCTCATCAGATTTCACTATAACGATGGAAAATAAAGGGGCCAATGAAGTTATAGGCCTAGTTAAAATATTTTTCTCTCCACAAATTGAGATGACACTTTAGAGTGTTTGTGCTGTACTGTAAGTGAGTATGATAAAGGATGTAACATCTACTATCAATAACAGATAAATGCTGATGTAAACTAGTTGTAGTGAAAAAAAGGCTTGAGACCCCTGACCTAAGGCCTTGAACATCATGCTGAATATCTAAGTAACTGGAGCCTACTGATTAAAACACCTATGCTTATCTAATTTCACAATGACAAAAACTACATGTAGCCTAAGCTTTAAAAACACTTTGACCAGAGACAGGTCAAAGCCTATCTTAGGCAAGCTAGTAACGCCACATAGGCTAGTTTCCCCCTGCTAGTCAGCATGGGTTAACATTCGTTACATGACGTTATTCCCTCACTTTCGCTAATTTCTAACACTTTAAGTCAAACTGTAGGGTATTTTTCACACACACACATATTTCATTATAACCTGCTGCAGTAGGGAAATGAAAGAGTCACCTGAATGTGGGTTCTCAGGTTGGTGTTAGATGTATTAGACGTCAACAACAGTTTGGTTTTAGGATTGCAAAGCACACGTGTAAACATTTATTCCTTCTCTGTTGATTCAACAAGTGTCATATATTTTTTTGCAGATAAGGCCACGGCGTGAGTGGACTGCTCCTCTTGTTCTCCTCCTGTCTCTCCCTCCTCCATCCTCTTGTGCTGTGTGTGACTGTGTGTGTGTGTGTGTGTGTCACTCTCGGTCGCTCTGCTAGTTCCACTGCCATACACATGCGTGTTTCGATAGACAGGCAGTAGAAGCAGATTAGAAGGTCGCGCATGAACATGCTTTATTTCTGTCTGCATAGGCAATCTCTGCATAGGAAATCTCTGCTTTTCTCAGACATGTCCTGGACATTCTAGCTTTTGTGGACGCTACGTCGCTACTTGATAAAAAAAATAACAACTACTGGACAGTTATTTGATTCAGAAATCAGCGACACTACAGGCAAGCAACTGGAAAATGTAGTTAAACTAATAGCTTCGCTACATGTAGCGGCACTACTGCCCATCACTGAGATTAAATAATGCTTTGCTGTTATTTATTGAGAGTGGGACCCTCGGGGCATTCCACCCTGACTTCCAGGCCTCTTAATGATTTCTTGGAACTAAAAAAACACTACTGTAATTTGAAATTAGAGGCTGACCGATTATCGGTCTGGCTGATAAATCTGGCCAATATTTGGAAATTATTGATTTCAGCACATATTAAGACCGATTAATAGACGTGTGCATTTATGGGCAGCCCCACGTTGCTGCTGTGGAACACACATGACACGCCCCCTCTACTGGCACCTGCAGGGATAGCGGCAAACACCAGGATTTTGCCAGCCTGGGAGAAAACTCTTAAGTTAGAATTTTTTTATCTTATCAATCTAATCAATTCTTAAATTGGTTTGCTATGAAATGTTGCATTAAACTGAGAGAAAATGGGAGTACATAGCCTAATTCAATTCATGCTTAAATGCGTGGTTACACTTAACAACAATTGACGCTGTCAATGCTGTTCATAAATGAAAGTCTTTTGCTTGTGAAAGTGGAAATTAGAACAGTTTGTCTACATATCTTGAAAAATATACACACAATTTAGTGCAGTTAGCTCTCCTCATTAAAACATGCTTGAGTCAGGTTTCACAATGTAATTGCTAGTGTAGTCCTTGAATAGCAGACTGTGGGAAGTTTTTTTTTGCAATCATTAGATTATGACTATTTGTCATGAAACTGCATCTGTCAAAAACCACTATTATTATTATTATTATTATTATTTTCTTTTATTATTATTAATGACCAAATATCGACACCCCCCCCAAAAAAAACCCCCAAATAAATAAATAAGCATCACATATTGGCCATTGGCTGACCCTGATTTCTAAATATTGGCATCGACTATAGAAAAACCCATATCTATCGACCTCTGTTTGAAATTCATAGATATTTTGCAGAATCAAATTGACATTCAGCAAAAGTCTTATTAATCTCACTCTATTTAAACAAGGCTGTCTACATTACAGTCGGCAGGCAATTTGACACAGAGACTTTTTTGTTGCTTGTTTTGTTGCTTTTCACTCCAGCACATTGGATCTGAATGGAAATTATGAGTAGGGACTAAAACTCTATAGCTTTAGCTAAAGCAAGCCAAAGCAGCTTTAGAATATCAGCTGTAATTCAATATTCTAAACTACAGTTATTAAAATTCAAGACATTGCTCAGGACATTGCTCAGTGACCTCACTCCACGATGCTAGTGTCTCAGGAGAACGGTCCGAAGTGCAGCGAACAGGAATGCCTATGAGGGAGGAAAATGCACTATGCAGCATGTTATATTCACTAAGGAAACATTTGACAGTGCTGTGCAACATTTTTCCCTTGAATGGAGCACGTTCTTGCAATTCTGTGCAAGGACTGCTATCAGGCTCTCAGGCATGTTGGCTCCAGTTTGATGGGCATGTCAGGGATGTCACAAGCAAAAAGGTGACACACTCGAGTTCTAAAGCTGGAGACTACTGATGCACACACATCTCACACTGTTTTCATACATGTCTTTGCTGGTTAGACTTTGTCACTCCAGAGTGCTGGTGCATAGAGGTGGAAAATACCAAAATAAAATAAGGTTATTAGGCATTTGCAAATATTTTATTCAGACAGACAAAATTATGGAAATAAATGAAAACACAGCTCCATACAATAAGACGGAAATAACATTAGAGTTAAGACTTCATAGTAAGGATGGTAATAAGGATTCTCTGGAGTCATGCCATAGACAAACTATGTGTGGCTCCCTAAAGAACCTTTCTAAAGTTACTATTTTGGTAAAGGAGATTTATGAGAGTAAAGTTCCTGCCTAACTTTTAAAGAACTTCCACATTATGTAACGGCCCCTCCTTGAACTGTAGTCATTTTTCCTAGAACCATACAACTAAATCAAGGACCTTTCAGGAACCCGTTTTTAATATTACACTGCTACGTTGTGATGCTCATTCTGATTATTTTAATATAAAAAAAATCTCAGTTAAAGACGATCTATGCATGTGTAGATGATCTCACTTTCCATTTGAACAGATGTCTAAGGGGGAGGTGATACTTGCTTTTAACTGCACATGACCAAGGCAGCTGCTCCAAGTATCTTGCATTCATCTGAAGCACAGGTTTTGCACATCCTCTGAAATGAACATGACACATCTTCAAGGGGCAATATCAACAAAATCAGAGGAGTGTAACACAGCATGACATGTTGCCAGAAGCAGAGTGAACAAACCGTAACAACTGCCACTTCTGACGTCAGTTTGACACCAGAACGGTAATATGGTAATATGGTCTCCTCATCTGCCATGTTCATTGTTGACCTTGACCTCGCAGCAGGATGGTGATCTGCCCCCTAGTGGATACAGCTTTACTCCTCCAGATTACAAATGTAGGAATGGCTGTAGGGGTGCAGGGATGTAGGGATGTAGGAACATTGGCACTCTGTTTACACACATATGTGTTGGCCAACACCAAGTAAAGTAAAGTGGCCTGTTATAATCACACACGTGAATAGAGGGTGCCGTTTGTAAAAACAAATTTAGAGGTGTCATTTTTTCATCATTTAGCGTAATTTTCACACATTTAGAGTTAAATGTGTTAAAAAAAAAACAGTGTTACGTTTTGGTACATTTTCTTGCAGCGTAAATGTTAAATGTTAAACTTAAATGTTAAATATATATCTAAATGTTAAATCTCAATCTAAATGTTAAATCTTAAATCTAATTCTTAAATATATATCAAAATGTTAAATCTAAATCTAAATGTTAAATCTTAAATCTAATTCTTAAATATATATCAAAATGTTAAATCTAAATCTAAATCTTAAATCTTAAATCTAATTGTTAAATATATATATCTAAATGTTAAATCTATATCTATATAGATTTAACATTTAGATCACGAGATATATTTTCCACATTTAGAGTGCGAGATATATTTTTCATGTTTAACATTTAGATTTAAGATCATTTAAGGTGAATCCTCCATGTAGGTGAGGGAACATCACAGCACACAGTCCCGCCCCCTGCTAAGTAACAGCCAATTGTAATCATGAGGCGTGGCCAATTAGCATATCCTCTAAACATTTAGATTTAAGATTTAACATTAGGTATATATTTAACATTTAGATATAGATTTAATATTTAGATTTGAGATTTAACATTTAGATTTAGATTTAACATTTAGACATATATTTAACATTTAGATATAAGATTTAACATTTGATTTAGATTTAACAGTTAGATTTAGATTTAACATTTAAATTTAACATTTAACATTTACGCAGCAAGAAAATGTGCCAAAACGTAACACTGTGGGTTTTTTTTAACACATTTAGCTCTAAATGTGTGAAAATTGCACTAAATGATGAAAAAATGACACCACTAAATTTGTTAAGCTGTTTTTACAAACCACACCCCAATTAGTGTGAATAATGTAAAATTCTTTCTCTGCATTTAACCCATTCTCCAAGTGAATGCCGTGGCCTGCCACCAACAGGGGACACCCAGGGAGCAGTGGGTGGGGACAGTATCTTGCTCAAGGGTACCTCAGTTGTGCCACTAGCAGTCCTGGCATTCAAACCCACAATGTTAAGATCACGGGACAACTCCCTAACCACTAGACCACCTGCTGCCTCAAGTAAAAAGTAGTCCAGGCCAAGAAGCATTAAGGAGCCTTACTTCAAGAGTGTGGTTGTTTTATGAAGGGTTCCAGATTTTAAAGGTCTATAGGGTAAAAATGAGCAAGCAAGTAAGTAAGATAGTTAGTTAATAAATAAATCTTCTGAATGTCCCTCTTTTTTAAAGAAAATAATCTGATGTTGTATTTAAATGTTGTTACATTTATCATTAACTCCACAGTCCATGCAGTTCATGGAAAATAATTTCATTTTTAATTTCCGAGTTTCAGAATTTGGAAACGTTAGCCCAGCCCATTTATGTTAAAGTTATAAGCAGTGCTTCCACCTGAGCTGTGTTTTCTTTGGTAGCAAGGCACTGTACAGGGCAGAACAGAGATCAGTTACACATTACTGATTCTAAATGAGGAAAACCCAAAATACAAGACACATGTGGGACATGGGAATTTAACCACTGTCATGCAAATGTATCAGTTCTCCATAGAAATTCACTGTCATGCTCATCACATGCTGATTAGATAAAAGAAAGGAAATTAAGGGATGTAATCTGCCGTAATGTCTCTTATTACTATGAAACTAGAATTTGCACATTCACATTTAAACATTTCACTTTAAACAATTGCATCTGATTCTACACAGATAGAAGAGGACACCGACCACAAAGGTCTCGTAAATGTGGTTTGTTTACCCATGCCTGCCTGCTCTTTCATGCTTTCATGAAATACTATAATGAAATACTTCACAAATATAGTACCGAACAGGTTTCAGGCACCTAGTTTCATATAAAAAACTGGGCGTTAAGCATGCATTTGCTGAGGAAAGCACTCAGATTTAATAAAATAACATGCAATTTGCCAGAATCATTTCCAAAGCCTTTTCTGTGCAAGTGCAGTATTAATTATAGTTACCATCTTATACCTTGATTTGCTAATCAGAGCTTCACTAAGTGCACTTTATCATCAAATTTGCTGTTGATGGAAATGTGTTCTTCAGCCCACTTCTCAATATTTAAGTGTAAGATAGGTGTAACACTCTAAATAATAAGTGTGAGAAGAGTCAGGTGGCCTCATATACGTAACCCAAACCACACAGAACTATAGCATTAGCATTTACATTTTCCCAAATGGCAGACCACCTCCCAGTGTGTCACACTAAATTCCGCCACCGCTGTTAATGGCTGGCTCACGCGGCCCCCACAGCTGAAGCGCTCTCACACTGAGCCGAGTGTTAATGCACCTGGGAGAGCAGGCAGTGGAGAGATTGCCATATTTACACTGATTGTGCAAAAACATGAAAGAGCAGGGAGGAGAGGATAAACAAACTGCAGTACGAGACCTTTGTGCTCCGCCGTATTGTCTGCGAGGCAAATGTATGAATCAGGCACAATTATGTTGTTGTTTAAAGTGAAATGTTTATAAATTCCAGTTTTCTAGCAATGGGAGACCCGGTTGGCAGACCACATCTCATTATTTTTTGTCCCTTATCTAATAATTGTTATTTTTCATTCTCTTGCTTTAGTGCTTAAATTGCATGTGTATGTATTTTCACTGTCACATTAAAACTTAACTTGAACCATTTCAACCCCTGAATGGAACTGAACAATAGGGAGATCATTATAAACACACACATACACACACACACACACACAAACACATATGATATACACACACAAATGGCTTGTATGTGAATGTGTATGTGTATACATGTTTATATGATACACACACACACACACACACACACACACACACACACACACACACACACACACGGCTTGTGATTGAATAAGAGATTGTTCAATTAATTTACTTATAAAAGGGCTAGATACATTTTTGGAGATAATAAGGTTTTGCTTTAAGAGGTATGTAAAGCAAATACCATCCAACAGGTGGCAGCATCACCTGAAATGCACAGTGCAAACGTTCTGTTGAAGAAGATGGCCGGAGTGTACTCTCAAGGTGGGTGATCATTATAACCCCCCGCCCAACAGCACACACACACACACACACACGCGTGATCACTCTTTTACGCTTCAGCCTCAGCATCCCAAATGTTCCCCTGGAAGATCTTCTTTGTTTCCTTTATCAGCACCACATGGGCAAAGAGGGAACAAAGGAAGACTTACCAATACCTATTTTTCAATCATTTAGGTAGAGTTTAGCATAGACGTTCGATCAACATCAAAACAAATTGAATAGCAAAACAATCTTTCAACAGGCTGTCTGAAGTGGAGTGACCTTCATTTGAAGTTATTCGTTTAAAACCGTGGACAAACTCATCTCTGCCTTTCACCTGAACTTAATTGACGATTTCCAGCAGCAGCTGGAGGATGTCTTTTCTCCAGCAAGCACTAAAAGAGTGATGGACTTTAGATATTTGCATAGCTGATGTGAGATGGCCAGTTTGTGTTCTTGAGTGCTGAAAGCAAATAAATAAAAATTGATTCCATCTGTGGCTCCACGGTGCAGTGGGTAGCACTGTTGCCTCACAGCTCCATGGTTGGGGGTTTGAATCGGGGTCTTGGTCTTGTGTGTGTGGAGCTTGCATATTCTCCTCGTGGTGGAGTGTGTTTCCTCCAGAGTCTCCAGTTTCTCCCGTAGTGTCAGATGAATTGTGGATTCATAATTGACCGTAGGTGTGAATGAATGTTGTGTGTGTGTGTGTGTGTGTGTGTGTACACGTCCTGTGGTGGGCTGGCGCCCGCCCAGGCTCTCTGCCTCACACCCATAGACCCTGGGATAGGCTCTGGGTACCCATGACCCTAGTAAGGATTAAGCAGGTTCAGAAAATAAATGAATCAATTTTGTCTGCCTTACATTGATAGATCAATATAAAATGAGCAATGTGTGGTGTGACACAAAAGTTTACACACAAAAATCTAGGCATAATATTGTGATCGAAAAGATATTGTCCCAGAAATGGATATCATATGATATAAAACAATATTATGATCTATAAACAGGCAATTGTTTGTAGACCCTTGTAGAGAAGACGTCCTTGTTCATTCAGGGAGTGCAGAAAACCTCTCAGAAGGGCATTTCAAGTTGAGTGCTTTCTTGCCATTTTTTCAATAAATTGAATCTTTATCCTCAGTACCCTTTTTCAGTGTCCTTTAGTGGGACACTGCTAACATAAAATGTCAAAATAAATTACTGTTTTGTCACTATCGCTTTTAAATCTATGCTCCCAGGTTGCATTGGGCGTGCTTCAGGATGCTAGTGTATAACCACAAACGCCAATGCTGTGCTATGAGCATGAAACCTCATATGATTATGAATCTCATTATATTATGGGACAGGTTTTGCTTGTCATGCCATTTGATCAGTTCTTCATACCAACTGATATAGTGATTATTTTCCTCCACACATAACTATTCATTTGATAATTTTACAAGCTAACCATTTATTTTTGTATTTTATCACAAATAGCAAAGGTTAGTGCATGTGTTATCCTTTTTAGCATTTTTAAAATGTAGAATGAAGTAATATTAATCATATTTTTATACTATTCCTGTAAAGCACATTGACCCACCAGTGTGTATGATAATGGGCTAACAATAAACTTGACCTGAAGAGTAAAAACGCACAAAAAAATCAGTTGACATAGCACAAAGATATAATTAACTTCATATTCAGTTGTTTAACTCCTTTACTAGAATGAATGTCGGCTCTATTTTAAATGAATGTTCCAAATATTTGGAACATACATTTACAGTAGAATTCATGATAGAATGTCCCAGTTTGTTGATATGACTGATTTACTCATCAGTAGCTATGAGTAATCAAACATACCTGATCAGTACTGACCAGTAGTCAAAATTCAACAGACTTTACTGTAAACAGTCATAACCAGAAACAATTCCACAAGCATATCATGTTACTCTTTCTGACCATTAATCACTAGAGGTAGGATTCTTCACTAGCCCTGTGTCTGATACACAATATATGGTGACACAGTGTTCCACATTTTTTTGTGATTTTTCTCCAACTGTTTTTGTTTGAATGTTAAATCATATAATACAAGGTTTTGTGTTGGTAAACTGTGGCAAGATTCATCCTTTGGCGTGAATTCTGTCATTTATGAAATGAGGAGGGTTGAGGCAAACAGGATGAAATCGCAGGAACCAAAAAGGTTTAATGCCAAAGAACAAGTAATAAAAACACAAATAAAAATGAGGGGTCCAGGGAATATGAAAACCCTATTAAACACAAAAACAAAATAGTCCAATAAATATAATGAACAAGAGCACAGCAGAAACAAAGGGGAAAATAAACAGGTTTAACAAAAACACAAGAATACCAACACAACAACTAGAAATTAGTTTCAAAACCAAGTTCTACAAAGAGGAGAGTGACTACAGGTTTTACCAGGAATACACCAACACAGCGTGAAACACAGTTGTATTTATACTAATTAAGGTAATGAGAACACCTGGGCAGGGGCGGAGACAAGAACTAGACACAGGATAACAAGGAGGTGGGGCTAAGGCGGAGCTAAGACACTTAAACAAAGGCAACAACACCAGACCAGAACATTACAAAAAGGACAGGGAAAGGACTTTGAGAACGTGACAATTTGGTGACTATTGTAAAACTATACCTCATTTTCATTTGATTTACAATAAATTTGTCACATCATATGACAGTTTTAGGCACAAATCCCAAAAATCGATTAATAAATTCAGCTTCCAATATATTTACAGAAATATACTGGAAACTGACAACATATATTTTCTGAAATGTAAGAGTTAGTACAACACAGTAATATTGTGCACAATAAATTTGTGGACAATACATTTGTACACAACGTTTCTACTAATCTTAATCCATAAATATAATATATGAAAAAAAAATTAAAATATGTAGTTTGCCAGAACTTTTTTGCCAGGTCGTCCCAGCTTCTACACACTCTCTGGGCGGAATGTTGCTCTTACTGGATGTCCAACTACAACCACTGATTTTAATTCATTAATTTGATTTTTTTGAGGTTTTATATGTATTTTTATGAATAACATTTTTAAATATATGTGCTCAAACATGTTTAACATGTCGCTTAATTGAGTGGAACCTCTTCATGAACGACCAGCCTTACGTACGAAGGCTATGACGAGAATGTCTTTTGGCTGAATGAATGAAATGCATGATTCATTCCTTTGTTTCTGTGCTGTTGCTCATGTCTTATAGCAGCTTGGGGAGAGTAAAGTGTGTGTGAGGGGAAAAAGAACAAAAAATTCTTGCCCATCAAAAGTAATCACTTCACAGCTCTCCCCAGTGCTTTTCCCAAGTGCTCATTATGGCGATGGGGGCTGAGAGAGTTTTCCGAGTGAACAAAAGGCACAAGCTAAACCACGTTTTCCATCAGCGCATAATCAGAATGACAGTTTTGTCAACTCCTGGCGCATGCACAGTGACACAAATATAACAGAAATAATGTTTTGTGTCTCAGTACCACCCGCATAGTGTTGCTGGTGAGAAATCGCGTGTGGGTTGAGTGCGGCAGAGGGCGAGGGAAGCCTCTGGGGACTTGTAGGCCTCGGGCCTCTGGGAGCTGACTCCAAAGGATTCTTCAGTGTGGCGTGGATCTAGGCAGCTACAGCACATGAAAGCACGATGACTCAAGAATAATAAGGAACTCTCAGCACCAAAAGGAGCATCAAGTAAAGACGCCCAAGTGGGCGGCTGTAATCCTGCTATTACACCCAAATCCACATTCACAACGTACAGAAGCCATGTGTGCTCCTCCTACCACACTACTACCTTCAATTAGACTGGGGGCTGAACAATGAGAACTCTGTGTTCGACATCATTGCAATTCTCTCTCATTATTTGACAGCGAAAGCGACCACGTAAACAAGTGTACGCTCTTGTTTACGAGCATGTCCAAGTGTGTTAAGACCCGACACTATTATCCTTGAGTGTTGTCCAGAAAACTGTCTGTCCACCAAGAACAGATCTAGAACTGTAAGAAAACCATATATGTAGTAACATGTTGAGATGTTTCCATATAAGCAGAATGTAATGTTTCACTTGTCTGGAACATAATAACTTATTATGCCACAGTTAGTTCCAGTCTCACAGTGTGATGACTGTCTGAGAGGCAGTCAATAAGTGGCAACATCTCTTGATAAACCAATACTGTTTTGTCTTGGCAAAAGAACATTATGGGATATATATATAATGGAGGTCTGAGGGGGGTTGGATCGACCCAAGGCGCCCATGTATACACATATAAAATGTATAGCAAGTTCTCAAGCTGTTAACTGATATAGTTTTGACCTGATTTGTATTCTCTACATTCCTAGTACCTCTGAGATTATATTACTTTACTTTACATTACATTCATTTGGCAGACAATTTTATCCAAAGTGACTTACAATATGAAGAAAGTTTCAGGGCAGCATGAGAACCAGTGGAGAGGACTAAGTGCTAATATCTCTTTTTAAGAGTGGTGCAAGAAGATGCTATAGGAGAGGAAATGCTTCAAGAGGTTTTTGAAGCTAGGGAGGGATTCTGCTCATAATAATGTGTAAAGTCGATCCAGATTTCAGATGAAATGTTGAATGAGCAGGTCTCTACAAACTTTTGGACATGCTGTATAGTACACTTTATCATCAAACACTTTTTTGATGTCCAAACTTGAACAGACTGACTACTAAATAAAAAGTAACATGGGAAATAAACAATGAGTCATATCCCTAAATGCTCTTAACAAGTTTGGGCGCAGTTCTCAAAAGCATTTCAGCTCAAAGATCACAGCTAAAAGGTAGAGCTGGCATCGCTTTTCGTACTTTCTCTACCTATTAGGATAATCTTGACACTCTTGGGATTGTGAGCTTTAAGAGTAACTTCTGAAGGTTTTGCTTTAAACTGGCGCATCATTAAGGGCTGGGTGTCATAAAGTGAGACAATAATAATGACTATCATTAAATTCACTTATTAGGATCAATGAAACCCTAAGCTGGTTTGGAGCTCTTCAAAGAACACTCTACTGTCTGCCTCCGTTCATTTTAAGTCAGGGTATTAGCCAGGAAAGATTGCTTCCACTGATAACATCTGTGTAGAAGTTTTTAATTAAAAAAGATAAGAGGTTGGCATCTTTGCATAATGATGCTTTGATAGTTTTATTCTGGCAGACGTAAGCATGGAGGGTGGGCAACTCATGCACACATGAATACACACTCACATACACACACAGACACACGTGCACAAACACGCTCACACACGCACACACGCACATTCGAGCAGTAATGAATAGTTCCGTCACTTGAATTTGGCACACTTGCGGTTGTGATATATTACAATTATGTGATTCTTGCCAAAGCATAATTAATTATATATTTACTCAGCAGAGGGGCGCACCCCTGGCGCTTTAGCGATAAATAAAGTCAACTGCCTCGTATTAATCTTGATTATCATATTTTAAAGCAATATGCTGGAAGTAATTGTGTGTAATTATCTATTGTCTAATGCCTATGTAGTAAGTTAATGAAAATATGTTATCCACCGAATGATCACTTCCCCTCCCCCTTTAATGTAAGCTAAAGTGACAAAACAAGAGGATTTTAGCTGAATTTTGCATCTCCTTCACTGCAGAAAAGGATAATGGGTCACTGTGGCATCATTGTTTATTATTTTGATGCGCTCTGTTATTCGACTCCACATTGGCGAAAACCATTGCAATCAAGTCAAGCTTAGCGAGTTGAAACACAGTTGGAAGTTAGACTCTTCGCAACTTTTTAGTGTGACAGAACTTCTGATTATAATTTTCCACTTTGTCACTTCCACAATTAGAAGACTGCAGAAGGGTTTGTGAATAGATGCACTGAAGCACATTCTTTTATTGCATAACAGGGCTTGCGATTTAAAATTCACAGCCCTCAGCACAGCCCTGGCTTCACTCAGCCAAAATACTCTTGTGGCTAAACTAATGGCAGTTTTATAGGAAAGTTAAAAAGGCTGATATTACAGCATCGGATGAGCGACAAGGGTTTATTCGCCAAGCACAGGTCAGTGAAAAACAATTGTCTCTGGCAATTTACTGGTGTGAATTTATTATACACAATATATCCAGAAATATTCCCAATATATTCCCCCTTTACAGTCGTGGTTTCCAGGCTTGGTGCTGGAGTCCCTTGTGCTTACAAATCCTCTTTAACCCAAGAATGGCTTGTTAAGTTACTTAGTTAGTTGATTAGTTGGATAAGGAGTCTTGGGAGCTAAAAAGGAAAGTGCGGGTGGGACCAGCTCTAGAGCAGCAGCACATGAGCCTAAGTTCACCATGTACAATGCCAAACACGTGATAGACATGCGTAAGTAAAGAGTCCATTTGTCATACGTGATGACGCCACAGCACATTTAACCCATTCACCCAAGTGAAGCAGCAGGCAGCCAGGAACACAACACCCATGCAGCAGTGTGTGGGGACAGTACCTTGCTCAAAGGTACCTCAGAGGTGCAACTGGCAGTCCTGGGATTTGAACCCACAACCCACAGAATGCTTCGTGACTTATCGTCAGTCATCCTTACGCAGTGGCCATGGTAATCTACTCTGTCTGGTTCCAACTTTCGCATTCATGCTGCCGTATATAGCTCCCCCAGCACTGGACATAATATGAGCAAATAAAATTTGTTTGTTTCCAAAAGAACACACAAGTGAAACATGTCCTTAAGGCACGTTAACCGTCTTTTTCAAGTAAGGAGCCTTCTATTTGTTCTAGACCCGACAAGAGAATGCACACAAGATCCATTTCAATCTGACGAAAATACCCTGAGGCAAATACTGACCCTTCATAATCCTCTTTGGGGCATATGTAAGCAATATAATATTCGTAGAAATCAATCTAAGAATCAATAGCAGTGCAGCAACAAGGCATTCATGATAGATCACACCTGTCAGCTAAAAATCTTCTCTGTTGAATTCCATAACTATTGCTCTGTGTTAATTGTCAATGCTTGGATGATTTGAATGAGTCTTATGTGTACTCTCACCATCCTAAACGAGCAAGCTGTATTTGCAGCAGGCAATGCAGTACAGGTTATGTGCACCTTTCATTGAGCACATGTGTATATTTCTTCCATCTAATAACACCATATTAGTCATTTCCAGCACAGGAACAGTGCTGAAGGCTTTTGGGAGTGGATTATAAAATTGATTTGGATTTTATATGAAACTGTATAGATGTGTCAAGTCAAGGCACATTAATTCCAATCTCTTTGGCTGGCTCAAAAGCAAATATATTCCTTCTTTGGGTCATGCCTTGCATATTAATGATATCTGCCATTCAAGCTACTTTGAGATTGTATTAAGGTCATAGCTAATTGGTTGAGGGGCTTAGCATTATTAAGTTCTGGAAAGAAAAAAAGAAAAAGAAAACCCTCACGTGATTTCCTAATTCACACATGGCTTGACTCTATTTACAAGTCACAGATATTATAGTCTCATGTTTTGTTAACACAGTGTAGTAATGGAAAGCTTTGTTATGTTAATATTCGCTCACTCTGAGAGAGTACAGTAAATGAACACTGTGCTAGTGTAAATATGGTCCGAGGATTTGGCAACCCCTTGGTTTAATAGCTTAGGGACCAGCTGGCCAACAGGACTTTCAGGGAGAGGACCAAATGTTTCCTCCACAGGCTCCATGGGTGGACAGTGGGCATGGTAATCAGGTCCTGATTTAAACTGCAGTCATGCCAAGCGAAATGGCAGCAAAGTGTGGCAGCCACATCAATCCACAGAGAAGCTAGAAGTGAGGGCATTGAAAAGGTGACTTTGTCGTAATGCCTGCATCAGAAAGCTGGGCCTGAACAGATGCACACATGACTCAGGAAGTGAGAAGAGGGTTTGAAGTGTTGTAGAGTTTCAGTGTTTTCAAGAGCAGTTACGTTCCAGATGTGAAGCACATCAGCTTCCCTTGGAGGCAGACAGACTTAGTGGGCCGTTCCATTCCCAGCTGCCTTCATATTTCAAGGAGATGGCAGGTGCTCTGGAAGGGTGTCCACTTTTTTCTGGTCTCTTCCTCGCTAGATCTGTAGCTTGTACATTCACCTCAGTGCATGTAAATAAGAACACGGTCAACCAGATAATACACTATATAGACAAAAGTATTGGGACGACTGACCATTACAACAACAGGGACTTTAATGAAATTGCATTCAAATCCATAGACTTTAATATGGAGTTGCTCCCCCCCTTTGCAACTATAACAGCTTCCACTCTTCTTGGAAGGATTTTCACAAGATTTTGGAGTTTCTGTGTGAATTTGTGTCCATTCATTCTGCAGAGCATTTATGAGGTCAGACACTGATATTGGATGAGAAGGCCTGGGTCACAATCTCCGTTCCAGTTCATGCCGAAGGTGTTGGATGGGTTTGAGGTCAGGGCTCTGTGCGGGTCAGTCCAGTTCTTCCACACTGAATTACTCCAGCCATGTCTTTATGGAGCTCGCTTTGTGTACTGGGACACAGTCATGCTGGAATAGAAAAGGTTTTTCCCCAAACTGTGTCCACAAAGTTGGAAGCATGGCATTGTCCGAAATGTCTTGGTATGCTTGATTTTATGCAGCAATGAGTATGACTGAAACATAGATACTTTTGTCCATATGGTGTATCTTTTGATGGTCTGTTTTGCATCGCTGAATTCTTATTTCGCAAACAATGTTTTTTTTATCATCGCTGCCTTGCTAAGTTGGCCTCAACACGATGGTTCTGTATGTATAAGGCCAGATGGATAACTTCAAGGACCATTGACCAACGCTTAATTGCAGAGATACCACTTCTAGAGGCTAGTCATTAAAATGGGATTAAGAATAGCAACTAAACTCTCCACCCCAAGTAGTTTCTCTGGTATTCTAAAAAGAAAAACATCAACAATATTGGAGATGAGCATGCTGAGATTGAGGTTTTAAAGCACTTTTCCGTCTCGTTGAGCTTAACAATTTACACTCCAGAAAACAGATTACGATCCATTTTAGGAGAAGCTCTTGCTCTTGAGCTATGAGAAAGAAAAAAAAGGCCAATAGACCGTTCAGGGATATATCCATGAACATGTTGGAGATTTTTCACTATGAAACTGAATCCATTCAAAGATCAGACAGATCAGAGCTGCCTCCATGCTGGACAAAAGCAGCTGAAAACATGACGCAAAAAGTGTTAGAAGCTGGACACATGGGCATACTAGGTTTGATGCCTGGGGAGTAACATTTAGATTAATTATCAGCTGTACTGAAAGATGTTTGACCGTATCTTATTGTCTTCAAAAAAGGGCTTTGTTATCTGTTATACAGGAGTGCAGACACAGCCATATGGGCTGTACTTGTGTCTTAGCCATACCCATCTTCACTGTATGTATTTCCTGGTGTTTGCTACGCTTGAAAAATACACAAACTCTGAGAAATGGAAAAGAAAATCTGCTGACCATAGAGGACCAGATGTCAGAAGAAATGATGAAGTAGAACAGGCATAGCCAACTGGCCTCCTGCAAGATACATACATTCTTAAGAATAGAGGTATCAAATCAATTCTTTGGAGTGATAAAACAGAGCTATGGTTCAGTCACATTTCAGTGTTTTTCCTCCTTCCAGTGCAGATAGTACAACTACTCAGCTAATTAACAAGCCCTTCCTGAGTTTAAAGAAAAAACAGTAAGTGGGTTAAAGTGGGTTAAGTGAGGAGTGTGCCAGAAATGAGAAATCTATGCCATAGAGAAACAATTTCTTTTAATTCCTGAAATCTTTTCAATTTTTTTAAAAAGCAGCAGTTTTTCTTGTATACAGATGGACGAATCAATTGTGTATAATTCTCAAAGTTAAATTGGAGGCAAATAAGTTTGTGAACCAAAGCAAGTGACTGGCAAAAAAGTTTACATTCTTTACAGCAGCGGTGTCCAAATTTGTCTGCAAAGGGCCGGTGTGTTTTCATTCCAACACAGTAGGAGCAATTGTTTAAAGATATGAGACCAGCCTATTAAACAAGTGGAATCAGGCATGCTTCAACTTGATTGATAAACAACCTGTAGTCACACTGGCCCTTTGCAGATAAGATTGCACAGCATTCCAACTGAAGAACTGCCTACCAGACCACATTTATAGCTGTGCTTCCTCATCAAACATCATTAGATGAAAACCTACCGTGGCAGATAAATAAATCTATTTATTCTGCCTGTGTGAATTATGAATATAATCCTTGGAATGGTGTTGCTTCACTATTAAGAAAGGTCTGTCAAAACAATGAAAATGAAAAGCAGAAGTGAAGGTTACAGATTAATGGCTTGAGGCTGGCCTTCTTCCCAAAAGTTAAAAGATAAACACTGCACTGACACCAATGTGTAAAGTGACCATTTATCATATGCGAACACACCACTTGTGTGGATACGATACTTTGCCCAAGGGTACATCGATGGTGCCACTGGCAGTCCTGGGATTTGAACTCACAATCTTCCAATTGCAGGGGCAGATCCCCAACCGCCAGGCAACTAGCCACACCTGGAATCCACTTTTAAAAGATGTGGCTTTTAACAGTGGATTCCAGCTATTTTCTTGAAAACTGGGCTGTTTATTTTGATCATGTCAGATAAAGCAAAGTCTCGTAACCATACTGTAGGACTTGAATTTGCTGGAGAGTTTAGTTTTCAGAGAATCTTAACACACCATGTGAGTGGGTATGATACCTTGCTCAAGGGTACGTCAGTGGTGCCACTGGCAGATCTGGGATTCAAACCCTTGTGTTCTTGACACACCTGGCATGAACATTTAGGGATGCTCCTGAAGACTTTTGTAGTCTGGATCAGGTGTGTTAAATTGGGCATGGGGCTAAACCAGGGGTGCCCAAACCTGTCCAGAAAGGGCTGCAGTGGGTGCAGGTTTTCGTTCCAACCAAAAAGAAGCCACACCTGAGTAACTGAAAACCAAGACCAACTGATTACAGAGGTGGAATCAGGTGTGCCTCCTGCTTGATTGGAACGGCCCTTTCTGGACAAGGTTTGGGCACCCCTGGGCTAAACTCTTCAGGTGGGTTTCTAGTAGCCACATTGAGTACCACTTTTGTATATAAATTCATCTCAAATGAGAAATTAGAATTGGGCTTAATATCTGTATGGACATATTACAGAAGTTAACACAGAAATGGATCTGAAGCTCAACTAGCATCTCTCTGCCTTCACTCGTTTGAAAATGCAATGATTTACCGAAACAATTACGCCATGTTAAAGGTATGCAATGAAAGTCAGCTTTGCAGGTTGATGGTAAAATCGAAAGGCTCGATCCTGAGGTTGGCCTAGAACCAGGGTGCATATTTTTAGTTGCCATGATGTCCTTGGTCAAGGTGTTTAAGCTCAAACTACTTTCTAGAAGAACAGATACTGCAGAGGCTCTCTAGCTATGTTAAAATGATAAATGTTAAAATGTTCATAGGATTAATTAAAAGCAAATAGGAAAGAATTTAAATTACCTTACTGCATAGCACCATGTATCTCGTCCTTGTAATAGAGCATGTTTGTATCAGGGCTGTGTTAGAGCAAAGAATTCCCATTCCTTTTAGCAGGAAAGAGTGCATGGCTGAAATGTTTGCTCAGTCTGAATGGCACTGCTCAGTGAGCTGGAGCTCTGCGGCTGTGCCATTTAAGAGTTTGCACAAAGTGGCAAACCATCTGTATCTCAGCTCATTCGCACAGCTTAGCACATGCCAGGAGTAAATGCTCGATAGCATTTCTTAGATTGCCTTGGAGCTAAATGGTAAAAATGCGAACTTACTTATACATTCATTCCACACCATTACATTAGGTGAGATATAAATGCAAAGTTTATTGAAATGAGACATTTTGCCATGGATGCATAACTGAGAGCAGAGCATATGTAGACCCTAAAAATTCAGAATGTAAACTCGGCTTGAGTTCTCGATATAATGACGCTGTACGTATTTGGTGTCGCATGTTAGCATCCAAGTTTGGATCCAAACTGTGCCATTCAAGCATGATATTACATTTCATGTGGACCAAATATGAAAAATGTTAATGAAGTTCATGGGAAGTCTTTAGCATGAAAGTAGCTAGGAGTGGTCTTTGCTATGGGCTTTGCTACCTGTTATACAGGAGTGCAGACACAGCCATATGGGCAGTACTTGTGTATTGTCTTATACATGCCTGTCTTTTTGGTGTTTGCTAAGCTTGAAAAATGCACAAAAAATGTTAATAAAATTCATGTGAAGTCTTTAGCGTGAAGAAGCTAGGAGTGGTCTGTGTTCTTCTCTTTCACAATGCTAATGGAGGAGAGGAGTGGAGAGGAGATCTGATTTTGCTGCAGTACCTTTGTGGTACCTAGTCAAACAGGTGAACATCAGGTAACAACATTTTCCTGAAAATATAGGTGATTCTTGGCCACATTGGCACCAACCACTCTCTGGATATAGTCAAGTCTGGCTTGCAGCTCTAGGTGCTCCATATGGCTGGTAATGGTTCTGATTGTGGAGCAATTCTGAGACTGATTCACCCCCCCTGAAAATTATGTCCCAGTTTCTTTTGGGGATTTTCAAAGAGTTTTCAGAATGTGTCTATTATAAAATAAGACTATAATTATACAGTTGTTTGACGCAACATGCTTATCAAGTCAGAATTGTTCACACTGCTTGTGGCTGAAACTAGATTCCTAAACAATGTAATGTCCCTAAAAGTTATCTCAAAGAAAGTTATATTCTGTTCAGTGCCTGAGGCTTTGTTATGAGAATGGCTTTAGCCTACAACTTGTTTTATAAAACACATTCATGGTTTCAAGATTTATGCAAGTGTGGGTAATTTACCATTATTATAATCATGCTCAGCAGATATGCATGTACATTGATGGATTTGGACAAAAAATACAATGGTGATATTTGCATTGTGAGCCCTAGTTTCTACCACCAGTATTATAAAGACATCTGGGTTGATACATTTTACATTAAAAATGATTAGGTTTAACTCTGAAATATGATCTTGAAATTTAAACAAAATAAGGATTACTAAACATACTACTAAATTTTATCATAAATTCTGTGGAATTTGGTGTATAATCCAATCTTTACCCATCTGCTCTAGTCAGAGTCCATTCATGACCACCCTGCTGTTGAACTCAACATTTAACGTACTCAATACAGCATATGATGTGTAAAGATAAATCTCACAAAGCCCAGCTCTAAGTTTACAGCACCACTTGCAATTTATTTTGCATATCATTGGAATAGGCAAATGTTGTGTTAGGAGTCTTGCCCAAGGACTCTTATTGGTATTGTGTGGTTAGTTGCCCCGGTTAAGAATTGAACCCCACTCTCCTGTTTGGAAGCTCACAACACTACACCAAACACGAGTGAAAAAGAGGGCTGAACTGAAAGAAATCAATTTTGAAACGGTTACGCTTAAATAAGTATTTCCTTTCGGCTGTCCGTCACGTTTGTTTTGATCTGAAATCATGTTTGTTCTAAGAGATCTCAGGTTCTGAGAGACAGGACAGCTGGTCGGGACTGTGGATCATGATCATAATCTGAAAGTATGTGGTGTTTTGTTGTAGGCAAATTGTGTTTGTATGTGTGTTTGGGGTGGGGGGGGGGGGCTTTGAAGACTAAAGGATGAGCAAGGACAAAAAAAAAAATATCTGGCATCTGTCAGCATGTGTGTAGTCACACACTTTTAAAACTGGTTTATATTTGGAAGCTCCTCATTGTGAGCACTATGAATCACAGCACATAGTGATGATTTCTGCAGCTCAATTTCAAATGCAAGCCTTTTGTTGTGACCACAAACACCTTCCATCTGTGCTTCATCCCCCTCTTTATGCCTGTGATAACTCCATCTCCCTCCAGTGCCAGTCACGGTAGCCTTGCTGGAGATGTCATGCCAGCTGTTAAGCAATCTTACTGCGGAATGTTTATTTAGCGCACTCTCTGGAGAGCTGCTCTCTTCTCTCTCCACTCAGCCTATGATCAATGACCCATCATTTTTCCCGTGGCAGTCCTCCTCGACCTTCCGCATTATATCTCCTTCCGCTTTTCTCTTTCACTCCCAGCTCCTCTCTCATTTGCTTTCGCTCGGCTGAAAGTCATTATGCGGTCGAGATGAAAAAAAAAAAGAAAGGAAAACACGTCCTTTTCACGAAAGCCGGAGGAACAGGCACCGGAGAGACAGAGAGGAGGGATAGAATTTTCCTGGAACAGGGAGTGTGTGCTATCTGTTTACAGCTGCTTTGTATGCTGAGGTGCAGTGGTTTAACCACAAGCTGCTCTCAGAATTGAATTCTGCCTCAATTTCATAGTTACAGTGGATGAAAAGACCAGAAAAGAACTAAAATGCCTGTTCTCTTTGCATGTTCTCTTTCTCAATTTTATTGGTGATTAATTACAAATTGTTGTCGGTTCCAGGCATTAGCATTAGTTGATTACTGTGTATGTGTGTGAGAATTTCAGCAAATGTATGCATGCATGTAATTTCACCAGGAGCACCCACATATTGACAATATCTGTAACTGTTGTCTACTTTTTTGCACTACAGAACATGCTGTATCTACATGGCATGCAAACAGAATTCCAGGAGCTTTAGCCGCTCCAGTATTTTTTAGTATAATAGTGACATACCAGCTCAGCATTGAAAATTCCTAGCATTAATAGTTTCCTGAGCAAAACCATTAAAATATCTATCCAATAATGATCATCCTGGCACTTACAGCATATATTTAAATAAGCTGTTTTCTTGTAGTGCATGATAATGCATCAATCAGCCACAACATTAAAACCACTGACAGGTGAAGTGAATAACATGGCACCTGTCAAGGGGTGGGATATTTTAAGCAGTAAATGAACAGTCAGTTCTTGAAAGTGATGTGTTAAAAGCAGGAAAAAAGGACAAGCAGAGGGACCTGAGTGTTTTTGACAAGAGCCTTAGGGACAGAGCGCCTCCAAAACAGCACGACTTGTGGGGTGTTCCCAGTATCCAGTTGTTTGTGCTGATCAAAAGTGGTAAAACAAAGGACAACCAGAGAACTGGCCACAGGGTCATGGGCACTCAAAACTTATTGAAGGCTAGCTCATCTGGTCCAGTCCCACAGAAGAGCTACTGTAGCACTGAAAAAGTTCATTCTTGCTATGATGGAAAGGCATCAGAATGCACAGTTCAACACAGGTTGCTGTGTATTTGGCTGTGTAGCTACAGACAAGTCAGAGTGCCCATACTGACCCCTTTGCACCGACAAGAGGGAACTGGAGGATGGAGTAATGGAGTAAGAGGGGCTGGTCTCATTAATCACATTTCATAGTATGTGGAAGGCTGGGTGTGTGAGATTGCTTACCTGGGCACCAGGATGTACTATGGGAGGAGGGCAAGCCAGTGGAGGCAGTGTGATACCCTGGGCTATGTTCTCCTGGGAATCCTTTAGTCCTAGCATTCCTGTAGATGTTACTTTAATGCATAGCTCCAACCTAAACATTGCTGCAGACGAAATACACCTGTTCCTAACAATGATATTCTCTAATACCAGTGTCTTCTTTCACCAGGATAATGTGCCCTATGGCATCAATTGTTCAAGAAAGGCTTTAGGAACATGAGAATTCAAAGTATGCGGGATCCAAGCATAGTCTGATCCTTGGAGGCCCCTCCACACAAATGACAGAACTTAAAGGATCTTCTGTTAACATCTTGATGACAGATGTGACAGCCCACCTTCAGAGGCCTTGCCTCGATGGGTCAGATCTGTTTTGATGGAATGCCAGGGACCTACACAATTATAGATACGTGGTTTCAATGTTATGGCTGATGGGTGGATGCCATTTTTGGAAGACCTTCTCTTAGCTTTGATGATGATAACTATTATCTGATTCCCTGACTCTGAGATATATTTGGGAAATATTGAGATGTTAAATTTTAGATGACCCAGCAGTATTAAGTCATACACAGGAAGCAGAGTCATCTGAAAAATGTCTCTCCTCTTAGGCAGTAAATATACCAAGGGAATTAGTGCCCAACAGGGTCTGTGATCCCACCAGGATCTGCCAAATAGAAAGCATCCTCTTCTCATCCATCTCGATTAGCTTGAGAGCGCACCGAAGCCGTCAGCTCTCCCAGTCATGGCGATGACTTCTCCTTAAAGACGGAGTGAGATATTTCTCTCGGCTTCACAGGTGTATTAACTGAGATCTTGCCTGGTTGTGAGGAATATGCTCAGATAAGCTTTGAAAACTGATGCACTGCCTAAAGATAAAGACATCAGGGAGAAAACAGAAGGCACACTGCAAGCTAGCATTTAGAGTTTCTTTTCTGTGACTAGCCATAGCTCTTTACACATGCCTGGATCAAAATCCTAAGAACCTTTCCACACATGCGCTGAAATCTGGTACTTTTCTAGACACTGCCCAGAGGAGAATTTAGAATTATATGGACAAAATGTTGAATGGACTTTACCCTTCCAGCACCCTAGTACAAAGTCAGTGCAATGAAGGTTTGGGTCCATGAGTGAATAAAACAGGAAATTGTCTAGAGAATTGACAGTCAGCAAGTGAGTATATTGACACTTTTTTTGTGGCTGCTGCCAAACCAGAAAAAAAAAAAACACCCAAGGGTGAAGTAGAAGGACCATTCACACAAAGACCCCAAAAAGGATTCTGTTAGTGTGGGAAATTTAGAAGCAGCAAAAGACTTGTTGTTTTTGACCAAATTATGAATCCACCATGTGACCATGATATGTCCGGTCTCCTGCACAATCCATCCAGGAGCCCCTGCCTAAACCACTCAGACTATATTGCTATGCTACTGTCCTGTCTCTCAGTTTGACCACTGTCTGGACCTGATTTTCCAGTCGTTGTCTGAAGTTCATCTGTGAAAACAGCTTTAGGGAAGTCCATTTTGCAAGGTTAATACACCAACTATTCAATTTGTGTACTACACCAACTGCAATTTAATTGGGAATCAATGAGTTGGTAGGAGTGACAGAGCAGAAGCTACTTCATTATCAAGATGTTACTGTTTCCCCATTCAATCTCTCATGACTGGAGACATGGGAAAGAAAAAAGAAATCAGAAACATCTAAGGTTAGAACATTTGTGTCCTCACAACTATTTATGACCATGAACAATATCATTTTAAAACAAGATGTACAACAAGTACTTTTTCTAATCAATACAATTAGATAAAATTCCATCTAGATTTGTAGTCTTGTGTCATTTGGTCATGAGAAGAAAGATTCTTGTCTGTTAAGTTTCTTGAAATAATCAGACAGCAGTCATTTACAAACCATGATAGATTTTTTATTGTTGTTGTTTTGGTTGTTAGTATGTAGCATCATACTATTCCAAGCTAACGTGTGCTAGATTCATTTCCAACTCATTCTGGAATGTCATGATAACTAGAACTGGGTTGCTGTCAGGTTACATTGTAATGGGATTCAGTACCTGATCAGAATTTGGAAAGCAACAGTTTGTTTACTTGGAACAGTTCAGTGATCTGCGGTGAGCTGTAATATAAAGAAATGCTAAAGTAAGTCTGACTTTGAACCAGCTCCAGAATATTAAACATGGTTGGAATTTTTGCAGGCTTTTGGAAAACTTTCGGCAAGTGGCACACTGTTTCAGAAGAACCATTTTGAATTGGGAGCAGAAACAGTCAAATTCAGATGGAATAGAATAAGCTCTGCTTACTCCTGACATGTCCTAGCCCTGAATTTCTGTGATGTGAATTTAAGTGTTCCTCTTAAGCTGTCCCAGAGTTTAAGAGTGGATTTGAGGGACATAATGTAATACATGGCCAAAAGTATGTGGATATCTACATGTTCTCCTTGAACATCTCATGAGGATTAACATAGAGGTGGTGCCCCCTTTGCTACTGTAACACCCTCTGCTCTTCTGGAAAGGCTTTACATTGGAGACATGGTTGTGGGAGGATCTCCCTCTATTTAGTCACAAGAGTATGAATGTGGTTGTGCTTTATGGAAGTAATGCCCAGATTACAGTCAGCTGGGGGATCAGAGGTCTGTGGGGACCAGTGGAGTATATTGTTATTGACAACCCATTTCTTTATGGACCTGATCTTGTGCATTAAGGATGGAAAAAGGGAAAGGCTTGCTGTGGTCACCATGAAAATCAGACCCATATAGTTCCTGACAGTGAGTTATTGTACCATTGTTGCTTCTAGCTTAGATGAAGGTACTAAGTGTAGCTCACTGTTTAGAAGTTGAGCTGCTGTTACAGCTACGTCTCCTTTTCACAATGACTGTCCTTACAGTTGACTAAAAGGGCTCTAGCAGAGAAGAAATTTGATTAAATGACTTGTTTAACAGGCAGCAACCGATGATGATAAATTAAAAGTCACTGAACCCTTCTACTGCCAGTGTTTGTCTACCGAGCAAGCATGGCTATGTGCTTAATTCTATGCATCTATTAGAAACTGGTTTGACTCAAATTAGAAGGGACAGCCACCTAATCTGCCTTGGTGGAATCTGTGCTCTGGGGCAGCTGGTGGCCTGGTGGTTAGGGATCTGCTCCTGTGATTGGAATGCCATGGGTTTAAATCCGACGTTTCCCAAAATGGGGCCACTTTACTTTACTTTTGATTTGAATTATCAATACTGCGGTTTGAATGCAGTTCAGTCGTGTACTTGGAAATGTCATTAAAACCATCAAATTAAATCCACACCTGGTGATAGGTGCAAGTATATAATAAGTATTCCTACAGTCTTTACCTTTCAGCCACATCAAAAACAGTAGAGTCGAAAAGAAAAGGCTGAAATGATGTTAGAAAGTTGTTTCATCAACTTCATCAAGAGTGAATGAACTGCAACAGAGAAGCAGTCAGAGACAGTAGGAAGGCTTTGTGTTAAAGTATTCTTGGTAAATTTCTTGCAAAGTGCAGAATACTCCCAGTGTCTACACAGTAACAGTCTAAAACGTTTGAACCATATCCTAAGCGATACCCATGCAAGCTTCATAGTCTTACGCAATAAGACAAACCCGTCTTTCACTGAACGTCCTGAAATTCAATTAACTCACAGTCACTGTTACATTCTTTATTATGTAGAATCTCATATTGTTCTTGTCACTTTTGACTGATCACGATCGTCGACGTTAATTGACGGCCTATTGTAAAGTTGTACACGCATTAACTAAAAGGTCACATTCATTCTATGAATTAGATTCATTATTTCTATGGCAAGACTTGCAATGCGTCTTCCGTGACAGGCTCAGCCAAGCTCTATTAGCAGGAAATGTACCTTCATAGCGAATGCCCTCAACTGTATGGCAAGCAATGCTTCATAGATTATGGCAGGACTCTTTCCACTCATCTACATTTATCTACAAATCTTTTTACTATGACATTAATGTTTTCCCATTAGAATCCAGTTAGCGTGTCATTTAATCCACAGTATCTCATAGGCACATTTATATATATATTTTTTCCCCACTGACTTATAATGAAATAAGAGGATGAGGGATGGAACTGTAGATTTATATTTTAGCGAAGTGAACGAAATTACACATATGATCGGGTCAGACATTCAGGTGTTTTTGCTGGCATGGATCTGACCTTCATAAACATGGCGACTTATGCAGATCAGATATAATGGCGCATTACCCCACATAAATACAAAGGAAGCATGGTGAAATGTTAATGACTGTGTGTATTATTCAGTGCAACTTAAAACATAAGTCTGCTAAGCAACTCCTGAGCATTACCTTGTCAAGAGCTTAGGAAAACATCAAATATTAACATCACGAAAAGAGCACGATGAATATTGCAGGTGTCACACCACCGAGAAGAAACCTGGCATGCATAGGAGATTTTTCGGTCTGTCAGACGCAGGTGCATTCTCAGTGACATTACATGTTCAACTCTTTAAATCTTTACTCCAATGCCAAAACTTGCAAAATAAGTGAGACCAAGTAAAAAAAAAAAAAAAAAACTATTTAGCTCTGGCGGAAACTCCCTCCCACATAGCTGGATTTGCATTAAAGATAATTCTTCATTACTGCTATGTCATTATGTCTAATTAAAAACTATTTGCTGGGCAAAAGAGACTGATCTGATGTTTTCTGAGATGTGTAAAGTCATGTATCTGTTCTTATCTGTTCCAGATAATTATCTGACATATAGGCATTTCACAGATATCAACACTGTCATCACACAGTGTCAGCAGTGCATCAGCAATGGCTAACATGAATGCAATAATCAAATGAATGCTAGTCTTTAAAGAACATTTGTCTGTTCACAATAATTGTTTATACGCATACAACAGCCTCAGTCTAAGATATTAAGCCTACGAACTGTGTCAAAGCAAAGTGTTTCTACCCATGCCGACGTAACCACAGTCACATGACCCCTCCATAAAGTTGCTTTTCTGAAATTGCTGGTCTATTGTAAAAATTGGAAAAAATCACATGTGAGCGTTAGACAAATTTTACTTCGTATCCTTCATGCCCCAGTCTTTATTGTCACTAATTTAAAAAGAAACAAATAACGTTCATTCATGATTTCATTTTGGTAATCATATGCAAGTGATAAAGAGAGATGGCAGAATGCACGTTTTACCGCACAAAAACATACATTTGTCTGAAGCAGACCACAAGTAAAAAGCACTTGCTTAAAAAAACCCTAAGCTTTATGGAGCTGACAAAATGTCATTTCCACTGAACACCCCAGCTGCAGGAGTGGTACAATTACTGTGTCTTTCTTCTATGCTTCTACACAAAAACAGACTGAGATGACCACAGGTTTTACAGCATGTTGGTTTTGGTGTCATAAAGTTGTCAACTTATATGTGGTACTCCAGAAAGTGCCCCCTAAAACTTTGTGTGAGAAATATTGCTGTTTTCTAAGAGCTTGCATCCGAATCCATCACGAATTGTGAAGGTCTGAAATAGGTTTCAGTCGTACAGAGCTTATGTTGAATAAAGTCGGGTGGACTGGACATTTCCATGGTCATATTATAGGCCTGGTTATCTTGTACCATGGCCCGAGCACACTTGTGCCCCCTCCTCACCCCCTCTGCTGGCCAGTATTCACATGAAGACCTGAGTACGCTTATGTCATCACATTATTCGCTGCTTTTTTTGGTGAGCAGCCAGATTTATGAAGAGCATCCCTTCACTTACTCAACCTTGTCACAACATTGTTCAGTGGTTCTTTGGCATCCATGGGCATGAAGATAGTCGCCAATTTGACCAAATATCTCGATATTCTTGACATCCCATTGCTTCACGTTTCACATTTGAGTTTTGTGCTTGGGCTTGGTTAGTGATAGATGAGAACCATGCCTGAGTCCAACTAAGCCATGCCCAAGCCCCACTCCTCAAGCAGGCCTGGCCACAGTTCAGCATACCATGCCCAGGAACAGTATGAAGCTAACACACTAGTCAAATGTTGGGAGGTCAAATGCACTCCAGCCTGGACTAGACCAATACACCCTTACAATGATTTCAAACCATTAGTGAGCATGTAACTGCAATGCAACTGTGAATTCCACAAATGATGATCAAGGTTCTGGCTTCAAGGTTACTTCGTTGTCATCAGGAGCTGTGAACACGTATATAGTGTAATAAGACTATGTTTCTCCATGGGCCACAGTGCAACATTGGAGCTATGTTCGAAAAGTAAACTCGTTCACAATGTAGGGCACTATGTAGTGAATCATTCTGTAGTGTTGTCTGAAATTCCAACTGTCTATTTCACCCACTAGATAGGGCACTACAAAAATCGTCGTGCGACGCCAAAATCTAGTGTTCAGACACTGTACACTACATGAATACACACATACCATCATGCACTGCGGGTTTCTTTTACCGTGCCCTGCATAGTGAACGAGTGCACTTTTCGAACACACTCTACACTACTGTTATCCTGCGAAAGTCAAGAAGAGGAGCGAGGCGGAGGGAGGAGAGATGGAGGGAAAGTGGGGCTTCAAACGGAGGAGATTCAGCCACACTTGCACTTTCTTTCTCTCTTTCTCTCCATGGAGGACAGTAGTGCCCCCCGGATGGATCTATCTGTCACCCTGCCCAGCAGACCCCGCCTCATGTGCGGGCTGTGTCTGAACTAGAGTGACCAGACGTGTGTTTATGCAACAGAGATAAATTGCCAACATCCAATTCCTCACTATTTAAGCGACAGTTAGTAAAAACGTAAATCCCGAGTGTCCGAAATTAACTAAACGTCACCTCCCCTTGTTCACTAGTTAGCCCTCTATATAGCAAACACTAGGTAGTGAACGAGTGAAAGAGTGCACTTTTCAAACACAGGGCTAGTAACCTTCAACAGAGTGCAAGTTACAACAGAATCAACACAGACAACACAACAAATCGACAACACAACTATGTAATGGTAATGAAATGTAACAGCACAGTGTGGACACTATGTAAACCTTCCAGAATGGCTTGTATTGCATCATAAGTATGATTATTGCACAGTTGGTGCAAAGGATGCCAGAAACAATATAATAAATAGACAATATAGCAGTGCAACAGAAGTACAAATAGGATGTAAATCCAAGACAGTACAATAAACAATACAGCAATGTACTGTAAAACAGTAAAATAATGTTGGAATAAATGCTCAACTGAGAGCATATCCCACAGATCTGTTGCAAGTTAATGACCTTACTTGTTTGTTCTATACAAGCATTAAACCAGTTTTATAGGTCATTTTTATCTGATGAAAAAATGATT
This sequence comes from Hydrocynus forskahlii, assembly GCA_037974365.1. Lineage (NCBI taxonomy): Eukaryota > Metazoa > Chordata > Actinopteri > Characiformes > Alestidae > Hydrocynus > Hydrocynus forskahlii. Next base: position 13,186,897 of record JBBPCX010000032.1, on the reverse strand, counting down.
TTCTTGCTGGATATTTTAAAGAATAAAATTCTTTCACTGTGAGTGTCAACATCATATTGTGGCCCTTAAAACCATGATATTCTTAATGGCTGCTCTAAAGTTCTGCCTGATTTTCCTATCCTTCTAAACAGTGCTTGGCAAACACTGATGTATTTGCCTGCCTCAGTTCTTTAGCACTGTTTACTATGGAAATCAATTAATCAAAGGTCAGATACAAATGGCCCATGAATAGTGCCTGTTGTGGAACATGCCTTGGTTTAGGTTTTTATGTTTGCTGGTGTTGCTGGGCTCAGATGTTCAATATTAACTCATCTGCATTGTTTACATTGGGGGAAAAGTTGTCCTGAATAGATGCATGCCTTGTAGGAACTGCCATAGCATGGATAACAGCAAAAGATCTATAATTTAATGTTTTTAATGATATAAGTATAATTAATAAAGCCTATTATGTGGGGCTGTGTTTGTACATATTAAAAATATTCATAAATGCAATAGCTGATTTAATTGTTTTAAACCTCTTGGACTGATCTTCTGCCTACTGATAAAAGTGCACTCTTTACAAGTAAATTTTTAAAGCGCTGGGCTTTCCATAGCTTGGCTTTTCAATTAGGCTCTTTAAAAAGTAAGGTTTGTAAATTTTTTAGGAAATACAAAAAAAAGTCTAAGCTCAAAAAATAAAAAGGGCCTTTGCAATACATCACACGTTTTATTTCTCTCCTGAGCCCAGAATAGAGCAATAAGGCATTTAATATGAACTCAGCTTACGGTAGCTAATGTAAAGTGTTTGAGGCCTGAGAATATTATGCCACACACGTGAGCGATAATGTTATCATAATGTCATCAGTACTGTAAACACATATGTGAACTGCCGATAGTTGCCGCGCACTCGTGTCACACCCAGGACAAGCCATCCACTTGTGACGCAAGAGCTTATTGTGCTCATGAGGGTCAGTGGGTTTGATCTGAAACGCGTAAGCAAATCTGCAAGAGAAGCTCTTTGAATCACACTCTGAGACGCAGGTGCACCAGGGCTATACTTAGCAGCTCAGAATTGTCTGCGCTTCTGGAGTCCCATCAGGTTTAAGCCGAATGGTCTGTGTGTGATTGTTTACTTCTGATAGAAACCACGACATACGCCCTGGCGCTTTATTTTTACCGCGTGTCCCTCACAGTGCGGGGTTCAGGATGAAAGGCTGGTAAACACAGAGCAAGTCATGGAGGAGGGCTGTGAGCAGGAGTCATGAGGGAAATGTCGTGGCTGTGATGAATCTGAATCCCTTGTTCCAGATCGGGGTGTGTGTGTGTGTGTGTGTGTGTGCGCGTGTGTGTGCGTGCGTGTGTGTGTGTGTGTGTGTGTGTGCGTGCGTGTGTGTGTGTGTGTGCGCGTGATTGCATGTCTCTGTGTGTGTGTGTGTGTGCGCCATTCTGTTCAGCTCTGTTTATTTATAGTGTCTCTGTGGCACACAGCAGAAATCCCATGCGTTCCTCCACACAAGGCCTGTCCCTGCAAAATACGCACAAAGCCCACCGCATCCCCAGAGAATCGCACTTCTCCATTTTTGTCCCTTTTTCTTGAGTTCTAACTATCCCTCTCTTTGCTGCACGCACTAGGTTATCTAGGTTTCTTTCTCCTTTTCTCCTTTTCTTGTGCTGTGGAACTCTCCCTCCTCTGCCATTTCTGCTATGTCATCATCAGCACTACCTCCCTCCGTCTCTCTCTCTCTCTCTGTCTCTCTCTCTCTCTCTCTCTCTCTCTCTCTGTCTC
>JBBPCX010000032.1:13143514-13157082 GCA_037974365.1 Hydrocynus forskahlii | reverse complement strand
TATACACTTCAACTTTAAAATGACAAGCTCGCCTCCTCTGCCACTCGGTTACCTAGAAACCATCCTCGGCTGCTGCAAGTCGCCAACCATGGGAATGAATAATGCAAGCAATCAGATTTAGGCCATTAAAAACTAAATAAATGCTGATAGTTGGTTGATTATCAGGGCAGATTGTGGCCATGTGAACTAAGAAGTCATTAGTGGGTCTAAACTTGCGAGCTACAGATTGATTCAGTACGTTTTTTTTCCAGGGTTTTAAATATACGGCAAAATGTGATAGGTCCCAGAGGCGATTCAGCCAGCATTAGCTCAGATTCAGCTCTTCCTTTCAGCCATCTCCCTGCTTGAGAAGCAAAACATGGCTGAAAATTGACAGCTGGGTGACAATTAAAGAGTCCAGACATTGGCAGGCACCAGTGGGGGGGAGGTTTTCTTGGCTGTCAAATGGCTTATTATATGCAGCCACCTGGCAACGACTTGGGGAGCAGACATTCAATTAAAGGCCGGAATGTTTGGTGGCTTCAGAGTGTTTACTCTTATTCAGTGAGCGGCTATTCTTGGTTTCATTCTTCCTTTGGCTGTAAGAGATTTGTCTGCCTTGGAAAAAAAACAAAACAATGAGGACATAAAATGAATCTAGTACACAGAAACAGGGCATAAATTAGCCTCGAAAAAAGAGCCCAAGAGGTTTATCATCTTCTCATGGCTTATGATGTGTGAGGTGCATAAACAATCTACATTATTTTCCATTGCACCTGCCTTTAGGTTTACTTCAGTGTCATTTTTTTGCTGTAGGAAATGTCCAGCAGAACATAATTCATATTAACACAACTGTTAGTGTTCATCAGTTGTCAGTGGCTTCATCACTTGACAGCAGGTTGGCTATTATACAGGGCCCCTATACAAAGCACTCCACATAAAAATAGCATTACCTTGTTATCCTGAGCACATTAGATCTACACTTTGCTGAATGCTTTTGGAACCATCTCTCCCATGCACAATCCTATTATACTTAGTGTGATATCAGTGTAATATTCATGAGGTCACTAATGGCTCAACAGTTCGGATTCACTCGCCTGCCACTTTATTAGAAACCACTAACTCATAGGTTCTCCGTGCTGCTGATGTTGATGCAGACTTTGTGTTAGCCATTCTGTTCCCATCCATTTTTGGCCACAAATACTACCACAAAAACATACAAGAAAATTGAATGTAGTTAATGCAAATAATGCATTTAAATGTCATGCAATGTCATGCATTTTGCAAGAACAAGCAACTAACTAGACCAGCCCAAAGGATATACAGTATACGTAAATATGGAAATAGTTATGTTTGAAAATTAGATTTGGTTGAATGTTTGAGAAATTAAATGAAAACATGAATAAATGAGTGTAGAAACAAAATGAGTGCTTCCAGATTGTTGAACTGCATGACACAGTTAACCTATTAACACCCTACCAGGGTCAAAAACATGCTGAGCAAGCCCAGTTGACCTTGATTTTGGGTCAGTGTGGTGAGAGAATCTGAAAGAAGGTTCAGTACTGGGCACTGATGTCAGGAGCTTCGGGGCTGCTCAACTGTCTATTGTTTCATAAGAAACAGAGACTGAAATAATATCTATATTTAGAACTGAGACACATCTCAGTAAACAGGGCTGGAAATGATGGTAGAAAACACACATTCAGTGACTGTGATGCTTTTGCATCAGAGTGATATGCAAGGAAAAACAGAAGAGCAACTGTTCACAGAATCTCAGACCGTGTCTGCAAAAACGTGTCTACAACTACACCGAGAGGGATATTATAGTGGGGCTGCAATGCAAAATCACCTCATTACAAAGACAAATGGCCATCCAAGAGCTCAGTGGTGCAATAAGCCACAGGCACTAATATACAAAGATGTAGAAAACTGTGATATGGTCAACTGAGTCTTCCTTAGATTTCCATGTACTCCACAAGTGCATGTGTGGCGTATATCAAGAGAATGCTGAATGCTTGAACCCCGCAATGAGGGGGTCTGATGGAGCCATTATGTGGGGGACATTTTGCTAGGATTATCGGTGTCCACTTGTTAACTAAGAGAGAAAAGGGTCGCTTCAAATCAGTGAAAGTGATCACCTTCATCCTATAATGAAACATTTAAACCCTGATGGAAGTGGTCCCTTCAAAGATGACAATACTTCAAGCCACAAGGTACAAGGGGTCACTGAATGGTTTGATGGGTATAAAAATTATTCAGATCATAGACTTTGGCCTTTCACACTCACCATCTTACCCCGGTTGAATACTTCAGGAAGATTTCTTAGTGTGAGATATACCAACTGAGAGAATATATTTTGGTGGAATGGTGTTGCATCATTCTATTACAATTCCAGATGCCTGTAGAATCAGTGCCAAGGTGCATTACAGTTGTTCTGGCAGCTCATGATGGCCCAAAATCATACTGTCACCTTTTGCTGTTTTTCCTCCAATTTGACACCTGTCTGTACATAGTGGAGGTTTAAGGTAGGGAGAGCTCATAAAATGGTCAGTACACAGAAGTAGAAGAAGTTAATCAAATGAATGAGGAATATTTGCAGACATTTCATTATGCCAGTCTCATGGTCTTGGTGGATGCTGGAGCCTTCCAGAGCTCATAGGGTGAAAGAAACTCACTAGATAGGTCGCCAGTCTAATACAGGGTAAACACACAGACAAGCACACTCACACACACATTCGTAAATAAGAATACAGAATATGTATTCACACACACATTGGGATGTCAGAACATTACACCAACAGGGACTTTAATGACATTGCATTCAAATCCTTAGTCTTTAATATGGAGCTGTCCCCCTTCTTTGCAGCTATAAAAGCTTCCATTTGTATCCACTCATTCTGTAGAGCATTTGTGAGGTCAGGCACTGATGTTGGACGAGAAGGTCTGGATCACAATCTCCGTTCCAGTTCATCCCAAAGGTGTTGGATGGGGTTGAGGTCAGGACTCTGTGCAGACCAGTCAAGTTCTTCCACGCCAAACTCATACACATTCATATACACAGTCACACCTAGGGGCAATTTAGCATTGCTAATTTGCTTCAGACAGTGGGAGGAAACCAGAGATCCAGGTGGAAACCCACGAGGGCACAGGGAGAATATGCAAACTCTGCACAGAAAGAATTCAGGCCTCCCAGTTGGATATCTAACCTAGGACTTTCTTGCTGTGAGGCAACCGCACCAACCGCTGTGCTGCTATACCACCCCTCAAATATTGGAGCAATAGCTCCATTCCCTCAGGGGAGAAACTCGCATAATGTGCTATGTAAATGGGAGACGGAGACAGGGGCATGAGTCCAACCTCTCTGACCCAGAGGAAGGTGAGTGATGGTACACAGGCCCTCCCTTTAGACCCTGGATGGACCAACATCAGACCCACATGCAGGCCATTTGCAGTCTTGTATTATTACTTGCTTTTATCCTACATTTCAAGCCTTTCATCTTCTGCAAAGGAGCATCATACAGTCTATACAGTCTGTTCACACCGACAGCTTACAGCTTGCTCTCAATGTCGTTATCATTTTCATTTCTCCACTATAGAAACCGCCTTCTTTTTCCAGCCAAAATACTTTCATTTTAGCAAAATTATACCCTGCTCCAATACATGGTCCGCCTCTCTCCTTTGCAGAGAAAGCAAAACCAAGTTAGCTGCAGATTTCAGCACCATAATTAATCACTTGCTGTCAAGATCGAATAAACAGAGCCAAAAAGATGTCTGGTTTTGCTGGGCCTCTCCCGCTCTTCACTTTTCCATGCCCCCACTCCCCCTTCTTCATAATGAGAAATTATTTACCGTCTCTTGTTGAAGAGCCATGTATTCTTTTATTCATCAGTGGAAGTGACTTCTACAGGCTGTGGTAAAGTGAGTCTTTCCTGAATGGCAAATTAGAGATGCGACACAGTGGAGTTTTGTTGCAAAATGCTCGCCTTGTTTAAATTGCTCGGGTGACGCCAACACAAAGCCCTCGCAGATGCAGTGATTAGCACTTTTGACCGCTCCACAAAATCCTCCTGTTAGTGTTTGGACACAGTAAAACCCTCTACAGCACACTGCGGCGTGGACAACTCAATGTTTCAAGGTGCAATCAGAGGACGGGGAGTGAGAGTTAATTGGAGCCAAAGGAATAGATGCTCATTAGATGGTACAGGTGCTGGAATTAGGTACTTTATGAGCTAGCATTATGAGATTATGACCATAAAGCAACGGCGGTTTGTAAATTATGGTAACTAGCTTCTGTCCAAATCTTCTTTGTCCAAACAGTCAGTCATAAAGGTCAATACAATTCAGACATGTTGGATGTTCCTGGAATAATGCATGAGAAAAATGGTGGGGGAGCGTTTTGTTTTATGTTCCAAACATTGCCAGGCACCTTTGGCTGGCAGTCTTAAAAAAACAACTGAAAACGTATTTATTTACTTCAGCTTTCAAGACGTTTTTGCCTTCCATATTTTGTTTTTTCCAAACTTTTTTCAAAGTACCTTCAGAAGTTTTTAGGGATCCAAGAACTTAAGGCTGCAGTTTTATGTATTATTATTATTATTATTACCCAATAGTTTTACAATGGTATCTCATTACATCTCATAATAACCTAATAAAATACTATTAACAACAATGACTGGGCAACAACAATACTACTACTGCTACTGCTACTACTACGGCTACTACTATTAATAATAATAATAATAATCATCATCATCATCATAATCAATCATAATCATAACAATTATATCAGTAATAACAATAGCAAAAGCAATATCACAGAGTTTTAATGTCCTGCAATAAACTTTTTATAACATAAAAAGCAGGCCTATGAAAAGTGAAGACAAGCTGTTGTTACAGGATATTTTGACAAATGATGATTACAAAATTACAGCTATACCCCTCTTAAGGGGTGCAACGATTTCCAAATACCATCCCAAAGTAGCCTCCAACATTTCCACTACCGATTCAGCTCTGGAGTACTTTCTGTCAAGTTGTAAACATGCAATTTCTTCAAAAAGCTGTCAGAAAGTCCCTTCCTAACCGAGCTACTATATTTCACTAAGCTCTCCACTGAACCGCTTCCTGCCACGCGTCCTGCAAAGTGGAGCATCTCCTGAAAATCCAGGACCTGCACTATAGCGAGAGGCTAATTTCATAATAACACAACATGGCTCAATCTTGCTCAGGCAGATTTTTTTTCTAATACCAAGAGGAAATGTTTCCCAGCATTGCGTCGTCAGACATGCATTTCGAATGTCCGTGAAGGATAGGAGGCTTAGCCGGTGCATCCCTGCACTGAATGGTGATTTTTCAGCTTGCTCAGCTGCTCCCAAGAGATGCATTGTTGGCGGGGCTACGTGCCATGTTTGACGAGAAGGAGCCGGCCGAGGGCTTCTACTCCAGAGGCTCCGGAGAACATGTACATGCATAGCAGCCTGCAGAGGGGAAGTAGCCCAACAAGTTTGTTACCACACGGAGGGCAACAAGCGTCAGCCGCACGTATATAATCCATCAGCTTTGATAAAGTGGAGGCAGATGGTCTCTTATGGTCCTGACAAGATAGGAGAGAAAGAGACAATGTAAAGACTTCCATGTTCTAAACTCGGATGCTTAAAGAGGCTATTTTTAAGACTAGGCTCTAGGCAGTCTACGAAAACCACACCTGTATTGAAAAAAGGCTGTAAAGAGCTGACAAAGCATTATTAAAGTAGGCTAATTCACCTTATGCTAGCACAGTGTGATAAAAAAAGATGACAATGCAAATATTGCATTACAGCCTTCTTGGGGCCCACTGTATTGCTAAGCACATATCTCTGGGGGAACTTAGTGTGTGCGCTATGCTCTTTTACTGAAAGTAGTAAGTAAATCCATATTGCTCTATGCAACAGCAAACAGAAACCTAGCATTTCGAGATATTGACACAAGGAGTGCTGTAATTCTCCTCTGGTAAATCTACTGAGAGAGAAAAAAAACCCAAAGAAAAAATAATGCATGGTAATGAGCTCCCACAATGCGCAAAGTAAGAAATGATGGCACCAAAATGACATCACCCCAGTGGCCGGCTATTAAGCAGGCTATTAAAAGCATCATCACTCAGTATTCAGCTATCAAAAGCATACACATATTTTAAAAGAAAAGCTTTCCAAGGACATAACCCTCTATGATTATGGTCATTTAGTTTAATTACCATTATTAAATGTCATGGCCAAAAATCGACACAATTATCTCTCTTAGCAATGAGAACTGGCAATGGACTTGTTCCATTTCACATCATTTGTAAATCAAAGTTCGAAGAGGGACTGTTCTTGTCAAGCAATGTCATTAGCCATTATCTGGAAGACCCTATAATACCTCTTCAAAAATTCAGACGCCTTATATTTGTGGCTTTAAAACCTGACATGAACTCTGAATCAGGAGGAGTGTCCACATACACCATATAGTGTGTGTGTGTGTGTGTGTGTGCGTGTGTCTGGTCAACTGTAAGTGCTATTATTGTAAAATGGAAGAATTCCATTTTAATGGTTTTGGAATTGAATGTCCAGTAAGGTGTGATAGTCAGGTGTCCACATACTTCTGGCCATAGAGTAGATCATTTTAGTCAACTCCATATAATCTTGTAATCTGAAGTTTGTAAAATGGATAAAGTAGACTTTGGATAACAAAATGACACATAATAAACTACAGATTCATAGTCTATGGCCAAAAGTATGTGGACACCTTGGTCCATGAATCATCATGCAAAAAGGAGAACAAATTTCTACAGCCATATCAAACTTCTTCGGAAATACTTGAAGGTCATAGATCATCACAGAATTTATGGCCCACAGTTCAGCCCTCTACATTTATAACAGTCTAACAGGAATGAAGAACGGGACGGTGTATTTAGTAAACCATGAAGTTTGCCAAAAATCAATCATCGAGGTTCCATAAAGCCAACCGTGGTCAGGGGAAAGGGGATTAAGATGCTGGGCATCATTTGGAAAGGCTCCAGAGGACCAATGTCCAAATTGAGAGAGCAGAGATTTCTGCCCAGGAAAAGTTGTCTGTCATTCTTTTCTTCTCTCTCTCACTCTCTCTCTCTCTCTCTCTCTCTCTTTCTCTATTACTGCCTTTCATTTTTTATATATGACTATTAGACATGACGTCTGACATTAAACTTCATCTTCCGTGAAAGTACAGCTCTAGTGCAGGGGGAAAAATTGAGGGAGCAAATTGCCCAATTAGACTGTAGAACACACTTACATTAGACAAGTGGGAAACTCAAGTATTTTTTTTCCTCTCCTGCTGTGAAGAAGAGATGGAGGCTGGTTGAAAATGTGCAGTTTGTGTATACATTGCTTATCGTCTCATTACACCTCCACACAGGCAACAAGCTGAGTGAAAGATGAAAGAGATTAGATATGTCAGGACAGGATTGATATTAGTGCCGACATTTGGGCCTACGCATCCCCTTTCACAGAAATGCATGGTTTGACCTCAAGCAATGTTTTATTTTATTTTTAAAGTTCATTTCTCTATAAGGAAATTTAAAAAAGAGTCAATTTCGGTCACAAGTTATATTCTTATAGTCTCATGTTTGCTTATTTGTGCCAACATCTATGAGTTTTGTGACCAAAACACCCTTAGAACCTTCTCAGATCTGCCTTCATATCCAATCACTGGTACAGAGTATGAAGCCTGCTTGAAAAAGTGGCTATACGGAATATGTTCCATATTAGAAGGTCTCCAGAAGGTGACTTCCATTCCTCACTCCCTTAACCTAGCCGGTGTGCATTGTTTTCTTATTATTTCCACTGTATATTAGGATCTGAATGGATAGCATTGTGGTTAACTGTGCTCACTTTTACTTTTTATCTTTTAAAAGGCTTTTGTCTAATTACAAAAGAGATAAGTTAAAGGAATGCTCCTGCATTCACACAACAAATCACACTTATAATAGAGGCCAATGGGCACATGCTGAAGCAACTGCCCATTGGCTTCTATTGTAAATGTGTTTTGAGTTAACAGTTTCTCAGTGCAGGGATTTATTGTCCGTGATGATCCATCAATGCTGCCGGGCAATAGATAGTCTGAGAGGTAAACAGATCTAAATGGATAGCATTGGGTTAAAAAAAGGACCTCTGCCCACCCAGACAGGGGCCGATGTGTAATCTCCACTAATCTTGGCTCTGTCTATAATCTGCTGGCAGTCAGATAACTACCAGCTAAACAGTAGTGCCCTATATTTCTGATCTTGATGGGTTGCTAGCCTGCTGTGCCTTGCTAGGTGAAAGCTAGCTTAGCAGTATTGCTTGAAATACTACAGTGTGTGCGTATGTGTGTGTGTGTGTGTGTGTGTGTGTGTGTGCTTTCCTTCAGACCTTTCTCCAGTCTCATTTTATGGTGTCTGAAAGAGTATTGGTCCCACTGGGAATAAAATGACTGTCCTTTTTTCGGAACAATTTGAACAGTTCACTGCACAGCAGGTGACCTGAAAGTGCTCAAAATACCCACCTTTGAAAATTTAGCTCAGAGACTGGAGGAGAGCTTAGACGTGGACTTCAAATTGGCACACTGACCTGAGATCTGTGGTAAATGTCTTAAGAACTTTCCTCATAATTAATGAAGGCTGAGGAACAAAGTTAGCTGAGGTTGTCAGGCTAATGGGAAAAGATAATTTGTTTTAAATGATTAAAAATGATTTAATGGCCTTGAATCATGTGAGCATTTGAATTTCAGCACGTAACAATACAGTTTCTAGATTGGAACAGATGATATTAGCATGAAATCAGCCTAGACGGCTCAATTCCTTGTCTTAAATTGAAAAGGCTTTCTTTCTTGAAAAATCTCCATATGTCAATGTTAATACACCGGCACTTTTTAATTGACTGGTTCGTTTTGAAATAGTTGCAGACCTTTCAATGTCTTAATCTGCCCAACTGTGAAAGACCTCATGGCTTATTTAAACTCTCTGCTGTGGCATTTGATGGAGCACATTCATTTGAAAATGGTCCCACCATGCTCAGAGTTGAGCTTCATCATCTGAGGCCTACAATTACGCCAAGTACCAGTGCCCCCATTACCCATCGGCCCCCTCCCTGGTGAAGAGGGAGAGAGGCTGGTAGATGAGCGGGCAGACAAGAGGGTGGATAAACCCTCTCTTTTCCATCAACACTCTCTCCATTTGCACATGGTGGTGAGAGATGAGGTGCTGGAGAGCTGCCTGGTCCATGGCATCAGGGGACGTCTGCCGGGAGGCGCTCTTTTAGCACAGCGCATTTCAGGCCATTAGCACAGCTAGGAAGGAAGAAAATTAGAGAGGAGATGAGTAACATTCCCCCTCATGATTGCCCCCCCCCCCATTTCCCTCTGCTGTCTTTGCTGCTCTGTTCTGGATAGAGGTTGAGGGGGTGCAGAGGAATATTGCTTAAACGTCACATTTGGTCGCACTTTCAATATTGAGCTGTTTTATAGCAGAGACGATACAGTTTAAGCTGCAAATGATTATCTGTCCGTCTGATAAATGGCCAGGAATAGGAATACAAGGATGTCTTCCTAAATGTCACTCTAAGATTTCCTCTTTTTTCAGGTTACACCACATTGCACAAGAGTATTTTAAAGCACACTTTAAAACAAACCCGAGCTATTTGAGGTCCTTTGAAGGTCATGTACGAAATGATGTGGGTTGAAGTCACACTTCAGTGTAAGATATAATGCATTGAACTGTAATATCTTCAACCATGTCTTGAATTAAGCCCAGCAGGATGATTTCCTCTTATTCTAACCTTTGTAGCATCTTCCTGCTTGATTTTTTTTGCAATATAAACATTTTATCCCTAGTACTTGGTTAAAAGGGCTCAAGAAAGAGTTTGAATTATGGCAGGGGGTGGGATGGGGGGGTCTCCTGGTGGAAACACTAACCTTTCTTGGAGGGCCAAAGTGGCTCAGTGCACAAGATTGTATGGGTACATTATGATACTGGGCCAGAGAAGTTAACAGTGTATCCACATGGGTATGTTAATGTTAAATGTAATGACAATGAGAGTAAAAATGGAATTACTTCATGGGAGGGGATTCACTTTTTATTAAATAGAAAAACACAGAACCCACTGAAGTTCCATTTTTTCTTACTGTTATGTGAGTTCCATTTTTCCAAATGATTATGGACCCTTTAATAGACCATTTTCAAAAAGCGTGTAAATTCTAAATAAAAACAGAACGATTTGTAAGTCACGTAAATCCATATCAAATTAAAGATAGAACAAAGGAAAAGTATCAAATGTTCAAAACTTATTATAACAGCGCATTATAACAAAATGGCTCCAAATTAGAAGAGCCCAGGTGCTAAACTGGTCCGTCTGCAGTCCAAACCAGTCAGCCATTGAAAAACATTTGGCGAAAACATGAAACGCAAAATCTGACATAGGAGACCCAGAAATGTTGAGCAGCAGAATTCCTTTAATAGGCTTGAATGAGACAACATTTCACTTTCAAAACTCTGGCAACTGGTCTCCTCAGTTCCCAAATGTCTACAGCGTGTTGTTAAAAAGAAGAGGTGATGCAACACTGTGGTAAACATGCCCCTCTCCCAACTTTTCTGAAACATGTTGCTGGCATCAAATTCAAGAAGTGCATATATTTTTCATGAAATAAATCAAATTTCTCAGTTCCAACATATATGTTATCTTTGTTATATTTTTAAGTACATTTGGATTTGCAAGACTTGACATGACACTGTAATATTTCAAGCAAACCCTTTTTTAAAGTCATATGTAGAGTCTATTTCATGAGCTGCATTAGGATATTTCCATCCAGTAATTAAACTGGATGATATGATTTCATAACTTCTGTATCCTTTGAGAGGATACATACAAGTAGAGAATGGAAGGCATGTTATATTGGCTTGGCCATAATGTAGCTTATTGGATGAAACTATAATATTTTCAATCAACAACTGAAATTAAGCTTAGTAATTGAAACAGATGAATATTATATATGTTTTATTTTCTATAACGTTTTATCAAAGAACCTATACAGCAAGGAATGCATGTTATTATATATTCTCAATGTTCTATAAAATTTTTTCAAGGAATATATACAGCGTTTTATGCTATGCAGCATGAAATGCATGTTTTGCTGAGGCAACCATGACTATTGCAATTAAGGAGACGTCCCTTCCTTCAGCTGCAGATGGCTCATTTGTTTTTTGACCTTTCTTCTCACCCATGCTCCATCAACATGCCAAAACATTGCAATCTCTCAGTGAAAGGTCCAGTCATCTATCTCTGTGTCTTCCCTTTGCTCCAAGGGAGGAGTTCACAGGATGTGCGGAGCCAAAAAAGAAAAAAAAAACCTGTTACAAACTTTTGGAGCTTGAAAATTGTGCAGAAAATTGGCTAACTATATATAGATGAAAGGAGTCTTTCTATTGTTCAGGGGCTTGGCCCTGCTCCTATTGAACTGGATATGCAGTTAAAGCACAAAGCATGGGCCACTTTGATCCCAGCAAGCTTTATTCAGGTCAGACTGGAATGACTTACCGAGGATCGTCATGAAAAAAAAAGGGGGAAAAAAATCTTGGCAACTCCAATTATCTCATACTGCCGAGTCGTGGCATGGTTCAAAAATGGCATATGGCAAAAAGTGCGGTAGATCAGACAAGCCATTTCTTTCTGTGCGCAGAGTTATCTGAAGGAGAAAGACATTACTAAAGAGCCTATCTAGTCTACATCTTTCAAAGATTGCAGAACAACACTCTTCTGCCATGCTAGTTTTAGAATTGTGGGAAAGTTGTTTGGGGGGGGGGGGGGGGGGAGGCAGCTCAAACTTTTTAATGGAGTGAGCAACCTCTCACACATGATGAGCTAAACTTCATGTTAACATTGAGTGAATTGGTAATTCAACAATCGATGATCACTCACAAATTTCTTTCACAGTATTTAAACGGTAAAAAAAAAATAAAATGCATTGTCACCTCAGGGATTTACATGGACACGTATACAAAATACACATGTGTAAACAAAATATAAATAAATTCAAATAGATATAAAAATGTGCAAATTATCAAATAAAGTATTTTAACTTCCAGAATTGTGCAAATGTTGCATTAGCAGTCAATTTGAAAACATAATGTCATGTTGTCAATTACTGCATTCCTTTGCATTCTAATTAGTTTCATGAATATGTATTAAGCTTAATCTTGGACTAAATTGTAATGTCAATGGAGAATTTCTATTGAACACTCTTTAGAATTGGGCTTAACCTGTGAAACCAGTCAATTAAAGTCACAATTAAAGTCAGAATGCAGCGAAAATAAACTTTTTTCCTTGTTAGCCTGATTCATCACATCACTGAAAAAATAAAGAGCCCCACCATGGCAGACATGGCACTTCAGCAGTCAGGCAGAAGATATAAAGACCAAGTAAAGACCTCTTTGAAAAAATGTGTGTAATAAAACCAGAGAACTGTAGCGAGCTGTTGCTGACTGCATCGGATTTGCTGAGGAATAGATGAAGACAAGACAACCAGGAGACAAAAAGCAGTTCTGGAGAAATCTAACCAAAAATGCTCCTAATACCTTTACCTACACATGCCAAATCTTCTAAAGAACTTGCATTTCCAGAATTGGATAGACTAACTACCTTGGCAACTCTTTGGCAACTCTCAGTCTTGGAGGCCGCCATGCTCTGCCCATTTTAGTGTTTTCCCAGCTCCCACTTTAACCCAGGAAAGGTTTGCAAATTAGTTGATTTATTAGATAAAGTGTGTTGGGAGCTTGAAAAACTGCACAGAAGAGGAAGTGCATCATGGGAACCGCTGTTGTATGACTCTTCTGTTCGATTTTTAGCTTCTTTTTTAAGAGTGTTGTTTGTCCCTAGCTGTCAGTTTATCTATGAAAAGGTAAGACTGTTCTAGTGCCTTTGTAAAAGACACAACATCATGACCATGGGCCAGCCAAGCATGCCATTACTCACTAAGGGTGTTTTTCCACTGGCACAAGGAACCGTGCCACATTGCAAACAAATATTTTTCCATTACCCGTGCTATCATGGCCCTGATTTGAGACAACAGCGATGCAGTCGGCCTGGCTGCAGCACGCTTTTGGCACTGCCACCAGGCCGACTGCATCGATGTCGTCTGAAATGTCATCACAACATGGAAAGAGGCTATTGTTTTTATACTGTCTGTGCAAAAAACAGAAATGGAGAGATAAACTAACAACTGAAGTCATCAAAGCTGTTTAGGCTCTGTTTAGGTTTTAGTGGGAGGTTTCTATGACACAAAGACATCTTTAACTTTGTGAGAAATGCGAAGATGAACTAGGACATATCTAACAAGTTAGCTGGGTTTGGTATTTATCACACAGCTAAGGAATGCCAAGAAAAAAAAATAAAAAAACTAAAGGAATACTATAGGTAATAAAAGAATACTGTCACGTTCCTCAGTCACTAGAGGTCGCCACTGAACAATGAACTTGCCTCCTCTACTCACTGGGTGTGGTCTATCTCTAGCCGGCTATAGTGAGTAAGGGGTTTGAGCCGGCTACAGTTTTAGCACTGATTATGTGTGTC
>JBBPCX010000032.1:13132504-13143414 GCA_037974365.1 Hydrocynus forskahlii | reverse complement strand
GTGTGGTCTATCTCTAGCCGGCTATAGTGAGTAAGGGGTTTGAGCCGGCTACAGTTTTAGCACTGATTATGTGTGTCCTCATTGGTCTTTTGTTCATGCACCTACATATTTAAGCTGCCCTGTGTTAGTCCATGTTTTTGGTCCTCCCTCACCTTACACCGGTCTGTGTCCTCCTCAGTTCTTTAGTTTCTGTTGTTGTGTCTGGCCTTGTTTCTGTTCTGCTCTGTTTATAATAAATCTACTCAGATGGAAGTCTGTGCCTGTGCCTCCTTTTCTCTGTCCAGACAGGACCGGTTTGTGACAAATACTATAGGTAATAAAAAACCACAATAAAAAAAGCAGTTCTGATAGTACAACTCCATAAATTATGGGAAGAGAATTGTGCTACTGATGCATCAGAAACACTGTTACCCGGCTGAGATGTACTGGAAAATCAAAGTGTGCCTGTTAATATCAATGATAAAGGGTACACTGTTGTTACTGATATGGGAAATCACTGTATCACATTCTCCTGTCTATGTGTGTGAAACTGCAGAGGTGACCAATAAAAGTGCAGAAGTCAGGACTGGACACTCGTTTCCTACATCTTCTTTAAAGCTGACGATTTCCAAACCAGTGGTACTTTGTGTTTAGCCATGCCCATATTTCTTAAACTGGGAAGCCGCTTACCAAACGTGAATTCTAGATTTGATTGTCTCCCTACATTATATTTTGACCCTGCCATATGAAGTTGTGAAAAAAAATAAAAATAAAACCCTTCTTTCCAAGAAGGTCAGCTGATCCTGCAAATGATTCTAAGAATTGCACAGACTGGAATTCAAGGCTATTGATGCGGTAACCTGCAATCCCAACTCCAACCCCTTCCCCCCTCCCCCTCCCCAGACCTGCCAGCTGACTTCCCCTGCCATGAAAAATGGATTTCTCCATTCTCCCAGGTGTCATTGCGTAATGCTGCCACAGAGCTCAGGCCCCCACCTCCAACACAGAATAAGGGCACATGTGCTGAGGCATGCTGCACACAGGAACAGGCCACGGTGTGAGTTCCCTGTCCAACTTTAGAGACATATGAAAGAGAGAGAGAGAGAGAGAGAGAGAGAAACACAGACAAGACTGTGAGCATGTCTCAACAGCTTCAGACCTAACAAGACTGTGAGACCAGCCATGAGTTCCATCTGTAGCCCTGTAAGGTTCTTATGCCTGGAGTTTGAATGTGGAGAGATGCAGATGAATGTTCAGCCCTGAGGGGGGCTGTGGAGGAAATCCAGTTTTGACTCGCCATGAGGAGAAGTCCAGTTTCTGCCCTCATCACAAGTGGCGAAACATCAAGGCGCTTTGACTAATGCCATCCTTGGACAAAGGACCCTGAACGAATGCGATTGGCTGCAGTTACTGAACCGTCTTCTACTTCTGTTCATAGTCTAGACCTGCGGCCCGCACGATATTCTCACACAACCTCAAGCTCTGCCTCGTCTGGCAAATAAAGGTTGGGGTTCTTTTTTTCCCATTGTCAGTGTTTGTAGCAGTCTGCTAGAAGTCTGCTAACTCTGCAAATGATTCATGAAGAGTGTTCTCCCTGGGCTCTCAGTCTAGTTCAGTGGCCCACATCATTTTCGTGCAGTTTGCACTACCTCAATGTGGGCATCATTTTAGTCTGCCACAAGTGTTTGCCAGGCGTAACGTGACATAGCATAGTGTTTTAAGAGGTTCCATTGAAAAAGTCAGGGACCACTCTTTCATTTGTTTAATTTATGGTCACCATGGAAAAACAAAAACTCTTTTACTATGCTATGTCAAGTACACAGACAAATATAAACACCTTATGTTGGGAGGACAAAGTTGTATCTTATTGTTTTACGACTTGCTGATAGTTTGGACATTATACTTCTGCTTCATTTTCCATTAAATATGTTTTTTGCTTTTTCTAATACTAAAAACTTAATGTTTGTGACTAGGACTCAAATGGTCTCTGACTTATGCACAATACTGCACATACTGGCTTGATAGAACTCTTAGACTCTATGTGGCAAAATATACCTTCTCCGCTGTACAAAAGCTCTATTGTAGCTTTTATTTAGCACTATTATTGGCGAAGGCTAATGCACAAACTATTCTAATTCACTGCTGTTCTCTAAATAATTTTACAGCTTCAGCATCAAGACTCACAAAGACCAGACCTGTGTATTTTTTAACAATTGATTGATAATTAAATAAACTGATCTCCACACCAATGTTCCAGACCATCACATTACTTAATGTGTACATCATATTAGGCTGTAAATAATCATTGTCAAGTCAGTCCTACCATGAATGTGAGAGATGTGATTTAAAAATGTGATTTAAATGGCCATAGTTTTGCACTGTTGGGGTAAAGATGCTGAGCATGTCCTCAGACACTTGTTTAGCCACCTCAGAGCTGAGAGATAATGACAAACAGTTAAAACAGGCTTGTAAATCAATCTAGCTGTTCTCTGTATGTTAGGAATGTCTGGAAATCACTGCAAACTCAGTAAACAAGACTGAAGTGACTTGTACTGAAACAAATTGAAATGAACATCAACCCATAACAATGGAACAGCTAAACTAGATTTGAAAAGACAGTAAAACACACATTTTGAAAGTTTTCATTTTAAAGATTTACTTGAATCTCTGTATGTCAGCTGGTATATACGTTAGCAAAATTTTAGTCAGACTATCTATGTCTAATGTATTGGAACAACACATCTTGATATTACTCTATTACTATGTATTGCTGTATTAAGAATCTTGATATTGCTGTAACACTTTATATTGACAAATGATTCTAAAACGGCGTGAGCCTTTCAAAGAATATCCACAAACCCAAACTCCGTAATGCTGCATGAGGGCCGCTTCCAGGTGCACTCAAAAAGAAAGACGAGTTGTTGTGCCCTTTTTAATTCCTCCATGCCCGCTCCCCAGGAAACTCTATCAGACATCTGGTGCGGCCTTAATTCCATTTGTCCCCGCCCTCATGCAGATGAAGTTCCTATCTTGTTGCATCGGCTAAATGGAAGCGACAACCGATACTCAAGCCTCCCACCAAGCCACCACAGGCTGCTGCCAGCTATTTATTACATGAAGTGACACGAAGTGCTGGCGCTAGCCCCTGATGCACCATGGCTAGCTAGGCTTGGGGACCCAGGAGGGCTCCAGGGAAGCTGCAGCAGCATGGAGCTACTGAATATATTCAAGGCAGCAAGGCTTTAAAAGCCTTCCAAAATGACAGAATCGTTCACCTCCCACCCCCTACCCTCGCAAGCTTCTGCTGTTGGCCTTCTGTCACGTGGAAGCCATGCAGATGACCCTTATCCAATGCAACTGGCTGCCGCACTGCCTGCGGCTGCCCATGGCATTGAGTCAGCCTTGAGTCAATGTGCAGTGGTTCTGTATAATGGCATAATAAATGTGTAATAGCAACAGAGTGACACGGTTCATCAAAAAGCGATGAAGTCCACATTGGTTAACATCCCACTTCCTAATGAATCTTGAGCCTGTCTGCTGACTACAAAATCATGGCTTTCTACAGGCTAGGAAACAGACATCTGCACTGTCTGTAAATTTAGAAACTGCCTTGTGTATCAGTTTTTGCAGCAGTGAAACCTACAGTTACCTGCTTGTGTGACTAATAAAGGGTTATCTTTTCTTATCTTATCTCAGGTTATCTTTTCTTATTCAGGCTGGGCCTGGTAAAATATCTATAAAAACTATACAACAGAATAACAGGATATAAAAACTATTAAAAATTATTAAAAGTACAATTCTGCTTTTGTTGTTGAATGCACCAGGAGCATTGCTAGACGTTTACTTCTACTGTGGTATACATAGAAGGAAAGGGCCCTAGGCTCATTGCAGAACAGTCTTCATATAAAACAGAAAGCAAAACAGAACAGAAAACTCTCTGACCAGGAATGCTATCAAAGAAAGTAGAAGTTAAGAAATGTTTGGACGAAAAATACACAATTTAGCCGTTACTTCAGATGTAGTCAAGACTTGTTTGAAGTCCAGATTTTGCTTCTTTGCTTTGGCATTGGATCTAAGACAAAGATCTTGGCAAACTGCAAAAGTCAACTGTCACACAGTTCATTTATGAAAATATAGCTCCGGAAAAATTAAGACACCACTGCAATTTATTTTATTGTTTTGTTTGAATTATTCAAGTTCTGTAAACATTGTATCCTTTCTTATTTTGATGTGTTGTCATTTCCTTTAAAATGATGCTGTAAGAACAATATTTTTATTTGGAAATTAGGAGAAATATTGTCAGCAGCTCCTAAAAACTAAGGCAAAGTTCTTCAGTTCAATATTTGCACCCATAAAATATAAAACCTGAAAAACTGAACATTTTTGCAGTGGTCTCAAATTTTTTTCCAAAACTATATATACAGGTACATATTGGAGTGTCTTCAGAGGGCAATATTCAGCTAATAATACAGTATTGGGCAGCCGGTAGCCTAGTGGTTAGGGTATTCGCCCTGCGATCAGGAAGACTTGGGTTTGATTCCCAAGACTGCTAAGCCCCACTGAGTTTCCCTGAGCAAGGTACCGGCCCCACACACTGCTCCCCGGGCGCTGTGTTCCTGACTGCCCCCTGCTTCACTTGAATGGGTTAAATGGGTTAAATGCAGAGGAGGAATTTCGTGCTGTTCACACTGCGTGTTGTGGTGTGTTCTTGAACGACAGTATGGACACTTTCACTTTCACATGTAGAGCAATATCAGGAAAGGGGAGAGAGTTTAATGCTCGGTATCTGTCTGGATCTGTCTAGCTGCATATCCCAAAAACTGTAAACCTCCCCAAATCACATTCAGCTCTTTATTAAGCGCATAGACTTAACGACTTAATGTGAGCTGTAAAAATCAACAAAATGTCAATGTGTTACTGCAGGCATTTTGGACAACAGGGCCTGTTTTCATAAACCACCTCAGGAGAAGAAGTGCTGGAATCAGCGCTCTCAAGTTCAGGTTTTGTTATTAGTGGTGATGTTTTGTTGGTTTGGGCAGCCCTACACGGACACGTCAGCGCCAGCTCAGTTCACAGATGGATGTGGTTTGAGTGGGTTGGGGTGTATTTCTGAACATGATTTGCGTGACTATTGACCTTTAGTATTTGTTAGTTGATAACATTAGCTTCAAAGCACCAGTGCTAAACAAAAGAAACCAAATGTGAACACTTCTTGATTGACTACACCTGGGTGAAGTGGAAGACTGTGTAAATTCAGTTTTTATTTCCTGAATCCTTCTTTCAGAAGTTCCCTTTTTGGATCTTTGGATCTAGATCATTTTCAGAACCTTTTCTCCTTATTCCTGCTTTGATTTTTCTTTCATTCCTTCTCCTCATTTTGATTCTCCCCTCACACTCTCTATTCTACTCCCTCTCTCACTCGTTCTACCTGTTTTCGCTCACTTCAGGTCCCTGTAGATTCTCTGACTTCTCTGTCCTTTTTGTCAGGGGAAAAAAGCTGAACTTCTTAGTTTAATTACTTCATTTACTTTTTAATTAAAAGTGTAGCTGTGGTCGTCTGCGGGACCTGTCGGATGTCAGTGGCATTTATTTTGCATAAGAGCTGGAAAAGTGGTAATAATAGTAATAATAACAATGATAATAATAATAATAATAATCATATTAATAATAATCATAATGATAATAACAATAATAATAAGTACGATATTATTATTATTATTATTATTATTATTATTATTATTATAACAATAATAAAACCAAAATTGTGGTTTTAGACGATCTTATGTATTTTCTTTATTTATTGAGAGGTTGATTTTAATGTTTATTTATTTATTTAAAAACAATTTTTTTTTATTTAGGTGAGTTGAAATGCTGACAAGTAGCCTCCATGTAAATCACTTTCAGCACAAAATAGAAAAAATCTCAGGTTTGCATTCAGGCAAAAGTGTGAGTTCAACTAGTTAAATGTGTGTGTGTGTGAGATGGAGGTGATCAGTAGGTGTATGTATGTATGTATGTGTGTGTGTGTGTGTGTGTGTGCAGTCATGCACATCACTGAATCCAGGAATGGGTGATATTTATGATGCACGTATTTAAAATTCCCATTAAAAATACAAAATAGGTTTTGGTCAGTTGTATTTGATAGTAATGTTGAACATACCTTCATATTTTTCATGACAATATTTTTTTTTTTACAAAAAATGATAATGTTGTCAGTATTACAATATATCATGTATTATCTTTTTTAAAAATTATATTTTATTACTTCTATTATAAAATAGAAGTAAATACAGGGGGTCCTCGAGCTACAACACAGATCCATTCCTTCAACAGTGATGTAACCCGAATATTGGTGTAAGTTGAAACCCTCACTTACCTATCCGAACACAGATGTAAAATCATAATCAAAAACAAAAAACACAACTACATACACTGTACTGTACCCGGGGACTCCAACTCCCTCACTCATGCGTCACGTTACTGCATATTCTTCTGCCGCACGCAACCAAAATAGTTTGCTCACGTTGTCCGTAAATACATCGTTAACAGCGTAAGCCAAAACACTCACGTCTCAATTTTTTAAAGTTTTTATGGGAGCGAGCATTGTAAACTCATATTTCAAGACTGTCGTAACCCGAGGACACCCTGTACAGTTTTGCCTTGTCTAAGATATGTTTTGATCTTATATATGTCTTTTAAGTATATACTGTATATTGTTTCATGACATGGATGTAGCATGGGGAAGCCCAAGACAATTTTCTCACACTATGGGACAAAAAAGTGAATCTTGAATTTGGTATCTTATTTTAAAACACATTTTGATGTGTCTTTGCCCATCACTGGCTGAGCCTTCCACGGATGTGCCGCACAGCCTGCAGAAAACTTATAAACAAACTTTAAATACCTAATGTGAGTGACTACATCAGCTATATCAGACATAAAGTAATTATTTGTCACCCAGCCCAAAAGCTGAAAGTGAAAGTGCAGGTGAAACAAGTACCAGAGTCTGCGAAGAAATGGTGTAGTGGCAAAGCAGTAATAACCACACAATGTTTTTATTGTATTTTTAATTGGCATGCATTAATAATAATAAGGTTCATATGCAGCAGTATCCACAGCTGTTGGAAAGTAATATAATCTTTACATGGTTTTCTCAGTTTTGGTCTTTCAGAGGTCATAGACTTTAAAAATGCAAAGCTACAAGACGTTGTAGCAATACCTGGGTTACCCTTTGACTGGCTTACTTTAGGCACTGTACTGAGAACCATTGACATACTGCCCATCTTCATGGAGTTTAAAGGAAAGATGCTGTGACAGAGGCAATATGGAAAATGTAATTTCAGTAGTGAATTTGCTTAGTCATGATGTTTGTGTTGTGCTGTTTCACCCAACAGTCAAGGTGAAAACTGCAAACTTTGTGGCCTATAGGTTGACTTTTCCCCTCCATGATAATAGCAGGGCAAGGCAACATTTCACTGGGGAAAACTGCGTCTAGTAATGCCACTGGATGCACTGCAGTACTTTGAGCGAGTGTATGCACAGAATTCACAAGGCTAAGAGTGTATGTTCATATGTATTCTTGTTCAAAACCTGTTCAAAAACTGTAACATTAGCACTGTGAAGATAGGGGTGTAATTAAAAGAGGAAACAGCAGCTGTTTTGGCTCAGGAACAAATGGTTAAACCTTTCATTTCTCAAGCTAAGGAGGACTGCTGGGAAGCACACCAGCAGAGACTGGTATAATAATACAATCAATGTCCACCCACAGAGCTCACCATTCTCTGCACATTGACCCCCATTTGGAAGATAGGTCTAGTTGTCATTTCCAAATTACATTTACATGTAATTACAGTTACATTTTCTCCTGCTGGATGCAAACTTCCAAATATTTTCTTTTTGTCACCGTACCGCAGGGGGCATTTTATGTCCACATTCATAGCTGAGGACATTTCATGTGATGGAAAGCAAAGGTTTTTAAGGGTACATTAGGCCAGCTATCTTCTGACAGCTCCCAGTCTGCTTGTTTCTAAATGTCAAAAGAGCTTTTGCAGAGTTCAGGCCGAGTTCATCTTTTGACAGCATTCTACCACTGGTCCAATTTCAATAAAAACCCATTCCTGCCATTCGTGTACCGGTATCTGCCTGCAAAACATCTCTCTGAAGCGCTTCGCTGGATTGTTTAAAGGCCCTGCTCGATTCCCATCAACGACCCAATCCCCCACAAATAAGACTGTGACAAAACACTTGGATGGCAACCATGGAAACAGTGCCAACACAATTGTCCTGAGAATTCCTCTGGACTCAGGTTTTGTTTTCGTGGGTCTTGCTTGTTATGTGGCCTGGTTCATTTGAGCATGAGAACAAAAACTACCACTGCAAGACAATGAGGTGAAAATGAAAACAGAATTAAACAAAATGTAATTACTAGGCCAGAGTTTCAAGGAGCAATCCCGGACCACTCAAAGTGACAGTGAGCAGGGGCGATTAAGGGTCCAACTGCTGAACGCCACTATGTTATTATCTTTAATGTAATTAACTGTATTAATCACAGTATTTTTATTTATATTAGCTTCAAGGGACATCATGGGTGTGTATGGCCTTACAAGTGTGTGTAGGATGCTGGATGCTATTGGCTGCATATAGCTGAAGGCTGACGTAAGTGAAAAATCAATAAAGCAAGAATATTAATAAATATTTTATTGGGGCTGCAAACACAGAAAAAAATGTTGAAGAACATAAAGGATATGAAGGTAAAATGGGTTGTGGAAGAAGATTAACTCTTATAAGTTCTTTGAAAATGTTATTTCCAGGCCAGCACTGTCTCAAATCCCTCAAAATTATTTTGCATCTTGTGTGTGTGTGTGTGTGAGAGAGAGAGAGAGAGTGAGTGTGTGAGTGTGTGTGTGTGTGTGTGTACAGTTGTGCTCATAAGTTTACGTACCCTGGCAGAATTTATGATTTTTCAGAGAATATGAATGATTCTGACCAAATTTCCTGTGCCTTTGTAGCTCACACATCCCCAAAACATCAGTGATCCACCACCGTGTTTTACAGTAGGAATGCTGTAACTTTCATCATAGGCCTTGTTGACTCCTCTCCAAATGTAGCATTTATGGCTGTGGCCAAAAAGTTCAATTTTAGTCTCATCACTCCAAATTACTTTGTGCCAGAAGGTTTGAGGCTTGTCTCTGTGCTGTTACATTGTAAGCAGGATACTTTGTGGCATTTGCGTAGTAATGGCTTTCTTCTGGCAACTCGACCACGCAGCCCATCTTTCTTCAAGTACCTCCTTATTGTGCATCTTGAAACAGCCACACCACATGTTTTCAGAGAGTCCTGGATTCACCTGAAGGTATTTGTGGGTTTTTCTTTGCATCCAGAACAATTTTCCTGGCAGTTGTGGCTGAAACTTTAGTTGGTCTACCTGACAGTGGTTTAATTTCAACAGAACCCCTAATTTTCCACTTCGTAATTCGCATTTGAACACTGCTGATTGGCATTCTCAATTCCTTTGATATTTTCTTATATCCCTTTCCTGTTTTATACAGTTCAACTACCTTTTCCCATAGTTCCTTTGACAATTCTTTTGCTTTCTTTTTTTTTTTCATGCCTGAAGTTACAACAGCCTCAACATACGATGTTTCGAGTTCACGATGCTCACTCCCACTTCCATTCCCTCTCGGCTCACACCATTAGCCTCATACGTATGGACCACGTGTGCAAACTAGTTTGTGTCCACATGGTGGAAGAATATGCAGTAATGTGGTGTATGAGTGAGGGAGTTTTCCTTTTTCTTTTTCTGTGGCTTAGTTCTGTTTTTGTGTTAGGGTCGGTGAGTGACTGAGGCCAGGGTATGTTTCAACTGTCGAAGAAATGCAGAGTCTCCAGTAGCCATTTCCCTCAGCATTCTGCCTTTCATGATAACCTCATAAAACCTTCATGAAATGCATGTGAGTAGCCCTCTGTCATTATGACAGTCAAGAATAGACCTGAATAAGAAAAGTGTGGTCTGTGTTTGCCCTTAGAGGTTATGTAGACAAAGATTTTTTTTTTCCTTTTTTCACACAATTCATTAAATGAGAGTGTGTCCTCTGGTGCAGGGCAAACATGAGGTTCATTGGTCATGTTTGGTTTCAGATACCTCGCCCGCCGTGTGTCAAATAGGCAGGAAAAACAAGCCAGTGCTGACTCTGCCAGTCTGGCGACCTTGCCCAGGGGTTTGCACAGGGCGACTCAAACGCAAGCCGACAAAGCCAGAGCGTAACTTGGCACCTTTTTTGGGTACTCTCTTCAACATTTCGCCTGAAGCACTTACAAGGCGTGAGGCTTGAATCTCCTTTTTAGATGCTACCCTCCACTTGTTTGTGTCCTTAAATACAGTTCATGCAAGGCATGTAAGTGAAAAATGTTCCAAACAGACAATACTGTCTAAACAGTTAGAAATACAGATAGAAACAGGCCATGCACAGAAAACACCATGAGATACACACTCAGCACTGACCTTACCACAGCTTTATTAATATCCCCAAATACCCCCATAGTTCTGTACCAGATCTCAATACAGCTTTAATAATCTCCTAAATAAGTCCATAATTCTGTATCAACATCCCTTCTGGGGTTTCAGTTTGTCAGTTAGTCCACACCACGTCCTGCCACACTTTCACTTCAAATCTGAAGACAGATATTGAGATATTTGAAGCACTAAACAGATCCAGATCTAGATAAGTACAGAGCATTAAGCCCCCTACCCTATCCTGATATTGCACTACATACTGTATTATTGGCTGAATATTGCCCTATTAGGACATTTACCAAGCAACTGAGGACACTGCAATGTGTACCTGTATACTGTATAAAAATAAGAGACCACTGCAAAAATGTTCAGTTTCTCAGGTTTTATCTTTTATAGGTGCAAGTATTGAACTGAACAG
>JBBPCX010000032.1:13116415-13132404 GCA_037974365.1 Hydrocynus forskahlii | reverse complement strand
TATACATATATATATATATATATGTATGTATATAATAACTTCAGGCTAAATCCCATATTGTCCCATGCAGCATGATGTTATGATACATTCTGTGATTTAGGCAATTTCCTCCAGGATCAATAAAGTTTTCGGATTCGGATTCGGATTAATCTCTCTCATTCATTCTCTCAAAGTTTTTAAATGGCTTGTACAACAGCTACTTCAGCATCTACAGCAGACTGCAATGGCCAAAGTAAGGCAGTTCACCAGAGGAAGCCTGAGTGTATGAAATGCATGGAAAACATTTATACATTCTATGTGGTCTAACAGATCAAGCTAGAATTTAAATAGAAAGAATACAAAATTTAAAAGACAAGTTAACAAACTGAAACTCTACAAAACATACATCCTTACCCCATCCTCACCCTGCCACCCCCACCAACTGTACACAATCCCAGTGTAGGTCAAATGCAAGGTAAGCACCTGCAAAGCATTTACAGTGGGTGTAGAAAACAAGTGACATCCAATTGAAAGATATGATAGCAACAGTTCAGAAAAAAAAACAGAATCACTGATAGATAAAGGATCACTAATCCTAAAAATACCTTGAAACGTAATCAGGTGTCATTACAAACTAACTGCCTTTCACCTGTGATCAAATGCAGTCGTTCTGATTAGTTCAGCATAAAAACAGCAAGTCATGGGGCATTCCAGTGACTGGTAGTGGAACTGAAAGCCGCGCTTCGTGTTGGTACCAGCGGTGCTAGGCTGCCAGCGAAAGAGGTTGAAGATGTCTGCTTTTTAATAAGCCACCTATGCAGTTTTTGGTCTTACCAAGCAGAAAATAAAATAAGAATGGAACTTATGCATTGTTTTAATTAAAGAATGCCGTCAACAGGCCCAGAACATGCTGAATGCGTGGCGAATTGAACTGTGTCAGCAGTTTTCTGTCAGATTCTTGAGGAAAATCTGCTGCCCTCTACCTGAAAGTTGTCAATGGGAAGAAGGTTTACCTTCCAACAGGGCAATGATCCAAAGCACACAGTAAAACTGACCACGCCGTGGCTGAAGGTGAAAAGGGTGATTGTCCTTGTATGGCCTAGACAGAGCCCACTCTCAAATCATATTCACCATCTGTGGAATGACTTGAAGACTGCAGTCACCATCCAGTTTGACTGAGCTCGAATAGTTCTATAAAGAAGAAGAAGTGCGCAAATATTGCATAGTCTAGATGTCCAGAAATCTCAAGGCAGTAATTAAGGCAACAGGTCTTTCCACATCACACTGACACAGAGGGTAGTCCTTTATGGATTTCTGTGATTCTGTTTGTTTATTTATCTATCCATTTATTTATTCATTTATTTAACTATCAGTCTATCTATCTATGTATCTATGTATGTATGTATGTATGTATGTATCTATCTATCTATCTATTTATCTATCTTTTTTCACTTTATTTATTTAGCCAACTGTTGTTATCATATATTTCACTTGGATGTTATAAGCTGCACTGAGTAAATGCAGCTGGATAAATAGTTATTTTTGTGTTGTGTTTGTGTGTATGTTTTTGTGTGTGTGTGTGTGTGTGTGTGTGTGTGTGTATGTTTTAATTTCAGGCTGCACAGCCACAA
Organism: Hydrocynus forskahlii; assembly: GCA_037974365.1. Taxonomy (NCBI): domain Eukaryota; kingdom Metazoa; phylum Chordata; class Actinopteri; order Characiformes; family Alestidae; genus Hydrocynus; species Hydrocynus forskahlii. Next base: position 13,130,794 of record JBBPCX010000032.1, on the reverse strand, counting down.
AATGTGAATATTTGGAAGGGGGTGATTCTTTTCTATACCCACTGTAGAGCAGATTTTGTGGGGCACAGTCATGCTGGAACAGAAAAGGTTCTTCCTCAAGTTGGGTCCACGAAGTTGGAAGCATCCAGAATGTCTTGGTCTGCTGAAGCATTAATATTGTCCTTCACTGGAAGTAAGGGAACTAGTCCAAACCCTGAAAAACAGTGTCCCAATTGTCTATATAGTGTATTGAAAGTGTGGTAGGTTGCATTCTATGTTTAGCAGAACTCATGTATAGTACAATATATATACAACTTAATCTAGTAAAATTCTAAATAAATGTATTTTTATTTGGAAGTGTTTGTTTACTATAAATAGAACATAATACAAATATTTAATAATAAAATAAATAACATTAGTCATTTATTAATACAATTAAATTATTTATTTTTATTTACACATGTGTAAACATGTTTGTTATTAATATATATTCATCTTTACTAATAAAATAAATGCAGATATTTATATTTTATTTGTAAATTTGTAAAGGTAGTTTTAAAAATGTTTATTATTAATAACAGAATAAAAATCTTTATTAATAAAATAAATAACATTATTTTTTATTTATACATTTATAACGGTAGTCAAAAAAGTTGATTTGTTATTAATGACATATATCAAATATTAATAAAATAAAAATAATTAGATTATATAAATTATATATAATAAAATTCCAATTAAAATTTGTTGTGTAAATTTCTAAAGGTCGTTGAAAAAGTTTATTTATTACTAATAACAACATAAAAACATTTATTAATAAAATGTAAATTTGTAAAGACAGTTTTTAAAAATGTTGATTCATTAATCAAAATATTGCTTAATTAAATAAGTAAAAAAACTTTTATTTGTTAATTTGTAAAGGTAAATAAATTACACTTATTAATTCTTAATACAACATAACAAAATATAACAAAATAATAATTATTTTCATTATTATATTTATGAAAAGTTTATTAATTAAAAGTGTATGTGACCTGTTCTGTGGGTCTCATCAGAGGGAGCGTGGTGACGTGAGGTCACGTGACGGTGGAGGCGCAGGGAGGGAGTGAGGCTGTCCGTGTTTACATCGGAGCGGAGAGAGAGGAGTAGGCAGCCTCGGCCTGGGGCTCTCTGCACGGTTCCCCTGCTCTTTCTACCTGAACTGAGAGGAGCAGCAGCGCTACAGAGCCCTTACTCCACAGTATAGCAACAGAGGAGGAGAAGGAGGAGGTGGTGGAGGAGCAGGAGAAGGAGGAGGAGGGACGACGCACGGCAGCTGTGGCCGCTTCTACTGTTACACTGCGGGCGGACGCCATGGAGGAGCTGGCGGTGGAAGTCCGTGGGGCTAGCGGGGCTTTCTACAAGGTGGGTTTCCTCCTATTACCCTTTTATCTCTCCCCTTTACGCTTTAATTTGTCTAAAACCCATCCCTACCTCCCTCTGAGCCTGTTCTTCTCCTCCACTCCGAGCCTCTTGGGCTCTGTAGGCCCAAGCAGCCTGTTAGCTCCAACCCTCAGCACTATTCAACACTTTCTCCCTCCTGGACGCTTTTTAAATCTCAAATACAAAACGTAGTTGTTATATTGACTCCTTACTAATCCTAAAATGGCCCCAAGGCTGGCTTTTGGCTCTAGCTGTCCCTGCTCTGGACGCTAAAAGCTAGAAGGGGCTAGCTTGTTGTGCTACATGGATTCATTTTGGGATTCTGGATTAGAGCAAATATCCTCCCTCCTTTTGGCACTTTGCACCTCCTTTCTCTCATTTCGGCCGTTCAAAGGCTATTTGCAACCCTTCATGAGCAAGGAGGGTGTTTCTCTTGTCCCACCACCCAGCAGCCCTGTCACCTGTTCATTTCTGTAGAACTTTGTGCCATCAGATCTGAGCTGATCCCATTTGTCTGGCAGGCCACTGCTATTTTTATGTCTTCCTAGCATTCAGTGCATGAGGCTTGTCAGTAAATGCAAGAGTTGCAAGGCAAATGTGTGTGTGCATATATGCATGTCTTTCTAAAAGAATTTGCAGTTAATCAACCATCTGTCCTTTCTCCTAGGCTTTTATAAAGGATGTGCATGAAAGCACGGTCACAGTGACTTTCGAGAACAAGTGAGTATCTCAAGACTTTTACTATGCAGCTCCATAGTGGCCGCAGTAAAAGAAAGTAATGTATTCTTTATTAAGGAAGAGAGCAGGTTTATGGCCCTGCATTTGCTTAAGTTTACAACTGTGCACAAATGTCAGTGCTGGGTGATTGTGAATGTCCTAATGATTGCTGACTGTATAAGACAATGCAAGTTTGAATTTGTAAAGGTAATGAACCCATGCTTCATGTGTGGTGGTACTCTGTGCTGAAAGAGGACAAATATTCTTGTAGAAGCCATAAAAACGTGATGAAATTGTGTTCTGTCTGGTAATTGGACAGAAACCATATTTCCTGAATGTAAACTTTACTTATAAACCTTCTGACACTTCAAACAAATGACATACACTGCAGTTAAGCTGGATCCAGTGAAAGAAATGCATATAATATAAATAAAACTAAACCATTAGGGAACAGTACAAGAACATTTCTGTCTTATGGACATTATATCATATTATTATGATCATTATGAACTGAAGATATTGCCAGAAATATCACTAAAACTGAAACATATCTCTGTATGTTGGTATACACAATATAGGCCTAGTCTGTAGATTTTAGTCCAATTTCTCAAAGTCAGTCACATGATTCTACAATAATGAAACATTTACGAATGTTCTCTCCTTTTTGCAGCTGGCAGCCAGAACGACAGATTCCTTTTCAAGATGTTCGCTTCCCTCCCCCTGTCGGGGTTCAGAAGGAGATCAGTGAGAGTGATGAAGTTGAGGTTTGTGCGGTAAAAATGTAGTCACACCACAAAGATGCATGTAACCAACAATAATGGCACAACTTGTTTTGTCTGTGTAAACTGACTCAGTTTTGTTGGTTTTCCTGAATGATCTGTAGGTGTACTCCAGGGCCAATGACAAGGAACCATGTGGGTGGTGGCTAGCCAAAGTGCGCATGGTGAAAGGAGAGGTGAGCTACAGTGGGATGATTGAGTTGGATGTGTGGAGAGAAAAAACAATTTTGAGCTCTGACCACTCTTCAGCTCTGCCGACCATGGGGGAATTTTTCTAAAATGAGGTATCTTCAAAATAACTGCCGGTAGTAGGAGGGTGCTGCCATAAATCTCTATTTCGAGTGACTAGCAATTTCATTTTTTGGATGGCATTGACATATCAATGCCCAGAGAACCTAAGATTGACTCAGAAGCGACTTAACACCTCTTGTTTGATGGTTCATATGCCGGTGTATTTATTTCTATTGTGTATGTAAACATGAAGGATGCTTGTGATGGGTTGTTTGTCTTTATCCCTGTCCTCCAGTTTTACGTTATAGAGTATGCAGCCTGTGATGCCACGCTCAATGAGATTGTCACGTTAGAGAGGCTACGGCCTGTGAACCCAAACAAAGCCACCTCTAAGAACACGTTTCTGAAAATCAGACTGGATGTCCCTGAAGACCTGCGGCAAATGTATGTGTCGCATTATTTCAGCGTAATTTCACAAAGTTTTGTACACGGCACTGAGCCAAATGGATTTTTCATTTGTTTTATTACAGATTAATTAATGCATGTAACTGATTCATCATATTCTCAATGAATGTTCCTAGGTGTGCAAAAGACTCTGCTCACAAAGACTTCAAGAAAGCAATCGGAGCTTTCAACGTCACGTACGACTCGGATAAAAAACAGCTGGTTATTTTGGTAAGGCCTTGCTCTCAAAGGAGAATCTGTGCAGGTATTTGTGGCATTTCACTTCAGCAAACTTTCTCATTCTGTTCGTTTCAGTCGGTCAGCGAGGTGACAACTAAACGAGCGAACATGCTGACGGACATGCACTTCAGAAGCCTGCGCACCAAGTTGGCCCTCATCCAGCGGAACGAAGAGGCCAGCAGGCAGTTGGAGGTACAGCCGTGTGAATGCTCAAAGTCTGACATCAGCCTGAGTTACACTCCTACACACCAATACTATACTATGGACTACACTGCTCTGCTTACTGTAATAGACTCTGCCAGCTAAATGTGTTGCTTCTCAGAGAGAAGAGCTCGTAACGTAATGAACTTGGACTTTATTGGTGCTGTAACTTGATACGTCTAACACGTCTTTGATTGAATATGATCGTTGGGAGTCCCGGGCAGTGTAGGACTCCTGTTCATTATAGGATACAAATCTGCTGTGTGGCACTTCAGAGCGTCTATATTTAACAAGTGCAAAGGGGTATTACTTTCTCATATGTGCGTATGCACAGCTGTTACATTCCAGGCTTCCGCAGTTAAATGTGCTTCTGCCTAGATGAGCTGAGGCAGAATATGATTCCGCATTGGTGCACAGGTCAGCATCAGAATACATACATTAAAATCTGGCTGCTCCCGGTGCCAAAAAAGGGGCCAAAACTTTTATAAATATAAAGCTAATAGCATGGATATGAAAATTAAATGACTGAATTCACATGGTACCAAGAAAAAATCTAATGATTGATCATAATGTATAGCTTTACAAATGTAGAATAAGACCATTTATAGATTTCCACTGATTATCTCATTCTGCCTGTGTATATTCCTGTTTGATTTTCTTTCTGTTAATTATCAATCAGGGATTTTTCTTGGTAGTTAATTTAGATTATTTAGGACGTTTTTCTGCCAATGTGCATCAAAATATATAACAAAACACATTCATAAAACTACAGTTTGTTGAAAATTCAGTGCTAAAAGAGTGTACTTTGCTTTACATTTGGTCAGCTGCTGTTTCACCAAATGAATTACTAAACTGTATCCGATGTCGTCTTCAGAGCTCTCGGCAGTTGGCCTCCAGGTTCCATGAACAGTTTGTGGTACGTGATGACCTAATGGGGCTGGCCATTGGCACACATGGAGCCAACATCCAGCAAGCACGCAAGGTCCCTGGGGTCACCAACATAGATTTGGATGAAGAGACCTGCACCTTTCACATCTATGGAGAGGTATCCGGCACCCCCCTTTTCATGTTTGGTCAGTAGGTGCTCCCGGATTGCCTTGGCTAGGTTGTGTGTAAAACCAGTGTGATTTCTGATTCCAGGACCACGAGGCTGTGCGTAAAGCCAGGAGCTACCTGGAGTTTTCCGAAGACATTATCAAAGTGCCCAGGAACTTAGTAGGTAAAGACAAGAAAAGTGAATGTCAGCAGATTTATGGACACAGGCCCAGAGGGGTTCATTCCTCTAAAACAGCTGCTTCAGAAGTCAGGAGGTGAACCATACTGCTGTTACCCAGGTGCATCATACACCATCCATTTCTGGGTGGTCAGTGAGAGCATAATTGGTCATACTTTCATTAGTTGGGAAAGACGGCAGGGTGCCTTGATCCCCTATAGTTAAGAAATGCATCATCTAATCAAGGTTTCTGTTTTTAATGACTAAATTCAGCTGTTACCTCCTGCAGTGAGCTGTTCGCAGATACAGGGTGGATGATCAATCAGGCTTTACGTTTGTCAGAGGAAAGCATGCGAGACCCTTTGATCTCCCATTTGCTGGTGCAGTGGTATGATAAGAGAAACACTTGCCACTGTAGTCATTAACTATGACTAAGATTGTGCCTAATATGGTTAAAAGTCTTTTGTTCGCCACACAGGATGTATTTACCTCTCTCCTTGTTTAGGAAAAGTCATCGGCAAGAGTGGGAAACTGATTCAGGAGGTTGTGGATAAATCTGGTGTTGTCCGGGTAAGAGTGGAACCAGAAAACGACAAAAAATCCCCATTAGAGGAGGTCAGTATCTATTTATATCTGGCTGTTGCTTGTACAGTTTTATACATGCAGCATTAATGTGCTGTAAATATATGATGATGTTTCCCAAATGTTTTACAATCCTAACTCCTGCTGTGTACAGGGGGTCATCAGGATACGACACAGTTCTGTTCCTTCGACAGTGATGGATTCCAAATTTTGGTGTTAGTCGAAACACACCCTAGCCTCAGTCACTTACTGATCCTAACACTGTTGTAAAATCATATAAACACAATTAAGACACAGGAAATGAGAACTCCCTCACTCATACACCACGTTGCTGCATATTCTTCTGCCGCACACAACTAAACTTTTTCTCTCAGGTATTCCATAAGTTTGAGGCTAGCGGTGTAAGCTGAGTGGGCGTGAGCGTTGTAAACTCAAAACGTTGTATGTCAAGACTGTTGTAACTTGAGGACCCCCTGTATTACTTATTGCTTGTCACACACTCTTATTGCAATCACAAAATGCAAAACTGCTTTAGATATTTGCCCTCGAAAAATAAAACTCACTTGATATATCAGATATTTATGGTGCAATTACGCAACACACAACATGCACAGAGTAATACTAAATTAGTAAATAATGTTAGTATAAAGACAAAATATTCACATGTGCCTTAGTATCATCTACAGTCCATGTAATGACATACTAACACACAGCAGCACTACAACAGGTAACCAAGCGGCTAATGACTAAGCACCAATCAGATCAATTGTGAACTAAACCACATATGAGAAAGTTAAAATTACTTAGGAATTATATAAGCCCTAAGAACAGTAATATACCCACTTTGTTCATTCATTACTGTATTGGTATGTGACAAAGAAAGAACTCTGCAGTCAGTAGTTTCTCCAGAGTGTGTGATGGGCTAGAGGGGCAGGAGTCCCAACGCTTTCTTCAAACACAGCCTTATGGCAATAAATAAAGGGCAAAATAGCAAAGTGTTAGATCTTGTCATGTAAATGTGCCCAAATTCTTTGACACTTCCAACAGTTTGTGAACCGCTGATTTAGAAGATAATACACTTACGACAAAGTTGGAATGTGTGCTTGGTGCTATTAATTTCTCTTTTTGACAAAAGGGCATGGTGCCATTTGTGTTTGTTGGGACAAAAGAGAGCATTTCAAATGCTCGCATACTGCTCGACTACCATCTGAACTATCTGAAGGTAAGCCGTTTGTCCATTTTTCATTAATCTGATTTCCATTGTTAACTGATTTGTTGCCGTATTACTTGCATATAAAGTTCTCCGCGAACTAAAAAAGTAGCACTGCTGTCATGCTACTTTTCTTTGTTAAAATTGGTGTCCTGTCATATTCAGGAGGTGGACCAGTTGCGGATGGAGAGGCTGCAGATTGATGAACAACTGAGGCAGATTGGAGGAGGACCCAGGGCGCCCCCAGGCAGGCCAGAGAAGGAGAAGCCTTTTAGTGCGGATAACGGCATGGGGTCGTCACGAGGGGGGAAACCCTTCGGCCGTGGTGGCCGAGGAAGACGAGGCCCTACGTTTGCCTCAGGTACATGAGGTTCCTTATTGAATAGTCTTTGTTTACACAGCTATTACCAGTATTACTAACCTTTCTTTGTTCTTTGTTTTGTTTTATTTTTTTGGAATAAGGCACCAACTCCGAAGCTTCTAATGCCTCAGAGACCGAATCTGACCACAGAGATGAACTAAGTGACTGGTCCCTGGCCCCCACTGATGAGGAGTCTATGGGTTACCCTAAACGAGTTCCAGATGGGCGCAAGCGAGGTGGAGGGGCCAGGGGTCGAGGAGGAAGAGGCAGAGGAGGAGGATATAAAAGTCAGTCCCTCTGTTACTGGTTTTGTGTTAGATTTTCTTTTAAGTCATGGTAGTACTGGATGGCAAAAAACTGTAGATTAGAACTGCACAATATATAGTGCAATTTCCACTTTAACTGGAGGGCTTCTTCGCTGACCAGTGAGGCAACTTTTCTCTTTCAAGAACTGAAAGTGGCATTTTTATAGCAAAATGAATCCCTCTGGAACTATGTCACATTACTAATTCATGATTGTTAGATACAGTTGTAGGTCTCCATAAAGTGGTTATGTTCTAGATCTAATGTGTTCTATCTCGTATTAAATCAGCTGATGAAGTGCACTGGAGTGAGTCCCGCTCCCGTAACTCCAGAGACTCCAAGCCAAGACCACAGGAGGATTCCCTACAGGTAAATGATCACCCAGTCTTCTTTTATTGTTAGTAGCTGGTGTTAAAAAGACCCAGGCTGAAATATGATATTTAATTATGTTTTCATGCAGCTTTGCGGTCTCTAAAGTGAAATACTACACAAATAGAACATGAGATTCAAGTTCAGATATTTAGTTGAAGTTGTGCAAAACAACAATATCTTGCGTGAATGTCTGTTTTAAGCAGTTATAGGCTGCAGATGAGCGTGTACATCTACTTGATTGCTACCATGAGCTTGGAGCTGATTAATGCTGCAAAATGCACAAGGGAGCTAACAAATTAGCATTATGGCCATCAAAGAAATTTTATACAGGTTTCTCAGACACATCTTCTGTATTAACTTTAGTCATGTAATGTCATACTCACAGTTTGACTGTATCTGACACAGGGTAAACAGAATTAAAAACATTGTTTTTGCAGTGTTTTACAGCTGCTTTTACAATCCTCTAACCAGATTTTCGAACCAGACTTACTTGCCCTATCTACTAAGTATTTAGTGTGCAAAGGAGGAGCTGGAGGTCGGCAGGCTTGAAACGAAGTTAGGGGACATTTAACTAAATGTAATAGATCACAGTGTAACACAATCAATGCATCTTTGCTAGTATATCTCAGCCTCATCATAGCAGATTTATCTTATGACCTGTGGTGATGCTGCTGTTAGGTTCAGAATAACCCTCTTCTTGCCATTTGTTAACAAGTAAAGCAACAAGTATGCAGTATATTAAACTTTACGTTGCTACCTTTTTAGCATATGTCTTCTCGGCTTTTGAGCCCTACTAGCCCATTTTTCCAGCCGCCCCTGAGTACTGGTATCGAAAGAAAAACTGGTGTACTGCCGTCTTTAACAGATCGTTTGAATTTTTGAAATTGCAGTTTCAAACAGTCTGAAACACCCAGCAAGGTTTTATATAGCAATACTACAAAAGTTGAAAATCAGTTTTGTGACACCAGTACTGATTCCCCTGTATAAAAACAATGGATTCCCCAGCACTAATCAAATAGGCCAGTTACCATGGATTTTGAGAGACATAATTGATCAATCTTTTTTCCTCCGGCCTGCTGTTCTCTCCCATTGACAGATTCGTGTCGACAGCAATAACGAAAGGAGCGTCCACGCCAGCCGAGGGCCCCAGGGACCTACAGGAGAAGCTGGCGGCCCCAGACAGCGGCCTATTAAAGAGCGAGGGCTGAAGAGAGAGAAGCAAGAAGGGCCAGACAGCCAAGTGGTGGTGAACGGGGTGTCGTAAATAGAGGCGCCCCAGTCCCCTTTTCAGTCTCCCACTACACTCCACCAATCCAGAAGCTTCTTCATTAGAGACACATTAGGCCAAAGACAACCAGGTCAGTAGGGCTGTCGCAAGACATGACATCAAGCACATTTTGTAATTGCTAAATGGGGGGGTAGAAGACAAAGGTCTCTGCTGAATGGCGTGTTGCATTTTGTAGTCTACATTGCTTAGAGAAGCTGGTCTCTAAATCAACAGAAACTGCAGGTTTTGTAATTGACTTTCTAGGCAACTACCTATGAAACTAACAGAAGCTGTGGGTGAAATGCGTAAAAAAGTTTCCTTCATAACCTCAAGAACAAAAGAGGTATTATAGAGGATAATGTGTTTGCCATTTTTGTTTTGTTTTTGTTTGTTTTGTTTTTTTTCTTACCCTTTGGTGTCCTATAGCCCATTCTGATGTGAGGTCCCAGCCACATCGCTAGCAAAAAAGGAGAGAAAATTAAAAGAAAAAGACAAAAGAAAAAAAAATAGAACTAAAACACTCCTATATGATCTGTGCCTTTAACTAGTGTGGATAGATTCAGAATTTGGATGTTCAGGGAAGAAGACATGAACAACACTTATCCAACTAACGTTTATGTTGCAATCTCAGCCAGCCACTGAAAAAAAAAACTATGAAAAAAAAAAAAGAATGACCTTTTGTGGTGCATGTACAGAATTTCATACCCATCATTTTTGTACATCTTAAACACGGGACTTCATCAAAGCCTCGGTCTGTTTTTCTGTGGCTGAGCTTGAAATTTTGAGTAGACAAAAGAGGTTCTCCTGACCAAGGGTTTGGAGACTGCGAGGACATGATATATTGTAGTCAACCACTTACCGTTGGACATATTTACAACCACTTAATTTTTTACTTTCCCCCCCCCCAAACTTAAATTAGACAGATTAGGGTTTTTTGTGAAGTAAGCATCCACTTCAACCGTAGTGGTCAGATTTTTTTTCCCTTTTTTCCTGAAACTATTCATTTCTTTAGCTGACTGTTACTATAGTATGCCCAGTATGTACCATCCAGACTTTACAAATGCTTAATTTTTTTCCCCATTCTGTCAGACAGGGTGTACATTCAATTTTTAACCCCATACTGGCTGCAGTATACTGCCATCTGTCCTGCTGTATTTCTTTTTTTTTCAGTGTCATGTTCGGGTGTGAAGCACCAAAATGAAATTTCTCTGTAACCGTGTCACTGTCCTTAAAAATGGATCATCCTAGAATTCAAGCGTTTAGCGGAGGGTTGCATACTGTATATTATATCATTCGTTAAAAGGTTGTCGCTGTTCTTTTGGAATTGAAAACTTTAAATGTGCACTTATCATGTTTGTGTTACTCTGCAAGTACTTAATCTATTAAACTCTAATAAACTAGAATGTGATAAGACTTCTCAGCAGGTGAATCACATGTATGCTGTCAACATAATGAACTGAAGTTTAGATATCTTTGCTAATTTTGAGTCTACTGTACTTTTCGCAGCTCAACTCGCTTAGGGAGGGAAGAGAAGGGAGACGTGATGTTTTAAGTTTGCTAATGAAACCAATTGTCTTACCTGAGCAGTGCTTGTGCATTACATTTTAGTTTACATTTGGAGAAGACGTGATGCTGTTTCTGAACCCACAGATGCTTTCTCTTTCCATCCTGGAAACCTACTGTGACAGTAACCCTGGTAGTTCTTTCTGCGGTCTTTTTATTTTGCTGTACAGCTGGTAACCATTCATTTACAGCCGGTTAGAGCAGTTCTTTTCTCCGTTGCTGTAGGCTTGCTGAACTCTTTGGCAGAAAGGAAAAAAAAAATAGAATCAGCCCTACTCGTTGCAGCTTTAACCACAGTCTCAAGGTGATTTTGCCTGGATCGATATTCTATGGAAATTTTAAGAAATACTGTTGCTTTTTTTCCGCCAACTCTATCTCCTGCATCATTGGAACACAGCCTTTTACCACAAACTGTAGTTTTGACACGCTTTTCGGTGTTGTAAATACATCGACTGATTATCAGTGCAGAAACATTGACTGCCACCATATCAACCCTCAAGCAGCTGGAGAATATACATGCCTTTTCATCCATCACCCACCCAGCTGACACAAAATTAATACAATCTAATTCTGGAGGAAACGCTCCTTCACTGTGCCTAAAAGGACAGATTTGAAACGCACTTGTTGTTCAAGCCAGTGGGCCAGTGCTGCTTCTGGAAGTATGTTTTGATTGAACTAAAACTAGGTTTGTTTGGGGTTTTTTTTTTTTTTTACTAATTACAAGTAATCGTTTTGAAATTACCTTAAACCATGGTAATCAGTTGTACAGACTGATGCAGGAGATAGATTAGCTTGAAAAATACTGGAGTATTTTTGTTAGCTGGAAACTAGGCTTGGGTTGCTTGGGTTGAAGTGAAAAAGCTGTTTCCACATTTATGACTGAACACCAGATTTGCAAGACATTAAGAAAAATAGCGACCTTTTCAAAATGTACAAAGCGAGACAAAACCAAGCGGGCATGCTTGCTACATTCACAGGATTTACAAAGACAGGAGTGAGGGGAAACTGGTAAGGCGTTTGAGCCGCCACCTCATGCAACTCCTAATCTAAGACTAACAAGACGTCAAATGGTTTGCTCTCAGTGTTTTTCCAGCCAGCCAACCTGAGGCAGGCTGGAGGCCGACGAGATTCGCGACAGTCTGTTGCCGGAAAAAGAAACAACCACGTTCCACGTCTCGCAACCGTTGCCAAACAGACTGTTTTCTAGGTATTTATTTTTTGGAGCGTATACAAATTTACAGGATGACGAAATTGTAAAACCATCTCTTGCGCACATTATAAGCTTTTGTGGTTAAAAAAAAAAATAGGATTGATGAGAAATTGAACAGAAGAAAAAAAAATTGTAGATACAGAACCAAGGTAGACTGACCTTGTATGTTACTGCACTTTGGGTAATAATTTCTTTGTACATAATAGCAGAACAGACTGGGTTTTATGTTGACATTGTTTGGTTATAGTGCAATATATTTTGTATGCAAGCAGTTTCAATAAATAAAGGTTGATCTTCCTCTGCAAGATTAATTGTGCGTGGGTTTTTTTTCCCAGCCATATTTTTTTTTCAGTGAACTTTACTTTTACATGCCATGTGTCTTGAGGATGAATCATGATAATTTTCTCAAAATGCACTTACAGTGGACAGATGCAGAAACAGAAGACACTAGTTTGATGGTTGGCTCGATGTGCTATACTTCTATTCTGCCACATGATGGCGCTTTTGTGCAACAGACGCTGGCGCGGCTCCTCTTTTTGTCTTGTGTTAGTCATGCTGGCCAAGTGAAATGCAAAGGTGGTTTCATATAATCCAGCTGTAATTAACAGTAAAAAAAAAAAAAAAAGCACATTTTAATAATTCATCAACATTGTAGATTTATATTGTTATAAATCCATCACCTGCTGCTACAGAACATTAATAGTTAATCATTGTTTGCTCTTGGATCACTGATTCCCTGATAATGCCAGAAGCACATATTAAGTGCAGTGTTTTGAATGCAATTCTGTTGAGGGAGTAGTTGTGGGGTTGGCCTAATCACTGCTGTAATGGGTTCTTTACAGCCATTAAGCAGCATTTCCTTTGTAATAGGTGGGAGGAAATGTGCCGGTGCTGCACCTTGGACCTTTAAAAGCTGCCTGCTACCTGTTCGTTCTTCGCAGTGATATGTCAAGAAAATAAATCCACCCCCTGCGCAGTATTCATGCAGTACTGGAGAGAGTGTTGTGTGCTAGTCTAATCTCCAGCACGGCAGCAGGACGCCGGGTTCCCTTCAGGTGGTCGACTGCTTTCTGCCTCTTCCACGGCTCAGTGAAAACATCTTAAAGCGATAGTTTGCCCCCCAAAAAAAAAGTAATTTAGTAATTTTTTTCCTCATTCCCAAAATTTAATATGGTTTACAAGTGTAGGGTCAAACCAAGTGAACTAGCCTTGTGCAAAAAGTACATGCCTGCTGCAAATAAGCGATCTTAAATAGACTTAATTATCTATAAAAATAGACAAAAGAAAAGAGACAAAGTGCAGGCTTGGAAATAAGACACTTTTTAGCTGCACAATGTTCTGTTCATTTTATAAGTCTATTAGAGTTCTAATGTGTAGCTTGAGGTAAGTGTATGATTTGGGCAACACACTTTATACAATGTTAAACTGGTTGATATCCCATTGCATTACACCACACATGTTCATATGGTGACAGGCTGCATTTAGGTCATTCATGACGTCCTGTTTCACTGGGGTATAAATATGTGGTGACACGGGCCAAATTCCTTTAGTCATTCCTTAACATGAGGAAGATGAGAGAACAAACATACTAAAGAAATGATGTAGTGCAGCCCTAAATTAGTCATGTTAATAAAAGATATCGGCATGGAAGAGGATTCATGTTTAATTTACACTCAAACGCAGATAGTCAGAAAGGATCTAATTACTCCAAGGATGGCAGTTTTAAACCACTTCCATACCAACAGTACTTTACCTCCAAGTATTAGGAAGTCATTCCAGTAGAAGGACTTTTCTTTCAGCTAATTACAAACATGAACAGCTGAAATTTGCTAGACACTAGAACAGGACCAGAAAGGTTTTCTAAAGGTCAGAGCACATAATAATAGAACTTAAGAGAAACACTCAAGGACAGTCTGGAATATAAAGGAGGATGATAATACTGAAAAGAATGGGGAAGGAGATGTGATGCGTGGGACTGTTTTCTCTCCAGAGGCTCTGGGAACCAAGAAAGCTTACACGGCATTAAGTAGCAGAAGAATGAAAATCTGACTGCCAAAACACTAAAACAGCCGTGGCAAGATCCCAGTCCAAATGGAAGCAGTAGGATGCTGAAGGATCTATAGAGATTCTGGATTGAGGATTCAAATTCCTTGCTCTGTTTTTTTTCTCGAGCCTCATCAAGCATTAGAGGACAAGACTTCTGGCCAGGAGGAGGTGCACAAAGTGGTAAATACAGAGGTTTATTTAACATATATATGTGTGTGTCTGTACAAATACAAAGACAT
>JBBPCX010000032.1:13091618-13110519 GCA_037974365.1 Hydrocynus forskahlii | reverse complement strand
AGGTGATGAAGACAGATTGTAGGGGATGATGACAGATTGTAGGTGATGAAGACAGATTGTAGGTGATGAAGACAGATTGTAGGGGATGATGACAGATTGTAGGTGATGAAGACAGATTGTAGGTGATGAAGACAGATTGTAGGGGATGATGACAGATTGTAGGTGATGAAGACAGATTGTAGGTGATGAAGACAGATTGTAGGGGATGATGACAGATTGTAGGTGATGAAGACAGATTGTAGGTGATGAAGACAGATCGTAGGTGATGATGACAGATTGTAGGGGATGATGACAGATTGTAGGGGATGATGATAGAATGTAGGGGATGAAGACAAGATGTGTTTGTTTTATGCCAAGTTCTCTAGTGTAATCGCAAAATAGCATTGTGAACCCAGAACTAATGGGATCAAATGTTTACTGTGTAACAGAATACAAACCTTGGTCCAGACTTTCAGTTGTAAAAATGCCCCAACTCTTCATATACTGGCTTTAAACTTATAGACACAAGGTGAAAAGAGACCTGTAATATCGACCAATAGCATTTATCTTTTTATTCAGAAGACTTGTGGGGACATTTGGTGTGGAGTTAAACAACATACCATCAACTCTGGCTTTAATTTAATATGGTAATAACAAGATGGCACACTGCAGGGTATAGAGGAAGTAAACTGTGCGTGCTCTGGTGTGTATTAAATAAAATACTGATACAGAAATAAATTAAAAATGCTATTACCTAGCAATATGTGTAAAGAAATTCCAGGAATAAATCTCACAGGAGTAAAAGCTATTGTAGAAAAACTAGCAATACATAGATCACCTCATACACTATATGGACAAAAGTATTGGGACACATTACCATTACACCAACAGGGTCTTTAATGACATTGCATTCAAATACATAGACTTTAATAGGGATCTGCCCCCCCAACCCCACCCCCTTGCAGTTATAACAGCTTTTACTCTTCTCTGAAGGCTTTCCATGAGATTTTGAAGTTTCTATGGGAATTAATTCTGCAGAGCATTTATGAGGTCAGGCACTGATGTTGGACAAGAAGACCTGGGTCTCCTTCATGCACTGGGTCACAGTCATGCTGGAATAGAAAAGGTTCTTCTCCAAACTGTCCACAGAGTTGGAAGCATGGCATTATCCAAAATGTCTTGCTATACTGAAGCATTAAGACTGTCCTTCACTGGAAGTAAGGGGCCTAGCCCAAACCCTGGAAAACAGGTGTGTCCCAATACTTTTGTCCATACAGTGTAGTCAGACCCCCAGGGGACCCCCTCAATACTTCCCCAACAGTTCAGACTTTTGCAAATGAGGATCCGTTTTCTTAGGAGCAGTTTTCTTAATGTTAGCTGTCCAGCTAGCATCGACTGCTTCTAGCTGGGATTATTAGGACTGTTCATAGTCTGTCATTAAAGAGCCCGTAGCCCTCAGTAAATAATAGTCTAGCTCAGCTTAGTGCAGCAGGCAACTGTGCTCCCCCACTTCCACACAAAATCATGCATTTAACAAGAGGTCACTCTGTTTGCTCTGCGGTCCGTCCCCTCCGCGGCACGGCCCTCATTTCACACTAGCAAAACAAGACCAGGAAAAAAAATTGCTTGGGCCTGTTTCTGTATTATTATTATTACTTTTATTATCATGTGTACACTTTCATAATGCGCGTCATTGTCACAAGCACACCGGGGCTGGCGGCAATCCTGTGACGTGGCGGATGGCAAATTTGCGAAGATCCTTTCTTTGTTTCAAACCTTTAAAGGGATCCTTAGGAGATTCTCTCACGCTATTGTATGTGAAATGAAGAAAAAAAATGATTTTGAAACATTTATCAACTTGCTTATGTACTACACTTATTAATGCATATGGTTTAAAAGCCTGGCCTTCATGTCCAGTTTTTTGGTCAAGGGCTTCTTTGTTTGACAAAAAATAGTTACATAGAAAAAAAATCATGTTAAAAGACAGGTAAAAAATACACAAGTATTGTTCTTTTCAGTAGATCAGATCGTAAAGGTTGGCTATGCTTCTGGAAACAGATGAATTCCAAGTAGAAGTAAGTAAGAAGAGAACATACTGAATCAAAACACTGGACACAGTCGAACAATCTTATGTTCAAGGCTTTTTGACACGTTAGGCCTTCAGTCTTGAATTCCCAACCAATGGGAGAGCTTAACTATGTTTACCTAGATATATCAGAAGATGAATCCTGATTGGATCATTTTATGTTGGGCATTTCAGAAATGAACTAGTTTTTTAAGAAGGTAATAATGAAGTTTGAGTAGCAGCACTTACTACTGTGCTTTAAATGCATCATTCTATTGAATAAAACTGAATAAAAATTACAGATGTGATTTCGTTTAACATTAAATTATAAGGTCCTCACTGAAAGCCTAGAAAAACCTGGGGGTGCCGCTTTACAGTGACATTACGATCATCTAATTTATAAAACTGTCAGTATATGCTATTATATACACTGATTGTGTTTCTATGAGATCAGTGGGATATTTCTGATTTTCAACTATCTTGATTAAATCATTTCTAAATAACCCTCAGAATTATATGAAATCCCTTTGTCTCAATACATCATTACCAGCGTTATTCGTGTGGAAGTAAGTTGTTGTCATGTCATGGTTTGTTGCTTTGTTTTATATTCATATAAATTCAGACAATGCACATCAGCAGTATTAGTGATATAATTTGCATAACAGTAACCATGTATTTGAGCCCACATCACGTCTTTGATTCAGATAAATCAGAACATCTCGCAATTCATGAAATACACTGTATAAATCCTGCAACTCTCTCTCTCTTTCACTCTGTTTCTCACTCTTTCTGTGTGTGTCTCTCTCTCGTTTTCTAATTTAATTGAAGCTTGGAGTGTGCTAAAGCAGCATTGAGAAACTTATCACTGCCAAAGAGATTTCACTGCTGAAATTAGCCACAGGCACTTTGGTTTTGTGCTCTGCGTTATAGCATTCGCCCCCCCCCCCCTCTCTTTTTTCACACTTGTTTTTTTTTCTCCTTTTTTTTTTAACACTGTACAAACGTTCCAGATGACTGCTGCCTGAGAGAGGCTTTCTTCAGAGAAAGAAAGCGGGGGAGAGACAGACAGAGAGAGAGGGAGAGAGAGAGAGGTGGGGGGAGAAGGCAAGACGAGAACATGTGGAGTCTTCAGGGAATTGAACAGAAAATGACAGCAGCGCTCATTCAATCAAACTCAGCTTGAGCTTCAGCTGGGACGTCTGTACTGCCGCACCTTGCCAGTGAAAAATAACCATCAGCCATGCTAAGCAGCTCAGCCCACAAAGCCCAGCTACTCTTCTTCCGCTGCTAATTCACTGCTCATTTGTGGATTTGATGGATTTTGAAAGGGCTTACATAATAATGAAACACATTTTTTCACTAACTTTTCATTATGTTTTGAATGTACTCTTTTTCAAAATGGGTCATTCACTTTATACCAGCTGCATGGGAAATAACCTGCGAGAACAGTCCGTTTTTCCTTAATTTTAGTGACATCACTTATTTACATTTACATATTCTAGCTGCTTGTTCATTCTTCATGAATTTAGTCTGCTCCATTCAATGAGGAGCAATGTTGGACATATATACTGTATATACTACATATACACTGTGTGTGTGTGTGTGTGTATATATATATATATATGAAATGGTCATGCAAAAATGAATTATGACTGTTTTTGGTCATGCAAAAATGAATTATGACTGTTTTGGTACATGCAGATGAAACATGAAACATGCAGAAAATGGGCTCTTTAAATCTTGTATTGATTAATAAAGTGGTATTCTTGTAACAAGAGTAATGGCACATAAAGGTGTCTTTTGCTGCCTTTCTTCAGCATCTTCTACTTTTCAGGGACCTTCAAGATGCAATGCTGTCTGTGGAAGAGGCAATACTGTCTGACAATACTGTCTGCGGAAGAATCTGCATCAATTATTTCTACCATAGAGTGGTCCAGAAATGAAGCTTGCTTATGAAAACAGTCGATTCTTAAGGACTTGGCTTTCTCTCCTTCTTGGCAGCATCTGCTGCTTAGTCACACACAAACCCGTCCCTTGGTCGTGTGGCTCAGATGGATCGGTGAGTTACTGTAAATAAAACCTGAGGCCCGATCGAGTCTTTTTAAAATGGCCTGATCTGTCATATAAATAGAAATGAGGATTATAGTGAGTGTGTGAGTGTGTGTGTGTGTGTGTGTGTGTGTGTGTGTGTGTGTGAGAGAGAGAGAGAGAGAGAGAGAGGCCCACACACAGACGGAGACAGTCTCAGGCTGGGCATGGCAGCAGTTTATTAGGTAGGACTAACAAAGAGGCCTAATTAACATCTGTCACTCAGCAGGAAGGAGTGCTGTCGGGCTGTTGATGTGGCAGTGCCCTGCTGCCAACGCTGCTGCCAATTATCTATGAACTCATAGGAAAGCCCCGTTAAAAAGCATGGCTTAGTGGTACTGGGGAATTGAGTTATGTGCTAAATTATGAAATCCAATGATTTCAGGTGCCGTTAATGTTTCCACAGCCCATTTGATTGTATGTAAACTGCCAATGCTAGCAGCCCTAAGAAATATGCTTGTGAATACACTTACCTCTCACCATCTTCTGACATAAAAATTAGTTCGCTGTTACTTCTCAGTTAATGGGGAATCGCACAGATTTATCTCAATGCCTCCATAATTAGTCACTGAGAGGTAAACAAGATGTTCACATTGGTTTGAACTGAAATTGAGATGATTTCTTTACAACGGAGGTGGCAGGAACCAGGGGTTGTGATGTTTGCATTACATTTTATGCACTATGCAGAACCTGCACATCTGAGTTTTAAATGGGACTGTTTTTGTTTTATCTCACATATATGCCATAAATGAACTTTTTAAAATGTTTTAGCCCAAAACCTCCCGAAAACTGTCATGAAACAATGTCTCAGGCATCATGCAGTTTTTTTAAAAATGATATAATGTAATAGTTTCTTGTGATCAAGGCTTTAAACTGACTGAACAATGGAGCTTGACCATTTAATTTTACTGAAATTTTGAAAGATTATTGGATTTTGCCTTTGAGTAAAAAACGATACATGCAAAGGCTTTGGGAACAGTTATTTGATTTCAACACGATTATTGAAGCGTCTTCCTTGCTTATAAAGAGCAGGTCTTTACCTAAATAAACAGTTTTCCAAATTCTTGTGCAATTTTGTTCATATTACACTCTTTTGGGCCAGTGATGGTTATGACAGTGACATTACAACAAGGGGAAACAACCAGTGGTCTTTTGGACGAACTTGCACGGTCCCAGTTATTATCACAAATATTAACATTCAATACTGTTTTAGGGTAACACTTCACAATAAGACTACCCTTATAAGTGGTTTATAAATGATTTATAATGACGTTGTTAATTAGATTGTAGACAGTTAATGAATCCTGAATAAGCAGTTATAACAAGCTATAACCATAAGGCAAGATCTCAGATTTTCTATTTATTAAGCTTATCTTTCTCAGGCAGAACGTTAAACTGTCAGTTTCATGAGATATTTGTTAACATGCTACTACCATTACAACATCAGATCTTGCCAAATTAGTGAACCTGCATCAATGGATGACAACTGTTATAACTTGTTTATAACTGCTTATTGAACATTTATAAACTATCTACAACCTAATAAACGACCTGAATATTAATTGTTTGTAACCTCTTTGTGAGGGTAGTTTTATTGTAAAGTGGTTCTGTTTTCCTCAAAGTAAGCCTGGCTAGTCCTCACGAGAGGGTCAATTGTCTCATTATAAAAGAACATGCAGTAAGAACATTCTGAAAAACGAGGTGCCTCCCAGCGTCTGACAGACAGTGTAAATTCCTCTTTAGCGTCTGCGTAATGTAAAAGGGTGAAAATAAGGGCTGCCACAGCTATGGAAACATTTGCAGTGTAGGAACATAATACAAGGATGAAGTCAGCATGTTCCTGACCCCCGGTCCACGAGAAGCCAGCCAAAGTTCTTATGAATCATTCATGAGAAATCTGCCATGTCCCCTCAGGTGAATTAAAGCAGGTCTTTGTTTTTTTTTTAACCAAACCTCTCGATAATATCAGTGAGTCAACGTTCTCCACTTAGAGATTCTTACTCAGTGTTCCTGAAATTCATTAACCCTCACAATAATGCTGGAGATAACCACAGCATGCTGTAAATGCACATTAGTTATTTCTCACTCACAGTTCATTGAAAAGAACAGAAAAACGCTGGAAATTGGAAACACTGAACGGATCGCACATTTTTGCGAGTACGTGAGTAGAAGAAGAGATATTTGGATTTGGTTTGTTGGGATTTTAAATGAAAGGCTTGTGTTGCACTGCTTTACTCATTTGTCATTGGTTCTTTATACATGTACATATGTATGTACAGTATATGTATTTAAATGTTTCCAGAGTACTTTCTGAGAGGTTTTACTTTCACTTTATGTTGTACACTATATGGATAAAAGTATTGGGACACGCCGGTTTTTCAGTGTTTGGGCCAGGCTCCTTATTTCCAGTGAAGGACAAATCTTAATGCTTCGGCAGACCGAGACGTTCTGGACAGCACCATGCTTCCAACTTTGTGGACCACTTTGGGGAAGAACCTTTTCTATTCCAGCATGACTGTGTCCCAGTGCACAAAGTGAGCTCCATAAAGACACGGCTGGAGGAGTTCAGTGTGGAAGAACTTGAGAGGCCCGCACAGAGCCCTGACCTCAACCCCATCCAGCACCTTTGGGATGAACTGGAACGGAGATTGTGAGCCAGACCTTCTCGTCCAGCATCAGTGTCTGACCTTATAAATGCTCCACAGAATGAATGGACACAAATTCCCACAGATACTTGTGGAAAGCCTTCCAAGAAGAGTGGAATCTGTTGTAACTGCAAAGGGAGGACCAACTCCATAGTAAAGTCTATGTATTTGTGTGTATTTGTCATTAAAGTTCCTTTTGTTGTAATGGGCAGGAGTCCCAATACGTTTGTCCATATAGTGTATTTTATCTAGTTCTTGTCTTTGTGTCTCTGTTTGTCTGTACAGCTGTGACATAATCAATTTTCTTCCAGGATCAGTAAAATTTTCGATTCTGAAAATTCTGAAGATTTTGATTCCAGTTCTAGAACCAAGAGGGACCCTATCTGCCTTCAGAACTGCCTCAGGTCTTTGTGATGCACATTCAACAAGGTTCTAGAAACATTCCTCAGAGTTTTTGGTTCATACTAACAGATTTGTTGGCTGCACATCCATGATGCAAATTGCAAATTTCCAGTTCCACCACATCCCAAAGATCCGGTGACTATGGAGGCCAGTTGAGTACAGTGAACTCATTGTCATGATCAGTCATGATTTGAGCTTTGTGACATGGTCAGTTTTCCTGCTGGAAGTAGCCATCAGAAGATGTATAGTGTGGTCATAAAGGGATGGACATGGTCAGTAACAATACTCGGATAGGCTGTGGCATTTAAACCATCCTCAATTGGTCCTAAGGGCTCAAAGTGTGCCAAGAAAATATCCACCACACCATTACACCACCACCACCAGCCTGAATCATTACAAAGCAGAATGGATCCATACTTTCATTTTGTTAACACCATATTCTGACAATGCCATTCAATGGTTGTAGAAGATATTGAGACTCATCAGACCAGACAGTGTTTTCCAATGTTCTATTGTGCAGTTTCGGTTAGCTTGTGTGACTATAGCCTCAGTTTCCTGTTTTTAGCTAACAGGGTTGGCACCTGGTGTGGTCTTCTGCTGCTGTAGCCCCTGTAGCTTCAAGATTTGACATGTTGTTCATTCAGAGATGTTCTTCTGCTTACCCTGAGTGTTTGTTTGTGTTACTGTGTTGTCGTATCAGCTCAAACTGAGTATTCTCCTCTAACCCCTGGTATCAACAAGGCATTTTATCCCACAGAATGGCGACTTTCTATATGGACATAAGTACTGGGACGCACCTGTTTCTCAGGGTTAGGGGAAGAACCTTTTCTGTTCCAGCATGACTTTGCCCTGGCCTCAACCCCATCCAGCACCTTTGGGATGAACTGGAACATTGTGAGCCAGGCCTTCTCATCCAACATCAGTGCCTGACCTCATAAATGCTGTACAGAATAAATGGACACAAGCCTTCCAAGAAGAGGGGAAGCTGTTATAGCTGCAAAGGTGAGATCAGGTCTATATTAAACTCTATATTATATGAATACAATGTCCCTGTAGGTGTAATGCTCGGATGTCCCAACACTTTTGTCCATATAGTGTGAACACTCATTTAAAGGAATAACCATTTCAGGTCTGGCTTAAATCGTTCTTCTCTGTGATGGTAAATTGTTGGAAATGCGTCTTTAAAGAAATTATTGTTCTACACAAGGCCAAAAGTGTTCTGATGTTGTTACAAATCAAAGGCCTTTGTTGGCCTTTTTTCTTAGAGTGTATATTAGAAGTAATACCTGTCCACTCCTAGGGCTGAAACTGGCCTAGAGCCTAGACGACACTTGAGCCTAGGTATATTTATGAACGTCCTCCTCCTTTCCATCTCTGCCTCCTGTTTCCTGTGATAAAGTTTTTTGCGTCCTACCACCACCTTATCTCCTTCCTGCTCCCTTGTCCTTTCTCAGCCCTGTTTCTGTTCATCAAAAGAGGGGATGGCCTTCTAACTCAAGCAGGAGCCACCCAGATCTCCAGCCCAGGTCTTCTCATCATTCTCTTCCATCATACAGACCCTTCTAATACTTGAATGGATGGCCTGAACTTGCAAAATAGGACTGGTGATGGTGAAACACGAGGATTTTTTGCATTTAAGTCCAAGACTAGGTTTAATACATGTGTAAGAATCCTTCCCCAGGTTATTAGATAGTGATGCTAGATGACAGGAAAACAAGTAATGTTTGCTAATATAACTGGAAACCAACATGTCCTGAAACTGATAATTGAGATAGTGTGATAATTGAGAGATAAGAGATTGTGCAGGGACGTCTCTCCATACTTGCTGAAATGTACAACTGTGTGTTAATCAAGCTTACTCAGCCTCACGTCCAGCTGGAAGAAAGGAAGTCTGAAGATGAGGCACGACTGCAGAGGAAAGTTTTGGATTGGGGGGCGGGCGTGAGATAATTAACAGTGGTATAATTAGGCGGCGATCCCCCTTAGACCGTATCAGCACAGCCAGTAATGACTCGCTTATTCATTTCAATGAGATTAAAAGAGACGAGGGGCCCGGCGCGTGGCCTCCGCTACTGTGATGGAGCATTTCTCCAATCGCTTATCACAGCCACTGCCAGAGGCGACTGCCACCATTTTGAGACCCTGTCACGGAGCTCATCTGGGCTGGGACGTTCACAGCAAGTGGCCGAAAGGCTGGAGAGAAGAAACCACAACTGATGGCTCCTGGAGGCAGATGGAGGAGCCAAAATGGACCAATAAGTCCATGAAAAATTGTGGTGGCGCTTCAGTATCAGTTAGAATCTGACTCACATCTTTAAAAAGGGGTTCTTCAGGAGGTCTTTAGGCAATGGAACCAAAAGAACTACAAGAACCATGTGAATGCTTAAATAGACCCTAACTATTGCCACAGTTACCTCCAGAATGTTATGATGGTCAGTTATTTTCTCCATTGCATCAATAGAAATAATTCATGTTGGCAGTACCAAGAGAATTTCCATTGTTGTCATTATAAGCCAATGATGATGATGAGCATGATGCTTATTATTATTAGTAGTAGTAGTAGTATTATGTTGTTTTTGTTGTTGTTGTATGTACAACCAAATGCAAACGTTTGCCCCTACAAATAAATTATGTTTGGTTGATTTTCTAAGTGAAAGCATGTTAATGCATGATTTCTGTTTATTCTGTTTATTTAACAAATGAAAAGTAAATGTGCATTAGAATATGAAGTTTAGAGAAGTCAGTTATTTTCACTTGGAAGATCAAGTGGTTGACTAGAACCAGTCATGGGATCATTTCTAGCACTATATAGACCCCTTTTGGCTTATTAGCTAACAAATTAATCACATGCATTAAATCATATGAGTTAAGGGATAAGTCACAAGTTCAGCATTGACTCACCTTTGTTTCCAGGCGGGAGAACGTGTGACCTCATACTGAGTTTCATCATTTGTGGACTAACACTATATGGACAAAAGTTTCGGGACACTTGACTGTTACACTAACAAGGACTTTAATGACATTGTATTCAAATCCATAGCCTTTAATATGGAGTTGGTCCCCCTTTGCGGCTAGAACAGCTTCCACTCTTCTCTGGGAATTTGTGTCTAATCATTTTGTGGAGCATTTATGAGGTCAGTCACTGAAGTCTGGCTCACAATCTTCGTTATAGTTCATCCCAAAGGTGCTGGATGGGGTTGAGGTCAGTCAAGTTCTTCCACACTGAACTCATCCACCCATGTCTAGAGCTCGCTTTGTGCACTGAGACACAGTCATGCTGGAATAGAAAAGGTTCTTCCCAATTGCGTCCACAAATTTGGAAGCATGGAGTTGTCCCAGATGTTTTGGTCTACTGAAGCATTAAGATTGTACTTCATTGGAAGTGATGAGACATATATTTCATTTATGGGAAGACACTGATAATAGACCAAATCCACCAAATAAATGAATCAAAAACCCTCCCTAGGCTATTCTGCACTGTTATATTCTGTCATGATCATGTGCAGGGAATTTACAGTACTATTGTACCAGTAAAGCTGAAGCTTCAAGGTCAATTAAACAAAATCCCTGTGATATAAACTGTAAGACTATGTTGAACATGTTGTGAATAATAGCTGAATAGCTGCTGTACAGCAATCTGCACATACATATTCATAATGGTGGCTGGCATACAACAATTGATGTGACTCATGTTAACATTCGCAGTGTTATGTGTGTGGCACTGTACATTAAGCTTCTGATTCAGCTCAGTGGCCAGTAAAGGCATTTTTGGTTCACTGGTGAGAACTAATGAATATTCATTTACTTTTAGAAATGTGTTTACTCGCACTTTTCGGGCCCACTTATGCGAAAGTCACTTGCACTAAATAAAAATAATATGCATCACTTAATTTGCTGACACATTCATTTCAGGTCCGTGGATCCGTTCTCCCGATAGCAGCGCTATACGGCTCTCCAGGGCAAACCGGGCGGGAGGCTCTTCGTCCTTCATGTTTATGTTTGGCTGTCACAAAATCCTGCTCGGGACAAAAACCTCTTTGACTTGGAAAGCCCTACTGGGATTTTCTACTGGATGTCCTCGAGTACAGCGTCTCAGTGACATGCTGATACTCTTTTGGGATCCTTTCTCACATTTTATTTGAACATTTTATTGATTATGTAAGACTATTTGGACAAAACTGGCAACTACAAAAGCCACACATGCTTTAACAGTCTTACATGGTCTTAGGCATATAGAGAAGGTTTCCTAATAGTTTCCTTGAAAGCCTCCTCAAAATTCCTAGAAGGAACCTAATGCTCCTGTATGTTTACATGCACACACCAGTGTGTATGCATTCAGGCCCCAGTCCAACCCACATGCAATCAACCTCTTACTCCAGTCAGACCAGACCTAGGGGCTGGACCCACCTGGGTCTTGAATTGCGTCCTGGACTCATGACCCACCTTCACTGAGTAAAGTCCAGACTGGAGCAAACGTCAACTCCAAACTGCCCTCACTATTTAATCACCACTTATATCAGTCATATACGCTTATATGAGCTTTATGGTTTGGCTGCACTATTTACAGCATAAATGTAGGTGAAGCAAAAAAGCAGTAGTAGCAGCGGCTCTGAAGCCTGAATATTTTCTATATTTTGATGCGTACAACACATATACAAGTCAGTCTGAGATTGCTTAAGGCAAGATACCACATGTAAGAATGATGACTTTGTTCCAGCCAACCTCTTTCCGGATTTTCAGATAAATTGCATGTTTTATATTTCTGCCCGGCGCAGGGGTTTAGCGCTGTTGCCTCACAGCAAGAAGGTCCTGGGTTCGACTCCCGGGTTGGGCGCAGGGTCTTTCTGTGTGGAGTTTGCATTTTCTCCCCGTGACTGCATGGGTTTCCTCCGGGAGCTCCGGTTTCCTCCCGCCGCCAAAAACGTGTCTGCATTGGGGATGGGTCAGTTGAGCACACTAAATTGCCCCTAGGTGTAACTGTGAGCATGAATGGTTTTCTGTCTCTGTATGTGGCCCTGCGACATGCTGGCGTCTGTCCAGGGTCGAAGGGGTAGAAGATGGATGGATGGATATTTCTGCCTTTTGTTAAGTGACTTGGAGTATTTGACTAAGTGCTATATAAAATAAATGTGATATTGTTATAGTTTCATTTTAATTATTTATTTTATTTTATTTATGTGTTCCATAATAACAACAACAACAACAATAATAATAATAACACATTTATTTTATTTAGCAGTTTTCCAAAGTAAATGTATTATTGGCATTCCTATTTTTATACTTATATATTCTCTATCTATTATACTATAATAAAAAAGAGAAGAAACATGTTTATTTCTGTATGTTTAGTCAACTCAGGTCTACTTCTTTGTTTTCCAAAATTGAGTATCGATGTTAGGTGGCGTGGTGGTGGGTTGTCTCACAATGGGAAGGTCCTGGGTTCGATTCCAGGCTGGGGTGACTGAGGGTCCTTTCATTGTGGTGTTTGCATGTTCTCACCTTGTCTGCATGGGTTTCACCCGGTACTCCGGTTTCCTCCCACAGTCCAAAGACATGCACATGAGGAGAACTGGAGATGTGAAATTGCCTGTAGGTGTCAGTGTGTTCTGAGTGTTTGCCCTGTGATAGACTGGTGACCTGTCCAGAGCGTTTCTTTGCCTTTCAGCCTATGACTACTTGGATAGGCTTCAGCACCCTGGTTAAGGATAAGTGATTCAAAAAATTGATGGATGGATAGTATTGATCATGAAGGCTTACACCCTGCTCAATCCTATTTCACTGAAAAGCTTGTTTCCTGTAAAATCATACTAATTAAAAGTCTGGAACACTTGCATTCATTAAAACTTTCAAGTATATTCCTGAACACGTTCTAAAGAATTATACAGGATATATTTAATATACAGAATGTATTTAATATATTACACATAACTGTTTGTAATGCTAGATTTTGTACTAAAATGATGGAAATCACTTTATAATACCAGTTTCCTTTATCAAGCAAAAAATTTTGATTTTAATAATCTGTAAAATCCTCTCTCTGGAGTGTGTCTTCACAATGAAAATAGCAGTCTGATTCTAACATCATCCAAGGACTGGAACCTTGTTTTTTTATATATGCAAATGTATGACTGTTTAAGTAGATAACTCATTTGCACATCTCTCTCTCTCTCACACACTCTCCAGTGAAACTGAGTGCTTATGCATGATTGCTGTTTATTCTATTCAATATTCTTAATATAAATGTTATACATTTTGCATACGTCACATTTTATTAGATTTTTTCCAACTATGTCAAATTTAGCAAATAAAAAGCAATTGTGCTTTAAAATATGAAGAAGTATAGAAAAGTCTATAGAGAATTTGCAGTTATTTTCCTAGGACTATTTCTAGCACTCTATAGACCTCTTTTGACTCACAGGATGACAAATGAATCATCTACATTAAGTCATATAGGTTAAGGGATGAGTTACGAGTTCAGCATTGACTACACACTATATGGACAAATGTTTTGGGACACCTGACCCTTACACCAACATATTAAAGTCTATGACACTGCATTCATATACTTTAATATGGAGTTGATCCTCTCTTGTAGCTATTCACGGGAGTTTCTGTCGGAATTTAGGCCCATTCATTCTGTAGAGCATTTATGAGGTCAGGCACTGATGTTGGACCAGAAGGACCGTCCCAATACTTTTGTCCATATAGTGTATGTAGGAATAAAGCTCAAGTCTGGCCTGTTTAAATAAGGGTGGGCCTCGCTCTCCTTCAGCACTGGGGTCTTTATTCATTATCCATTTGTCCATTATCTATACTTTCATATGAGCAGGTTTAGGTGTTTCTTCGGATTGTTCATTGGGTTTATGGTGGTGGAAAGGTTTCTCTCTGTGCTTGTTCATATTCAAAATTGAAGCTGGACAGTCTTGGACAGCTAAACTGCTCAAAATGTGTTCAATTCAGCTATGTTAATCATTTCCACATGAATGAAATATGTTACGCAGACACCGCCTTTCATTTACTGTCTTTAGGCAATAACTGCTTCGCTGTAATATATTTCATTCATGTGGAACTGATTTGAATCAAGTCAATTTAGAGCTCTGTATTTTTCAGCGCAAATTACATAAAAGGACGAACATGGCTAATAAGTAAGCGAACAAGCTTGAATATGTCATGTTTTTGCAAACGGCAAAGCATAATTTCTATTTATTTGATTGAGCGTGAGTTTGCAGGTGGATTTGATTCTCGGCTGGAGCAGCCGAGGGTCTTTCTGTGTGGAGTTTGCATACTCTACCTGTGTCTGTGTGGGTGAGACGTGTGGGTGACCCCTGGGACAGGGTCTAGCAACCACCCCCCCACCCCCACCCCATGACCCTGATTAGCATAAGCAGCTCAAATAATGGATGGGTGGATGGAGTTTGAGTTTAACATTCTGGAAAAAATATATAACTTTTGTCGCAGGGTAGATTTTATCTTTCATTTTGTCCTCATTATGTTAATTTGAGCAAATAAACAGTAATTGTGCAGTAAAATGCAGAAGCATGTTTGTGGTTGAATGTGGACTTTGAAAATCAGCAGAAATGTCATGTGATCAGGGACACCCAATCTTTTGCAATCGACTGCATAGATGATATGTATGTTTTAAATGAATCATGTGTTATTAATATAGTTCTCTTTGATGAGTGATGAATGTCAGTAATTAAGTCAGTAACGTGCTACACTATCCTGTCGCAAGAGAAGGTAATTAAATGACTGTAAAGTGTAACTTTGTACTTCAGAAAGTAAGTGGGTGGTTTAGTGGTTAGGGCGTTGCCTCTGCAATCAGAAGGTTGTGGGTTTGAATCCCAGCACTGCCCATGGCACCACTGAGGTACCCTTGAGTACCGGCCCCACACGCTGCTCCCTGGGTGCTCCCTTGTTGGTGGCAGCCCCATGCTTCACTTCGTGAATGGGTCAAATGCAGAGAAAGAATTCCACATTGTTCATATGTGACTGAAAGGGGCCACTTTACTTTACTTATTACCACCAACACTGCTTGTTAGCCACATTAGCCTTGAAGCTCAGGTGCAAAACTAAATAAGTCAACTTCAGGCAAGAAACATTTCATGTTTGACTGACAGAATTTGGTGAGAGGAACTGTTTTGCTTTGTTCGAACCATCACTTTAAACTGGTCATAAAGATGCATTTATCCTGAAGACATGTGCACGATGTTGCAGTGGTGACCTGTGCACCTGTAACACAGAGGGATCTTTGTACAGTATATGTCCCTTCAGGAGGGTCAGTAAAATAAATGAGACGTTACACGTGCACCAGCTTTGCTTTATTGTTGGCCGCTTGCAGAGGGCAGTAACTGTCAGATTTGTCCTTTTTTGTGGGTAAAGACAAGGTGACAAGAGCAGGCGTGAGCACTGTATCGGTTTGAGCTATTGTTAGCCACAGCAGTATCCTCCGCGTGCCGTGCCCGGCCGTGGTGGAATCCATCAGCAAAGCATCCATTCGTGTAACGTCTGGGAAGCCATTCCGCCTCAGAAATTTATCTCTCCTAGCCCCTCTGTGTTATTTCAAGGTAAGATTAATATCAGTTTTGCAGTCTCTGCTATGAATTATAAGAGGGCACCCCAAGGCGATGTAAAGTATGCAAAAAAAAGAGAGAGACAGAAAAAG
This sequence comes from Hydrocynus forskahlii, assembly GCA_037974365.1. NCBI lineage: Eukaryota > Metazoa > Chordata > Actinopteri > Characiformes > Alestidae > Hydrocynus > Hydrocynus forskahlii. The sequence goes on along the minus strand of JBBPCX010000032.1, from coordinate 13,094,678 downwards.
AGAAAGAGAGAGACAGAAAAAGAGAGTGGGAGAGGGAGAAATGTGTTTTTGTAATATATCGTGTGAACCATGACCACCATATGCCTCCCTCCAAATCATTATGATGTCAACAATAAACATATGTGGGCCCGTGTCGAGCCTTGTTTTCCAACAACATGATCTTTATAGGAGCCAGCTGAACATTTGTATCCGGAAATAATGGGAGTAGACAAGCTCCTGACAGCCTAGTCATGTGTGTAATGCCCCTGTTATGCTATCGGGGAAATAAATAGGTAAAATTGTCGAACAGTTTTGTCAGAATGCGTCTACTGTATTAACAGGTGCAGCTGCCCCAAATGTACTATCTTCACTATCGCAGCTTTAGATGTGACTAATATGAAGAGCTTTGTTTACAGTATTACAGGTTTGTATATAAAACAAACATAAAAGAATAATATATTTAAAAGATACTGCCACAAAAAATCTCCTATAAGTGTTATTTGAGGATACTTTCCCGCCTGCCTTGTTGGGTCAGGACCTTTGGCCTTTTCAATCTGGTCCAGACCAAAACAGCAAGTGTGAATAGTGTCTGGACAAAAAAAAACAAAGTAGCAGTCCTGGGATTTGAACCCACAACCTTCTGATCACAGGAGCAACTCCCTAACCACCAGGCCACCAGCTGCCCCAGAAAAATCATCTGTCCCTGGGTGGTCTGTCCAAAAGAGGTGGTCTCAATCGGGATCAAACTAAACCATGATTAGGCTGCTTTGCAGTGTAAAAGGACTTTTTAATGGTTCAGACTTTCGGACCAATTTGAGGCAGCCTATCGAAGAAAATGGACCAAAAATAGAAATGAGCTGTGATAGCACATGTGGAGAGGAGGGGAGGTGCTAGATGTAATTTAGTCCGCTGGAGGAATCAGAAATCAACTTGAAAAAATGCATAATAGTACATGATATAATAATAATAGTACAGTGGCAATGAAATGAATCTGTTCATTCGTTTTTCTTGAGTCAGGTGGGAATGACGGCTGATTTGACAGCATGCTGAGATCAAACACACGCTGTCTGCAAACCAATCAATGTCAGTTACAAAGAGAAGCAGCCCATGTAAATTATGATGGCTAGATGAGTTGTCTTGTGGGGTGGGCCTGATATGCAGTGGATAGTGCCTAACAGGACAACCCGGGTCATGTGAACCAGCAACCGGGTCATGTGGATGGCCGTGTGTGTCGCTTTGCTGGAGAAGAGATGGCACATGGATGCCCTATTGGAATAAATCAAGCCAGCAGAGCCAGTGTGATGCTCTGGGCAATGTTCAGCTGGGAAATCTTGGGTCCATCCAATTCTGTGAATGTTACATGGACTTGCACCTCCTACCTAGACACTGTTGCAGGTCAGGTACAGGGGGCCTGCAGGCTATGACAGTTAAGAGTTTACGTCATTCACTCCCATTACTAGTTTGGCTGCGCACGGCGGAAGAATACGCAGAATACGCGATAATGCAGCGTATGAGTGAGGGGGTTGGCGCCCCTAGTGCCCTTATCCATGCCAGTTTGGACTGTTAAATATGAAAGTGTTTTTACACTCATTTTTTGTCATTTTTTCTGTTACTACAGTACCTGTTATGTCGTTTTCCTTTTTATGTGGCTTAGTTGTGTTTTTATGCTCTCGGTTATGATTTTACAGCTGTGTTAGGATCGGTAAGTGACCGAGGCTAGGGGTGTGTTTCGACTTACACCAGAATTTGGGTTACATCACTGTCGAAGGAACAGATCTATGTTGTAACTCGAGGACCCCCCTGTACACCTCTTCATGCCAACTGTGTTCATTAATGGCAGTGGCCTGTTTCAGCAGGATAATCTACCCTGCCACTCTGCAGACAATGTTCAGGAATGGTTTGAGGAACATGACAACAAGTTCAAGGTGTTGACTTAGCCTCCAGACTGCATAGAAAATCTGACTAAGCATCTGTGGGATGTGCTCAACAAACTAGTGCGATCCATGGAGGCCCCACACTCTGCTGTTAATGTCTTGGTGCCTTGGACTACAACAGACATGCAGAGGTCTTGTGGAGGCCATGCCTCAATGGATCAGAGCTGTATTGGTGATGCAAGGGGTGCCAACACAATATAAGTTAGGTGGGTGATTGCTGTGTATATGGGCCACATGGGCTGAAAGTGAGGGCTCTGTTTTAAATACTGTCTGTCTATAAAGTAAAAAAAATAGTTTTACAAGATATGGGCCCTATAATCCCCCCCACTGGATTTAAATATCAAGAAAATAGCTTCTGAATATAGCTTTTATGAGTAAATATCTTATTAATGTAGGCTTAGTGATGTTTAATAGTTAAAATTTTATCTTCATATTACTTCACCAGCTCCAGTCACAAGATTATTTTACTCCAACATTAATGGGGCTAAATATTAATACTATGTATATTTTCAAAGTGTGAAAAACTCATATAAAGTTGTCAAAGATGGACACTTTTATATCTTTTATCCAATGGTCTGTATTGCCATCCCTTCGTTTTATTTAGCAAGGTGACCTTTTCTGAATGAAGGATATATAATATATATATATATATATATATATATATATATGCATAAGTATGTATGTGAATGCTTCTGTAAGCAAGTATACTACCTACAAGGTGTACTGGGTCAAAGTACAGGCGTTCTCTAAGCATTTGGTATTTTACCATTAGTGCTGACATAAAAGCCTCAAACAACCAAAAACTGAATCAGAGAAAATTCTGCACTACAGCTGAAATGTAAAGGCACGTTTTGCTACAACTGCCCTGAACTGTATCGTAACTTTTTATCACTGAATAACCAGCACATCTGAATTCTGTTAAATGGTATGTTACAGGTAGTTATGAGAGTGATATATTTGAATTATGAATGTTATTATTTAAATTAATTTAGAACAAAAAAAAAATCCAAACATTTAAATATGTAAACCCTGTTTACTAAACATTTATATATATTTTTACAGTCAGCATTTATTATATATATATATATATATATTAAATTTCCTAACTTTCTTTTCACTTCTACAGCAATTTAGCAATTATACCATT
>JBBPCX010000032.1:13074302-13091518 GCA_037974365.1 Hydrocynus forskahlii | reverse complement strand
CATATATATATATATATATATATATATATATATATATAGAGAGAGAGAGAGAGAGAGAGAGAGCCTGGTTATTTCACTGCCACAACACAAAAAAATCTACTCGAATTTAAATAAATGTGAAAATTTCACGCACACTACCAATGTTGACTGTTCAGATTAGATCAGTGTAAACATGTACAGTTCTGGTACGCGCCTTGCAAGGAGACACCAATTGTGCAGAGTTATTAACAGTCGAAACAATATTATTATCATAGGGTTTTATATAGCAGTAGATCATTATACAACAGAATATACAGAAAGTAGCTTCGCACCCTGTTTGTATACACAGGGGGAAACAAAATGGACAGTAATGAAGCTAAAATGAGAAGCCACAGGGAAAGAGGCTGACTCGTAAAAGCTATGAGGCGATTCTTCTGCGGCCCACCTGTTTTTCATGTTGCTCTTTTGGGACTAACCGGGTGTTTCCAGCCAACGAGACGCGATCAAACTTTGTGCGAAAACTGTGACGGGGTCCCAATTGATTTTGGAAAACTGGGTATGTCCCCGCATTTCCCCGCTGGCGAAAGAAAGTCCTTCTGCCTCAGATTGTTTGATAAAGATCAGCCCAAACCTTCTGAGATATGAAACAGAGAAGAAGTCAGAGGAGCTTAAATAGACGGCTGTCTTTCTACATGGAATTCACAGAGATGCTAAGTGTGGCAAGCAGCTAAAAGAGTGGCAGAATGATGGAGAGAAAGCGCTGTTTCTGATACAAGGTTGGAAAACCTCTGCAGAGCAACTCTGTGCTGTGTGTGGTCGACATTTTGATGATGGTGTCTGATGAGCTTAACCTTTAAGTGCAGAGTTATTGTCATCATTGTGCTCATTGTGAGCTATTCTATACTTTTAGATTTAATCTTTATTTTACAATATGGTGGATTAAATGAAGCTAGTGCATTTTGTGCATTTTGTAAAAGCTGATGTAGTGATAAAACAACATATTTGCTCCTTATTGGACAGTTAAATAAATAAATACATTTTACAAGGTGCTACATCGCATGTAGCTGTTTAATACAGCGGGCTGCATGGTTATGTTAGAATAATTTAATAATAAAGCATCTTATTTATACAGCACTTTACAGCCAGTCTAGCTCATGGCAAGTTTCAAGCCTGGGACTCCAGGACTTTCTGTTTGTGTGTCTGGAACAGAAGAAATATCAGATTCTTAACTTTGCTGATTCTAATCACTAATAAATATTTGTCATCACTAACAATTAGGGGTCAATATGGGAGCTGAGCCAGCATTGATCCTGTTGGTATACTGATGATAATACATAAACATTCATAAGATGTAGGATTGGAGACTAAATCTACCTGAATTTGCATTAGAGAGAAATGTAACATTTATTTGTAGGTTTATAAATGCAGTAAAATAAATACAAATAACTGCACCCCACCATCCCCTAAACATTCTACTTTTCCAGTGTCCAATCAATGCATCATCTGTTATTATTGTGAAATATCAGCCTTTTTTTAAAAGAATTATTATGATTCCGATATAACATCGTGCATCCTTAAAGCTATGACTTCTAAGTGTTAATACCGGAAAGGAATGAGTGCAGTTAATCAGACGTCCTGTGTGTTGAAAACAAAAGACACATCATCCGTGAGTGCATGGACATAGGAGGCATCCATAAGCTTTCCCCGCATCTGCCGCAGTAGATCAAAGCCTCTTTGTCTGTTATTTTCTGCTAATGGGGCACTTTCAATCTTTCGGTTCAATTCAGCGGCTGCCATGAACGTGGCCAAATAGGTCTATTACTTCTGTGTGTGTGTGTGTGTGTGTGTGTGTGTGCGCTTCACTTCACCCGTCTGCTGTGAAATAGCACATCCTATATGAGAGATATTTATAGAAGTGTCTATTATTCCATCTGTGGCTTCAAACACGGTGTTCCTTTATGTTGGCACGGTGAGTGGCAGCCAGTGCCACGCGTTCCGCGCTCAGCCAGAAGAACGCGTCAGAGCCTGCCATTGTACGGTGATTCATATTCATGCATAAATAAACAGCAGCAAACCTGGCTGATGCGTTTCGCAGAGGAAGTCTTTCTGACAGCCCCATTGTCACGCGGCGCGGAGATACGGATTACAGTAGCGTAATGATAATGGCAGCTTTTGCTCTTCGGCGCACAAGTCTGCTCTGACTGACACGCGTAGTTCATTCCGAACAGGTTAGACCGACCCTCCGCTCCGCCAATTCTCACAAGCCCTCGTACACCTTTTCTCTCCAGCACCTTTCTTCTAAAGTGTTTGGGTGACATGTCTTTAATTGGCACGATGCTTTCACATCAGCCATCACTTGAATCTTCAGGCACTGTGTTTCAATCAGCCTGCATCTCAATTAGGGCTTCAACGGTTCACCCTCTCCGCGGTTTCTGAGTCAGTTTGGGTTGAATCACAGTCACAGTGCAGCTTGGAAAATAAATTACCAGCTTTAATCCAATGGGAGGTGAAAATCCAGCCATATGCACTGTATCAGCATTTTCACTTCCATTCAGGAACAGTCCCTTCAGCACTTCAGCCAATTGCTCGCTCATGGGGTGTTTCGTATGGATTTGGAAAAGTGGCGTTTTGTAGTGCTCTGTTGCCTCTCTGTAGCTCGAGAAGTCCAGCTGTCCTTCGTAAGTGCAATAAATCGTCGCACCCAAAGTTCTGCCTTTGTTTCTTTATTTATCTTTATACCATGTGTGCTGAAATGCGGCCTGCTTGGAGTTTCACACCAGAACTCAGGCCTCTGAGTGGAGGCCCATGGCGTGCGCACATTTTAATAGCGATGTACAATTCCAAGCAAATGCTTAGTTTTGTGTGCTGTCATAGAACACAGAGCAGCACACTCTTTAAGTGAGACAAAATTAAAAATCCATAGTTCTCATGAACTGTAACTATAGACTGCCAACCTGTGCCAACTCTGTTTGGGTTCAGAACTGTTACAACTCTAATCTAATTAAATCTAGAATGTTTTTACACTCTAAAACTCTAAAGTGTTTTAAAACTATTTGACCCTTAGAAAGGAGTTATTACTGTTGTTTTATCTGTTTTGTATGTATTTTATATGTAATGACACGATTGCATAGATGGTTCCACAGTTAATTAATAACAAGTGCCATTTGTGTGCTATATCAGTTGGTTTGGGACAAACAAATGCATTGTAAATACACAAAGAAGATTTTTTTCTGCAAAACAAAAACATACACAAAACAACTAGATGAGTTTGAGTAGTCACCACTTCTCCATCAGTTCAGTTTTTTTGACAGAATGTATTGTTTGTTTCATTTAGAGAGTTCATATTAAATAAGCATGCTTTGAACAAGAATGATAACTATAACTTCTAAGGGTTCATGACTGGGAACTGAATTCTGCACTCCATGCTTTGAATCTCCAGCATTACAACAGATGACGGTGTGAAAGTAACAGAGAGAGTGTGAAGAATACGCAGCAGAGATAACTGAATGATAAGCACTCACACAGAGTTATTAAAGCTAGTGCTCTGTTCTTTGCCACTTTGCTCAAATGAATTGTTGTAACAGCAGAGGAGGCGGCATTAGCAGTACATTAACTTTTTTTTTTGCCGCCGATGAATTCCCTCTGGCTGTCTTTTGTGTACCTGGTGGGCTTTCCTTTCCCCTCGCCTCGGAAAAATACAACTTTTTAGTTCCAGAGCTGGCATGGGGATTTCATGCCGAGCGGCACCGCAAACCGACAGATGCAGGAAGGCGACGGAAGTCAACAGCAGAATGATCTAGATGGTGGAGGTGAACGTCATCCATTCCAGCCTGGGTGATTTATGTCCCGTTGGCAATTTTTTTTCTCCCCAGCATGCCTTGCCTCCTCCGCCGTGGCATTGAGTTATTACCCTAAGTGCGAACAACATACCTGTTAGAGATCAATCCGCCACTTTCTCTATTTGCAGAGACCTGCTTGACTTCCAAGCCTCCGCATGTTTACGCCTTGGCTCGCATTGATATTTTTCGCTATTGATCCCCCTTCTGCTCTTTTCACCCCCGGCCTCGTACCCAGCCTGATAGGCCAGTTGTGTTTAACCAGTTTCTTTGTGATGTGACAAAGATGGATGTGACATTGTCCTCTATTGCCCGCTAGAGAGTGTAAGTGTTAATGAAGCCATTAGTGTGGTCCGGCTGTGGGGAGAGAATGGCAAAATTACCATTATTCCGTAGCCATTAAGTCGTAATCTGCCACCTTCTTTCTCTCTCTCTCCCTCCTTCACTCCCTCACTCTGCCTCTACATCCCCTGCTCTCTCTCTCTCTCTCTCTCTCTCTCTCTCTCTCTCTCCATCACTCTCGCTATCTCTCTCGCTCTCCCTCGCAGTCTTGCTGATCCACTCCTGCTATCCTTTAAAGCTTCATTAATTCATTTGTTATCAAAAGCAGTTAAGCAAGCAGTGAATGAGGAGAAGAGCGAAAAGGTTTGTAATAATGTATCTTATAATTACCATCCACGCCGGCTTCCAGATGCACTCGTTCTGAACGAGGCCTGGGGAGGGTAGCGGGGTGAAAAAAAAAAGCAAGCAGACACACAATTCATAAATCTTATTACCTCGAAATTCCTTTTTTTTCCACGTGTATAAAGAGACAGAAGCTCATTCGGCACGCACAAAAGCTGGGAAAATGGTCGTCGGCAGAAATTATAACCTTGAATCCATCTGAAGTTTTGAAACACAGAGGACTGTAGATTGGGAACGTTCCGGAAAGCCTCGCAGCACGAGGAGCTTCTTGTTTCCTGATGGACTGTGACTAATTTCGAGCTGGTTTAATTAGAGCAAGAATGCCTCTCCAGTGCCTCTGTCAAGTCTCTGAGTTGACAGGGGGACCGTTTTTCTTTTCTTTTTTTTTTCCTCTTTTTTTTTTGGTGAAGACTAAAACTGGCATGGCTGCTTAAGGAACGTTAACACCTATCTGTCATCTCTGCTCAGAATCACTTTGACTCATCCGAGAGAGCCTGACAACATCGCGGATCTGTGCAGTGGATGAGCCAGTGACAGAACAACAGGATGAATGTAATGTTTGAACAAAATAAAGGAAACAGCTCCTCTAAAGGCACCTGGCATGGTCATGGAGGGATGGAGAAACTTCACTGCAGTAATACGACAGGCCACAACAGTTACTGCTGTAAAAAAGTTTATTTTTATGGGGTAAGGGGACTAAACCGGGTGTTCCTCAATGTGCAAGCTTAATTACACCCAGGCTTTGAGTCATGCATCTGAGTCTAGCTCCAGAAAAAAAAAAAGAAAAACATAAATCCATGAGAAGAAGGAGAGAGCCAAGAGGAAAACAAATATATTGGCAGTCAATGAAAGGCAAGGATGAAAGGTGGGGGGGAGGGTAAAAATATCCACACAGACACTAGCTTGTAGGAGAAATCTTTGCTGAATATGTCACAAAGAAAAGCGTGTGTGTGTGTGTATGTGTGTGTGTGTGTGTGTGTGTGTCTGTGTGTGTGTCTGTGTCTGTGTGTGTGCACAGATAAAACTCAGGCCCCTCAATACATATTGATTGGACAGGACTAGGTTTGTGCTCCCAATTAACACTGTACACTTTCATTAAGGTCATATTAGACACAGTCAGCAGTTGCTGATTGGTGCCTAAGAATCCAGAAAACTGGGAAATCAATTCCAAGCCGGAGATGTCTTGCTCTCTTCACAATCCACAGTCCACGAAATCCAATCAGTCACATTAATAAACACAGTTTTCACTGTGGACTTTCAGGTTATTTCCGAATATGAGAAATTGATTTGTGATCGTTTTTAAACGCCTAGACAACACCAAAACAGATCCTATTTCATGGTGATTAATTACAGATATAACAATTCCATCAGTTGTATTGTACTGAATGGGATCATGTTATATTGTTATACTATTGCTATCATATTAGCTTGCTGCCAGTTTGTTTGCTAGAGGTTAAGACATCATCTGGTAGCGAGTTCACTGGATTTGGACACTATAGCACAGCTGTAGAAGGACTACATTTATAATGTTGAACAATCTGAAAAAGAAAAATGAATGAGAAGTTTTCTGTCACGAGTTTTGCTGCATTGAAAAAGACATTGAATCAGGACAAATGCGTTGTATTGAACTTTTAAAAATCACTAGTAAACGCATGGGTTTATTTAACAATGTGAAAAAAAACATTGTCATTATAATTATTAAGGCTGTTTTAACTACTCAAAACAATTCAAATGGACCTCAGTAAAGAATCAGTAATTATTAGCTGGCATTTTGCACTTTAATAATTTTAAATTCTCCTAGTGGTCATTCATATATTAAGAACCAGTGCTTGATTTACAAATGATAAAGAGAAAGACATTTTTTTACCATATTATAGATTTTCCTTGTTCGTCATTTTACACAAAAGTACTTTGTAACTTTACATATGTAATGCATGGTTTGTTATTGTAACAGAACAGTCTATTGTATCAATCAGTACGAGCCTCTCAAGTCAGTATGCAGATGAACTATATTTTCAAAAGACTGGAGCAATAAAAGTACTCAGTTTAATATTGATTATATTGGATGAAGTGCAATAAAAAATAAACAAGCCCACAATGAAGGCAGAACCTATTTCCTCTGAAACTAATGGTTTTTTTTTTTAACTTCAAAGTCAAGATAGGAAAGCACATTCTTTCCTCTCAAGTGTATGTTGTGTATTGATTAATACAGTATATAATATATTGTATTCCTAAAATACTGTACTGTGCTATACTGTTGATTGCTCCAAAAACAACTAAAATGCTGCACACTCACTTTGTGAGATGTCATGTGGTTTGCTATGTATTCCTGAGGGTAGTCAAGTAGTTTTAGACCATTAGCTCATTGTACATCGGCTCTTTTTACAGCTTTCATTGGTATCAGCCAATTCTCAAGATTGTATCCGGATCAGAAATTGGTATGGTATGGTGCCATCTCTAATAATAATTGTTTGCTCTTAACCTCTGAGTACTTGGTTATTAAAAGTAGCTTTCTTAATATCATTAGTGACATTACACACAATATCTACAGCATATGATCTCACCACACGCACTCATGAATGAAGGCCTCTTAATATCATTGGCACCCTGATGTGATGTTGGCTAGAAAAGTAAGAGCCAAGCGTAGGGAGGTGGGTTGGAATCAGCTTTTCATTGGTTGTGCCTGTGTTTCTCTCTCTGTCACATTGGCTCATCAGGGTGTCCCGGGCGAGTGTGTTTCACAGGCCCTTGCCAGTGGCGGGCCTCCAGGGCGCTACCTGAATGGTATCTGTGCTTTGCAGGAATGCCGAGCCCTGCGCTGCTCTGGGTGCCGGAGTCTACAGCCATGGCGGCTGGGTTTGGCGGCAGCGAAGGGGGGCAAGATAGCAGAACCTCTGTGGCTGGAGATAAGGCCAGGCTGGCAGACTCAGGCAAGGAAGGGAGGGAAAACTACGGCAATATGCAATGCTGCTCTAATACACAGCCATGACTGATACAGTCGGTGCACCTAGTACACCACTGTAAAGTCTGTGGCTTTATGTGGGGCAGTATCGCATTCGAGTTCAACATCGTGCCACCAATGAAGCGCCGGGGCTTTTTGCATAGTGCCATTTATAGTGGCATGTAATGGGATGCCATCTGTGAAATATTTGGTCATGCTACATCTTTGGGTATTGTAACTATTTTCAAAGAGACTGCAGTGGCAGTGTTCTCTTTAAGCCAGATCCACGACATGCTGTTTGTTTTCGGTCGGAACAGAAGGAAAAAGGCTCTTACTGGAGCAGGGCCACTAAGCACAGCAAGCTACAAAAGCCAGTTCTTCAAAGATTGGGTGCAGCGCCATCTTTTTTTCCCTTTCCATAGTTAGCAAATAAAAAGAGACAGACATAGCTGGTAGCATGGCTTGTTGTATTCATGAATCACACCGTTTTGCCACTAAAGTGGTGGAAGATCAATCTCTCTTATGGGAAAGAACGAAAAGAAAGACATTGCACTGGAGCAGAATTGACTATAGATGATGCACGCTTTGTTATGCACAACCGCAGCCGCTGATGTTAACAACCGGCCTCTGCCGTGGAGAGCCCGTAATGGTTATGCAACATGAAAGGCCAGTTTTATTACTCTGATCATGTTGATTCTACAGGAAAAGCAGCAGTCTATGACCAGAATTTAACTCACCGACATTCTCAGAGAACTGACAAAGACGTCTTCAGCGTTGAGAAGCACGTGGGTGAATGCAGAGCCTCAAATAATAATTACATAAGTTGAGACTTCAAGATATCATGACCGGGACAAAGGTGGAAGGTCAGGAGATTGCACCTTAAGTGCTAAGATCACAAAGTGCTTGTTTGACTGCTGCTCTAGATGTCAAGCTGCTAGCCAGATATCAGTCCAAATCGGGCCTTGTGACGAGTCAGCTGTTTCCACTAAAGAACACACCATCCACTTCCTGGGATTCAGTTGCCATGACGGCTGAGGGCTTCGGCAGCATGCTGAAACGAGGTGCTAGTTTCAGATGGTTCTTGCTACTAGTATTCCCAGACACACTGGCTAGTATTCTGAGAGCTGACAGACACAATTCTTTGTGTGGGTGTCATGAAGCAGTAGTGATGGCACCTAGTACTGGATGTTCTGGTTTTGTAAACAAGAAAAACAACATTTAGCCTGAAATGGTGGTAGCGCAATTTAGCACAAGGCACATCATGCCTAACATAAATCATATCCTTTAATTTAAAATTTTTAACTTTCCCCCATTTACTTTTGGATGTACCTTTTACTCGAGTTTAAGAGAAACTGGGTGCATTCTATGTGTGTTTGTTCCTTCAGACTTTGTTTGCTTATGTAGTTTCTATATAATACTTTGTCTGAAATGTGCTCGTCTTAAGACATTTTAAAACGTAAAGTATTTTTTCTAAAAATAAAAACCTATTGAGTTGGTATCCATATCGGCAAGTACCCAACGTTTTGGTAACATTATTGAAATCAGTGTTGGAATTTATTCTGCTTCTTGTGTGCTATATTTCCTTCCCTATTGTCCGCTTTATAATGTTTGTGTCCTTTAAGCGATCAAATTGTTTTTACAAGACCGTTGTCAACCCCTCTTTACCTCTTATAATTAAATGGGCTGTTTTTACTTCTGTACCTTTAAGACATGTGAAAACAAGCTCTTTTCTGTTTGGCTGTCCTGCATTTGTCTTATTCTTCTTTAAGCATTTTGGAAGAACTACATGTTCGTTTGGGCTTGTTAGTCTTGCTGCACGACCCACTTTCTCTAGAAATTCAGTTCCCAGACAGATGTCCTGACTTTTTCCTTTGTCTGTCTGACATTTTTGGAATTCATTGTTCCATCAACAAGATGCAGCAAAACAGGCCCAAACTATGATACTGCCACCACCATGTTTCACAGAAGGGATACGTTTCATTAGGCTGTAATGCAGTGTTTTCCTTTCTCCACATATAATTCTCATTGCAGATAAAAACTTCTATTTTCGTAGCATCCATGTACATAAAATATCTGACTGCTCTGCATGATCTGAACTGTAGATGGGCAGCAATGTTCTTTTTGGAGATCAGTGGCTTTCTCCTTGCATCCCTCGCATACACTTCATGGCTGTTAGGTGTTCTCCTGATGGTGGATTCATGAACATAATCAGTAGCCAAACTGGCAGATTTATTTAGTTGCTTAGAGTTTAACTTAATCGTTTGAAACTTTTAACAGTGCTTATATGCTTAATCCAGCTCTTTTGTTTGAAAAAAAGTGTGGCTTTCCATGTCATAGGCCATTTAAAAGTGATACTGTGCTGCTTATGCTCAGAGTTTGAGCCAGAAAGGGTGGAGAGTAGAGAAATACTGGAGCTCTTTGAGACAGACTAGTCAAGCTAGAGCTGGTGGGTGGAGGAACCCAAGGCTCTCTGGAGAGCTTGTTGCTGACAGCGAGAGAGAGGAGCTTGACTGACTAGAACACTTTCTACATGTCTCCCTGGACCCTGCGGCACTCAAGCCTGTCGAGTAGCCCTACACACCTCAGGCATGCTGTAAGGCATGGGTAGGTCAGCAAAAGAGCTTTGACTTCACCAGGCCGTCATAATAATGTGTCATATGCCATTGGAAAGCATGGAAAATAACTATATGGACTATAGGGAAATATTGTGAATCAACAGTAAAATGAGAAAAACAATTCAAAGGGCGTTTCTCCATAATAAATATCCTCTGGTTATGAACAGTGTGGTACTGATTGGACACATAGGATCTTCACTCTCTGTTTGTATGTCTTGAGAGTGAGCAGTAATATATAATTTCACTGTGCTTTTACAGCCAGCAATAATAGAGACTTGTAAGGGTTAAAGAGTAAAGCTCACCGCAACTCTCCCAGCAACATGTTTCGCAAGCCATTGTTATCCTCTGCACACCATCCACCGAAACAGCAGATATAAACATCCTCTTCACATGGGGCACAATTAGTGGCAGCAGGAGTGCGGTTGGCATGAGAGTGGGAGCTGACGTAAGCTGCGGTGGGCTCGGTGCGCAGGCCTGCCATCCCTCATGTCCTCCAGCTCTCCCTGCTGTCATAACACCCTCCAGACTGCAGGATAAAGGAGCGAAAGAGGGCTGCGTGACATCAGCCGTCAAATATTCCCATCTGAGGAGACTGGGAAGTCCCTCTGTCTTTGACATAATCCACTATGGCTGGAAAAACAAAATGTATTTAGGTATTTATGTTTAAAGCTGTATTTTCCCATGTCGCTCTATACTGATAATTATGACATTCATTATATGTTCTGCCCTAATGCTTATGTTAAAGGCTAAATGATATATGATCATATTGACAAATAAAAGGCATATGTATACATGCAGTGCTGTCAACACAATATTGTTTCTTTTGAATGGTAACTGTTAAAGGGAAGACCAACAATGTAACATTAATGTATGTTCATGTTAATCTTAATCCATTTCTACTGACTAGGGCTGGGAGTCGTTGCCGGAATTAATCGATTTCTCGATTACATACATTCGACTCCTATGCTTTTGGACTCGATCCCACTCAGCGATATCAAAGTTTGCCTGCACCTGCATGCAGACTGGGTATGAGATATTCTGCTGTCAGTGTCTAGACAGCCTTCCATAACACACATATTGATAGTCCAGCTGTAATTCACTTTAGACAGAGTGGGAAACAATGTAAAGTGTAATCTTTCTAATGGAAAATTAGCCTAATATCAAAGATTAAAACCAGTGCCAACACATCTGCTCCCCTGGAGGAGTAGGCAGGAGAATCAGGTACATTATAGCCAGCTCCTGTTAGTCAACAAAGTCAGTTTAGCTGCCATTAGCTCTCCATATTTCCTTGCTAGGGTGAAATACAATTAATGTTGTACTTAGGCCAGATGACGATCTATAAACTACCTTTTGGAATTAAGATTATTGCTTGAAATCCACTTTTGAAATCAACGCTTTCAATTGGAATCCAAATTGAGTCCAGAATTCCTGAAATCTGCCTTACTGAAGGCCTATTCATCGTAAAATTATCACATTTTCAAATGGTGTTCAAATGGTGTTTAAGTTCAGACATAACACATATTTGTGTATGTATGTGAAACATATATATGAATGCATATATTTCAATAATACATATGAATACATGTGTACATAAATAGCAACTAATGAACTGTCCTGTCTATTTTACTGGTTTGTGCTGTTACAAGTAAATGGCTAACATTGGCTGCTAGTGTACTAATAAAGCGGCAATTTAACGTTTACGTCTTGGCTACTCTGACCAGATTGAGGTATAATCATTTTATAACATCTCTAAATTGCAATATCAATTATCTTTTTTTTTAAAACAAATTTTAATAACTGTATTTTTATTACAGTTTTGCCACTGTATGAAGAAGCTTCGTACACATTAGAACACTTCAGGCAGAGATTCCAGTGTGGGGTTGATGCATGTCAGCACAAAACCATCATGAAAATGACCACAACTGATGGTATAGGTTGCAATTTAGACTGGATTATTTTAATGTAGTGCTTCCCTTTCCTTTGTTCAGGAACATTCCCTGCTTACGAGAATGTCACATTGCCACTGATGACATATTGTTATGACAAAGCCTGTTATTAGAAATGGCAGTGACTGTGATTTGAGATGAATGTGGTCATAATATGATTCATTAGATGCATTGTTGTCAAACGGAACAGCCTAAATTGCAGTAATTGCGTTTGTATCACAGAATGAGAGTATTTTATTTCCCTGTGTTACCGGGAGGATAAAGAGTGTACGTTTGCCTATTAAATGGCATAAAATATGTTTTATGGTATCAGCAAGCAGTGCTGTTGGAACAATGATTGTTTATACAGTTTGCCTGCACTTATTTTCATTTTAACGACGCTCCCGCTAATTACATAGTGCCGACAGCTGAACGTATGCCATCGAGTCAAGCGGCGAGCGCGATTTTATAGCCTTTGTATATGATAGCTCTAGATCTACAATTCAGGGTCCCCGTTTAGGGCTTGAGAAGATTTCAAAGGATTCCTAAACAGCTCTATCAGCACAGTTAAACGCCAGATTGAAGACAATTGAATTTGCACAGGGCCTCCTGTGAGGAATCAATATATGGTTTTATTTCCAGCATTTCATCATTGACATTGATGAGAGATACCTCCCTCACTGCTCCTCCAGCAGTAACAGATTGTTTGTAAACACTCATCTTATCAGCAGGTTATAAATAATGTGGTTGTGGAAACAAAAGAAGTAAAGTGATTCCTGCACATACAAATATCCAGCCTGACCTAAAGTCTATTTTTTGGACTTAAGCTCTGACCTCCTTACCTTGGCGTCTATCCAAGCTTTCCGCTGAGTATCAATTACTGTTAGATGCAGAGAAGAAGATGAGGTGGACACACAGAGGAAATCCCTTTTGTACCAGCCATTTCCCTCAAGTAGTGATTCATTTTAGGAGAGAGTTACCTCTTAAAGAGGAATTCTTCCAGAATGATCTAGTTGTGCATGCTTTTATGACTTACACACTAAGAAACCAAACTCCTTAATTTTACCCCTTAAAATGACCTAATTTTGGCCTTAATTTCCAGGAAATTAAAGAAAATTAAGGGGAAAAGTGTTCAGATTAAGGCTGATTAAGGGGTAAAACTACTGAATTTTCCCCTCCCTTTTTCAAATTTGCCCCTTCAATAATAGAACCTCCTGAATTAATGCCTTATGTTTAAGATTAAAGGGTTTCACACTCATGCCTTTAATCCACTTTTAAGGTCAAATTAAGGGATCGGTTCACAAATTAATGG
The DNA here is from genome assembly GCA_037974365.1 of Hydrocynus forskahlii. Classification (NCBI taxonomy): domain Eukaryota; kingdom Metazoa; phylum Chordata; class Actinopteri; order Characiformes; family Alestidae; genus Hydrocynus; species Hydrocynus forskahlii. The sequence continues at coordinate 13,078,226 of JBBPCX010000032.1, read as the reverse complement.
ACACTTCATTCAAATTTAGGGGTCTGGTGTATTTTCAGGGGTGAATTAAGGCAGGGTTAAGCACATTTTAAGTACATTGTGTTTCGTAGTGACAGTTGCACCAAATCGTAAGTTACTTTTTCTCTACTGCAGTTTGGCAAACCGTTCAGTAATCTTTTTAATGTGTTCAATGAATTGTTCAAATAACACTACAACTAGTCCTATTCATGGTATGTTATGGACTATTTTGCACAGTAAGGCAAAAAGAAAACTGATGTAGTTCAAATTTGACATGTGTAGGTTCACTGGGTTCACCAGGTTGAGATTGCCGACCCTTAGAGTGAGTTTTCTGCATTTTCTGATTAGAACACTAAACATTTTTCTGATTAGAAAACTAAACATGCTGTTAAACTCTATTTCATTTATTCTATGTTCAATCCAAAGACAATTTCAATACAGTTAACGGCAATGAACAAGAAAGCTGATGCAGCAGTATCCTCAGACAATGAAATTCAGACGTTGTCAGTGTCTCAACATTATGACCAATGATGTGTCAAAAGGATCCACGTTTGCAATTTTCCACTATGAGACCTTAAATGAGACCTTTAGACTTAAATATGTCAATTCCTAGCAGCATCATTTTAAACAGCCCTGCTTGCTTATCATTTTCTAAAGAAACAGCCTGTGTGTAACCTGTATGATGTATTGCTTTACAATAAACCTAATAAATCAATACATTAGATAATCATAATCACCTTAATGCTATTGAGTATTTCTGTGGGTGATATTCATGTAATCCAGAAAAGTAAATGATTTGGGTTCAAATAATGCAAGCCAGTTTGTACATGTAGCAGTGTAATCACAGTACTTTCATGCTGCCCTAGAAACATGAGGCAGAGTATTTACAGTGATACTCTGTAACTTATTATACATGGATGCTTTGATATTCCAGTGATATTCTAGTAAATGAAATTCAGATTGGATGTGATAATGGACTGATCTTGCGTAATTACTTTTAAAACACATTAGAGTACCTGAAAAGAGCTCTGGGACAAAAGAAATTTTGAAAAATCTAAAAAAAGCCATCTCTAAATTATCGATGAATATTATGATTTAAAACCATTCTAATATTCATGCCGTTACTACTCGATGGATCCATTTCCCTCTTTTTTTTTTATGGGTAAAATTGATCCCTTAGAATTATAAAAAATTAAATCAACATTAATAGCGAAAAATACTGTTTCACTGCTTGTGATTGTAACTAACAGCCCTGGACTGTATGTGTTCTAACATCGTGGACTGTTTAAAGCCTCTCCGTACCTGGAGCTGCCCTGTTTCCCCCTGCGAGGGCATTTGGGCAGGGGATCACATGGCTGCCGTGGTGTGGTTGTAGTGTCGCCACACACTCATTTCTACACGGTCCGTGACCTCGACTACGGTGCCCGCCCAGCCAGGCCATCCAGGTGGCGCACGCAGCTGTGGAGCAGCCCAGCTCTTCCCCTGCCTGATTTCATTTCATTCCCCACAGACTCACAGCTGGCTCAGCCAGTCTTCACACTGACTGTCTGTGGCCTATAAATAAAACACAACGGTGCATGTCTATAGCGAAAGGCCTGGTGGGCTCGTGGAGGGGGAGTCAAGAACTGGGTGAAATGTAGATGTCTCAGATAGAATGACATTCCTCAGCCTCTTGTCAACATTCACAGCCTGTGACTTTTTATTCATAGAAAACAATGCAAAATGACTGGCTTACTGTTCAGTAATCGGAGTAGGTAGCAGAGGTATGGATCATACATTTTAGTTGGTTTACTTTGTTGTTGACTGAAGCATTTTTGCTGTTTCAATTCTTGAGAAACGGTTGGAATAGCAAATGCATGACTATTTAGTAGCATAGTTTAGACTAATACTTTTTTTTTAGGGTTCATTTCTGCTGTCATCATTCATAAACAATAAAAAGATGACCTGACTGGACAAGGATAGCCCACAGAAAAAGCTTCCAAAGTTTGCAAAATAAATACTTGAAAAAATAATAAGTCCATTTTTAAAGTATGTATATGAGGCAAAAGATCATATAAATCAGTAAGGGATCTTAAAATATGCAATAAGATCATGCATCACGGAGAGTATTCATTGAATGTTTGAGTAACAGCCCTTTTTCATAGTTCAGATTCCTTCAGTTTCCGTCAAACTAAGGTGAGATGGTATCACTTTCTCTGAGAAAGAGATGGTGTCACTCTTTCTCTGTCTACTGACAGCTCTCATTCATAAAATGTGTCATTAACAACTATTTTTTGTCTATATCAGAAATGCTAAAAATGTTCCTCTACAATGTATGAAAGAATCAGCTATTCCAGGACAGCTCAACTATAAGAGACAATTTCCTAATAGACAATCACATCACATCAGGGGACAGGGCTCCATAACCATCCATGGCCAGAAGTCCAAAAGAGCACAAGTGACCTCTCTCTCCCTCTCTCTCTCTCTTGGTGGACGAGATGACCCTCCTCCTCTCTCATCACTCTTCATCTCTGCTGGGCTGTCCAATGGTGTTATGTTAGTGGCAGCTTGAAAAGATACAGTGATGTTTTACATGATTTGGAGGAAACACATGCTAGCCTTCACCCCTCCAGCATGGGTGGTATTGCATGATGGGGGGAGTTAAAAAAAACCCCAGCCCAAATCTGAACGCTTTTGCCTCAGAAGATGGCTTGCATGACTATTAGTGATGGAAATTAGCACATCAGAAAGGCTTGTTGTAAAATTGTAAAAGCACTGTTTTATTTATTATAAATTAAAATAACTGTCTAGTTAGAGTATTAACATCTGGAACTGCAGTTTGTCATCTTGAACATATTATTCTGAACATGACTGTGGTGACAGTTTTGCTTTCACTTACGATTTAAAAATACTGTGTGAAGATAAATATGAATACCCCTTGTCCCTGGATGTGTCTGCATTGCTATCACCTTCTTTTGCTAAATCAGTATCTAACCAACATTCAGAGCATTTAGAGACAATTAGAGACACGATAGCATCTCATTTGTGTTGCTGCTCATTTGTATTAGATCAGTACTCGAGATCAGTACTGAGTACTAGAATCAGTTTCGCGTGCATCTCTACTTGCAGTGTTTGGATAAAAATGGCAACATGTGCCCAAACAAAGCACAGCCATGCCCCTCTGTTAGCTTAGTTTGGCAGATCCGACGTCTTAATCGAGTGGCAGGGAAAGTCACCTTGATGGCTCTGTCAGCATTGTGTTCATTTGGCCATCTCTACATGTGAGGGAACAAGGCCCAGCTGGAGAACCGGCGAAGTAGCGCTCCTGAGCACAAGGGGGGGGCAGCTATTTTCCGCCTAGGCTACCCAAGTCACAATCACCCCAACTACTTTACACAGCGGCATGCCTGCCTCCAAATCACACGTGAGCCCGGGCTTACACCAAAAACTCATTTCTTTCTCTCCCTTTGGGTCTCTCTTTGTTCTGCAGATCCTTACCTCAAAATCAGGTTGGCCTTCCTTTTAGTTTTCAATTCCTCTATCGCTGTTATATGTTCGGAGCTTTCTTCAAATGTGCTTATTTTAGGGCATGAACCGGAGCATGAGAAATAAAGGGGATCTTTATCAAATACTCATGCAAATGTGTTGATGGGATTATATGTATTGTAAATGTAACCTTTGACTTAATGAGTGAATGTTTTTGCAGCATAATTATCAGGTGTGTGATTGGTGAAAAAAGAGCACTGTGATTATGTCATGGAAATCAGGTGCCATCAGCAAGCTAGGTAATTGGACCTGTTCTTCTTTATGTCCTCATGTCCTCATGTTGTGATCAATTATAACAGGACAGCCTGCAATTCTGAGGTCTAAACAAAATGTGTAAATAATTTGAGTTTAGTAGTTTTTCTACAGCACAAATATTGGCAATGGCATATAGATGAAAAAATG
>JBBPCX010000032.1:13059251-13074202 GCA_037974365.1 Hydrocynus forskahlii | reverse complement strand
ATAACATTTTGTTGATGGTGAAGCTACTTAAGTTTCTATGATTTTACTGTAAGTTTCTAAAATCTATTGAACACTTGCAAATACATCCCTGTTTATATAGAGTAGTTAGTTTGATAATGTGCAAATGGGGTGTTCATGGAATCGTGACTAACCAGAGAGCAGACAGGTGCACAAGCTTTCTCAGACTAATGATAAAGAAGGTAAGAGAAAAGCCAGTCGTCAAAAATACCTGTATTTTCCCCATCAGTTTTTTTTTATCTGTAGTTGAAGTGGATTAAATAACAGAAACGAAAACATGTTTGTTTCCCCTCACTGTGTATAAACCTGTGTGTGTGTGTGTGTGTGTATCTTTAAAGCAAGTGCAGAGAAAGGGAGAGGTCTGTACTCTGGCATATATCCTCATTAGCTCCTCTGGAGACAGACTCCGTAGCGGATGACCTTTGCCCTTTGGGCCGGGTGACGGATGCTATGGTGCTGTCGGTTGTCAGCTGGCTGGCAGTGTGTCTGCTCTGGTCTGCAAACTCCTCTCTGCACACTCATTCATTTTGACCCCTGCCGCATACCGGCCTGCACGGGCTCCTGCTATAATAACACTGCACCGCACTGACCCACTCACCGTTCACACCTGAGACACACACCGCACAAATGGATTTGTATTATCCTCATGTAGGGGCGCGCACCACTATAGATTTTCAATCTGCTTTAACCGTGGTCATATTTTACCCATGCGGTCTGTCGCGATTGGTCCTGATTGATAGTATCAGTTGGTCTAAAAATGCAGGAGCAAAAATAATGCAGGCCACAAATGTAGCAGTATCGACGGCTAGTGTGATAAATATACTTTGCTAATATTGGCTGTAGTGTCGGAGCTCATTTATACACCATGTAGCATGCCAGTGCTGGATGGTATCGATCAACTTAAACACAATATTTTGTAAATATGCGACTGTATCAATATCTGATGATATTTAAGTTAGCATTTGTTATGTTAATGAGTCCTTGCTTCCTGAGTGCTGGTACTCTATGCTAAACAAATGTCTCACACCTGATGTAGCTGTTCTGCTTATTTTCCAAATAACGCCAAAGGGAGCCTCGCATAGTTCTGTAAATATCATCCAGTCTTAAAACGTACTGTTTAAGTGTTCTGTTAAAATGATCTGAAGAAGACTTTAGCTTGTGAGGTCTGGAGAAGAAGGGGGTTGCATGTAGGATCAAGAGCACCAAACCCAGGCACTGGAACCTTACACTGCTCATCATGGCAGTTTCACACGATGAGAAAGTCAGATGGTGCTTTCAAATTATGGAAAAATAAGAACAAAAAAAAAAATCTAAATGGAGATACAAGGTTTTGTTCCGACAAAACCAAACTGCATATTGTCTGGGCTTACATGATTGAGCTACATGACAGTTTTATTTATTGTAATAAAATGTTGAATATATAGGACAGTTATTGATCATTGTTGTAAAATTTTAGTATTACCATTTTATAAATAGCTGCTATTAATGTTTCTGTTGCAATAATACATATACATAAATAAATATGTATTAATACTAATAATATCTTATTAAAACATATTACATAATCAATAAATAGTACTAATAATTTAAGTTAGCATCACTGTAGTATGGTGACGTTTATTCATACAGCCCATTGTCATACACAAAGGCCATTCAGTATACTTTGCAGGATTAGAATAAGAACATTACTGAAGCATGAAAATAGTAGGAAGTAGAGCTAAAATAAAATAAAATAAAAGAATTAATAGAAAATCACTTCTGTTTCTTCATTGTTCCTTCCAACTATTCAAACCTTAGCAAAACTAAATATGACAAAAGATGGGCAATATGGGAAAAATGTTACATTGCAATGCTTTAAGAAGATTTTGCGATATGTAAAGTGTATTGCAGTATTTATTTTGTTCTGAAATGGAAGACCCAGTAGTGTCACATTTGCATGGTGAACATTTCACACGCTGCACTAAATCCAAGACTAATTTTACTCTTTTGATAAGGAATCATGCAGGTAGTCCATGTTTTTTAAGTGCTAGAAGTATTCTCTGAAAAGAATATTGTGATGCAGTTTATCATATTGGTAAATATTGTCCTGTTGTCCAGCCATAATCGTAATATCAAGTACTATGAAAATGTTCTGAAATAGTTGGGGGTTGCTCATAGTTTGCCTCTTTTTATCTCTTTTATAAACACTGCTAGATTAAAAGTTCCCACATTTGATTCAACAAAATGAGCATTTGTTTTTTTCTTCTGCAGCCTTTTTCATGTTCCTTCAGTCTACTGCTCTAAAAATCCCCTCTTCCAGTGCCCTCCCTTAATGCAAAACACATTGGGAAGGAACAGTTGGTCTTAGAGTCAGCTTTGCTAGATATGAATATCAGATGTAAATGGTTTTATGCTTTATTGGCAGCACTGTCAGAGCTAATACATGCTTTATTTTCACTGAGCCAGTTTAGCCAGCACATTGTACATTCTCTCATTTTCTTACATGCGCACATTCACATTCTGAATTGCATTAGAGGAACAAGAGCCTCGTGTTCTACTCAGTAATCATAATGGGCCATTGAACTTTTCTTACATGGTGAGAATGGGACAATGTTGCCTATAAAGTTAACTTCTTGATTTCAAGTATATATGAAATAGTAATTATATTGATTATATTGTGTTATTATGTCCTATTATTTAGAATTCAAAGAGATTGTGAAAAAAAAGTTCCTCACTAAGCATGCGTCATACAATTTTTAAGCCGTGATGCTAGTTAACTAAAGAAATAGGAAACCTGAAAAGGGAAACCTGGAGTTTTTTAATGCTCAAACAGAATCCATCATTCAGAATCCATCCATTCATTCTCAGTCAGAATCTTTCAATGTAAGTATGGAGGTGCAACACAATATGTGTATAAAACACTTTTAAGAGGCCTTTTGATTGAAGTCCATATGTCTTAAATGAAAAGTGCCTCGTCCTGCTCACGGAGGCTCGTCAGTCAGATGGCGTTTGATGGACTTAACCCTTGAAGTGCTGCGAGAGGTGTGATTGGCCTTGGCTTTGTGCTTCAGCACTCGCTTGTTCATTTTCTCTCTTTCTCTCTCACGCTCTCTCTCTCTCTCTCTCTCCTCTCTCTTCTTCCATGTCTCTCTCTCTCTCTCTCTCGCTCTCTTACTCTCTCCGTCTCTGTCACTCTCTCTCTCTCTCCCTCTCTCTCTCCTTCTATGTCTCTCTCTCTCTGTGTCTCTCTTTCTCTCCCTCTTGCTCTGTCTCTCTCTCTCTGTCTCTCTCTCTCTCTCTCCTTCTATGTCTCCCTTTCTCTCCCTCTTGCTCTGTCTCTCTCTCTCTCTCTCTCTCCCTCGTCCTTGGGGGCCTCCCCCCCCTTCCATACTCATCGCCATGTCTGGGCCTGAAGCCCGTTGTCATGGCAACCCCAGGAAGAGTTAATGCAGCAGGAGCCAGAAATTGTATTATCCCCCCCACCCCATTTTTTCCCATTTTTTTTTGGAAAGAGGCAAATGTGAGAGAATTTTTGTTCAGGTTAGCATACTAATGCACACCGGGCTAAATAAGCGCCTATAGGACCAGGGAGAGACATTTGATGAGACATTTTGATTGTACGCGAATATTTAAATCTGCTCTTGGCAGACTGTAATTTCTGTGGCAATCATCACTGAATAAATAAGAATAAAAAGTCGGGGAACTCTAGATGTGTGTGTGAGGGGCTGGGGGAGTGCGGGGGGGGCAGTATCAGTTTAAAGACAGCCGGGGCTTTTTGACCTTGAATTAGTTTGACATGGCACTCCAAACATGCCTTTGTTTGTGTAAGCACTTGGCACTAGATAAGAGCAGACAGCTGTTTGGGGCATTTCATCTAGTTGCGCAGGACCCTCGGGTGGCCCGAATATCAGTCATTCGCGGAAATGAAATGACTCTCATCCTTTGTGCAAAACACAAATGTCATTTATTGCGCAAGCAAATCAGACGGGTTGTTTTTTGGTTACCTTTGTACATAAATTCCCATTTGTTGTTTATTTTCATTGACATACACATATTATGTCTTTTTTCAGCTTTTTTTCATTTTTTTCTCTTTAATCCTTAAAATTAAAACATGTTGTTTTTTTTTTTACTATGCCTTTAAGACAGATATATGTAAATGATGTCTGCCCTGTATTCTGATTGGCTGCCTTGTACTCCTCATTAAAAAAGCAGTCTGGGCTGAAACACTCCTAATAACTTCAATGCAACTGGACAGAGATGGTCTTCTTTAGCTTATAGGCAAGTTGACAGTTTATGGGCTGTTTTTTGCAGCTTGATTTTTATACCATGGACAAGTATATGGAATGGTATATAGACATATTGACATTGTATTATAATTCTTTTGTATAAAAGTTAGATTTAAAAAAATGCATTCGTAATAAGGGTCTTTTAAGTGTGTATTGTCCATCAGCCACTTTCCTTTTCCCTCCAGACACTCACGCTCTGTTGTGTTTTTCCTGCTCTGCCTCCACCGCCAGTCTAACTAAATATTCTTCCCCATTTACTGCAGTGAAAAGTGTGGGCCTGAGGGCCAAAGCCACCCCCGTCATCCTCACCGAGTGTACCAGATTTCCCTAAAATCCCTGCATTAACCACTTTGTAATCCCTCCATCCTCTGGTGATAAACAAGGTGGAATGGTGCAAGCTTTAACCGCTGGAAAATTAATAGACTGCCATTAGGGCATGAAAGCAGGCCAGACAAAAGAGTGGAGGGAATCGGGGCAGCTGGTGTGAAATGATAGTCCAGAGCGGAGCTGAAACGTGGGGTATTTTTACACCGACTATTGCTAATTAAGTACCGCACTGGCTGTCTGGAGGAGTCGCTACTTTCCGTGTCTTAAAACGTGAAATGCTAATGTCTGAAACAAGCCCCATCGCATGTTTATTTGTAATTTCTTTGCCCTGCAGTGGAGCCCCCGTATTGCCTATCGCCGCCTGCATTCGTGTGGCAGTTGTTGATAGCAAGAACATCTAGCCGACTTGACCAGGAGCTGTATTTGCATGCAGGCGAATTTGCAGTACAATTCAGCGAAAGCCGGGCTGTCCTTGGTCCCGGTCTGCGTCTGGAGGCAGCCCGGAGCCTGCTGGCATCCTCCAGCAGAAAATCAAGGCAGGAATGAATGGAGGGCCCTGGCCCCTGCCTAATGGTGGTGGGTAATTAATTTGTGAGTGCTTGCCAGCAAGGAATGGCAGAGGGCAGAGCACATGTTCATACATACACACACACACACACACACACACACACACACACACATTCTCACTTTTGTTGTGGATCCTTTTGGTGGATTTATCAGTTCCTGTGCAGTTGAAGGTGGAGGACCTCACCCACAATTCTAATCTCCTTTTTGTCTTCACTCTCTCCACTGATAAAGCAGCCGTCCGTTGTTACTCTTCCTTATCAGGAATCAGCGGCTGCTTTCTCTCTCTCTCTCTCTCTCTCTCTCTTTCTCTTTCTCTGTCTCTCTCTTTCTCTTTCTTTCTCTGTCTCTGTCTCTCTCTTTCACTCTGTCTCTCTCTTTCTCTTTCTCTGTCTCTTTTTTTCTCTGTCTCTCTCTTTCACTCTCTTTCTCTCTCTTTCTGTCTGTCTCTGTCTGTCTCTCAGCCCCCCCTTGCTCACTCTCTCTGTCTCTCTCTCTCTCTTTCTTTCACTCTCTCTTTGTCGCTCTCTCTTTCTATCTCTCTCTCTCTCTCTCTCTCTCTCTCTCTCTCTCTCTAACTCCCTCTCTATTGGCTAGGTATTGGTTCATCACAGGCCGCTTCGCTGCAGCTGTAAACATATTCTCTGGCATCTTGTGTTGTAGGAGTATACGTATCTGAACCTCTCCCGCGACACACTCCTCACACCGCCAGTGCTAATCGCCTGAATTGTCATTCACAGTAGGAGTCGACTGTAATGAAATGAAACACTGTACGAAAAGGATATTCTTTTCATTAATGCGACAAATTTGATTCATTAAATCAGTTACATTAATTACTTAGGAGGAATGGTTTCCTTGGCTCAGAGAAGTATCGGCGAAAAAAAGAAGAAAAAAAACCAACAACATTTCGATTCCTCCTTCCACCGCGTCTAGCGTGGAGAATGAGTGAAAAATAATCAAAGCGGCGCACTAAATGTCATGAATAATGCACTTGAGTGTGAAGGCGCTGGCGTTTGCCTGCTCGCTCTCACCCTTCACGCACCAGGCTGCATTGTTTCTGCCAGCGATAGCGCGAGCTAATGATTCCAAAAAGCGCTCGCTGCCAAGCGATTCCAACGCGCCTCCGGCGAACGCTTCTCCGGCTCAGGCGCGCACGACTTCAAAACTCCCAACAGTGACACATACTTTCCTCTGCCGGCAGCTTTCCTTACCCCATGTGGTGGACATTACCCTCTACACTGACAACTTCTCCAGTTTCCAGCTTACTCGCCCCTCTCCGCATTGGATGCCAGATGACTGTTATTAGTAGCCCTTTACGGCCCGAACACAGAGGTTTCCAGAAAAGGTCAGGGAGGAGAAAAAAAGCACAGAGGAAAAAAAAAATGGAGAAAGACAAAGGGCGTAAGAAACGAGTTCTGGCTGCCAACGAGGCATTTGCTAATAGCGCAATAAAACAATACTGTAAAGCGACCCCTGAAAATAATTGCAGAACTGTGTTTTTATTTGCGAAAGCTCCTAGGCAATAAACCGGCTAGTGCTCGGTGCTGCCAGTAGGACCAGCGAAGGCCACGAGTGGAAAAATAGGGGCGTACTGTCCTTTGGAGCCGTCTTTATACGAGGGAGAGGGCATGCTAGAGCGGACCTGCTAAAACAATTACCATAAAATGAGGGTATTACACTGATTTTATATTCGCTCTACTCTGTTTTGGAGAGAAAGACTAACTGTGTGGTCTGGGAAAGAGACTCGTTAACGGTCAGGAGGCTTAGCGCTCGGGCCATCCATTGCCATTATTTGACAGTTGTCTGGTGCAAAAAAGACCAAATGACCCATTATTTGTTGCATATAGTCCATTAAAGGAACTCACCGATGTCTGGGTGAGACATTTGTACAATGTTAACTACATTGTTATTTCAACTGTTGATGTTCTATTGTGTATAACTGCCAGATGATTAATCTCACAGTTTTGTTTTAATTTACCGACAGTCAGTAGTGTCATATCATTTTAAAAATCTTTAAATTGTCTGCAGTAATAGACCAGTCAGATTGTCCTCATTACTGACCATCTTTGTTGCTGTGGACTAAAGATAAAGCCCCAAACAATCACCGTCTTCCAAAGGAGTGACTGGTGAGTCATCATCCAAGGATTAGTGATAGCATCAAGCAGACTAAACTTTAACGTTAAAGCCAAGCATTATTACATCCTGAACAAGGCAGTTTTTGCCAGAAATCTGAAAGGCATTATTTTTATCCTAACAAAGATCTGGGAGAGTAAACATATGTGTCCAAGCACTAGAAGCACAGACCTCACTTTGTGTCAGGTTTTCACAGTTATGGTGATTCCTAGGACCAGTCAAGTCAAGTAGAGCTTTATTGTTATCCCAGCTATATACTTTAAGTAGACAGTGAGACGCAATATAGTCCTCCTGGACCATAGGTGCAACACAACACACTCAAAGACAGACCAAAGGTGTAAAAAAAGGGGGATGAATTGTAATTAAGCCTATTTATGTATATGTATAAATATATATCTGAATGTACAATACCTAAGAAAGAAAAGGTAAGACGGTAAAAGTACAAAAACCCTATGGGGAGACACAGCAGGGAGACAGTATTATATACAGACATAGTATAGATATATATGTGTGCAATTATGGATGCATGTCATACATACATATAATATATACATATATGTATACATTTATACAGTGCATTTCTGCACATAGCATATACTGTATTCTGTATACAGTGTATTTTCATATTCAGGTCTTTTTTTACTACAGATTTTTATTTAAATTTAGACTCTATATTTTATATGTTTCTTGTCTCTGGGTCTCTGTGTGTCTTTTCCTCCAAGATCAATAATTTTTTTCTGAATCTGATTCTGATTGAAAGTTATAATAATAAAATAATGTCGAGCTGCTCGAAATTATTTTTGTTATAACAAGTGATTCCCACACTAAAGATTAGATCTGGATTGATTTTGCATGTGTTTCTTACTCTAACCATGATGATGTTTCGTGTTGAAATTCCCCAGTACAGCCTGTATTGCAGTCAAGTGGCTAAACAGGGGGATTCAGGTTTCCACCCACGACAGCACAACCTAAAGTCTTACACTGGTTTCTGGAGACCACGAGCTCGAATCTTGGCATCAAAAGTCTCTGCTTGCTGGAACATTATCAGCTCTGTTCACTGAAATTGATGAAATTGTAATTTGTCAGTATCAGCCGGTGTTATTAGCCAAATAATGTAGCGGCCAAGCTCTAGTTTCACTACAGTACATTACGGGATCATCATGTACGGGACTGACTTATTAATGAATTAAAGATTACCCTTGAATGGGATCCTCGTTAAAAGAAGCGCTTAAAGATCAGACCTTTGTTTTATTTATGTAGCTTTCCTTTCATTCTTTTAATTCCTCATTTTTTCTCTATTTATAAAGGCCCATTTAGGGACCTTTGTTGCAAATTAGCTGTATGGCATTCTAGCAATATGCTCATATACCTGTTCCTAGTGAATATAAATGCTTTGTCCGAAGAATTAGCTGCAGTACCAGGCTGATTAAACTTAGACAGAAACACCAAGCCTTATTAAACCCTGAGCAAATTGCAATTTAAAATTTTGCCAGAAATCTGAAGGACGGCTCTATCATAGTGGAAAAGTCTAAGCGCTTGTTTCTTATTCACACTAAAGCACTGAAAAATATCCTCCTCGCTGACCCTGTGCCGGTGCTTTGTGCTGGTTGTAGACTGGAAAAGAGACCTCAGTCAAGCTGACTCCTTACTCCAATGAAGTGACTGGCCAGTCATTATCTGAAGATTAGTGACAGTACCAGGCATTGGCATGGTGAGCCCCCGGGGTCAAAGGACTTGGCAGGTTCTTGGCCGCTCCCGGGCCGAACATGGCCGCACCGTGACGACCTTTAAGATCCGCCGCCTTTTCTGCAGCTCAGCGGTTGAGAAGAGGGGGACTTTATCACTTCTCCTCTCCTGCACTATCTGCCACAGCCTATCTGATCCAATAAGCCAGCGCCAATCTTGCTTTTCTCTCCCTCGCCAACTTCTCTTTCCCGTCCTCTAGCCACACACCAGGCTGCAGTTACACGGCCTTGAAAATAAAGGTGCCAGAAAGGGTTCTTTGTAGCAATGCCATGAAGGAACCACTTTTAGTTCACTGAGAAACCTTTTAATGGATGCTAATGGAAGTCTGCAAGCACCTCCACATCTTCTAGAAGCTCATGTTTTTTTTTAGTACACGTCAGGTTTGCTCTGGCTTGTTTTAGACGGGTCCAATTTAAGCTTAGCACACCTTACATTGTGTTGACGAGAAATTTTGAGGTCTTGGCAAGTTCTCCTTTGCCTCATTAAAATCTGTCTCCAGAGAAGCTGGTGCATGTTGGCCATGGTAAAATGGATCAGCATGTGGAATTGGAGGTTTCTTCATGCTGTTGTGGTTAGTGTCACGATGCTGTGATGCTGCCTTTATTGTTGGATGCACTGTGATCGTTTCTGAGCGAGCAACTCAACACGTTCAGGACTGAAGTTGGGTATCTAAGGGCTTATTCATTTTTTCATTTTTTGTACCACTAAAAGGCTGCTTGATGTATGAAGTATATTACTATGTATGTGTTTGCTTGTTTCAAATGCTAGTTTGTGACACACAACACAGTACAAATCTATGAATGTTCATTTTTGGTATGTCAGATTACTTATACTGAAAAATCACAGAAATAACCCTTTTGAATAACCTTGGCATTACGAGATTGATCAGTACTCTGCCTTTTTTGGTTCTGGTATCCAAGGCAAGGGTCTTTTTTCCAAAAGACTGTAGATTTGTCTCAGTAAACCTTGAGAAGGTGCTGGCCTGTCTGAGGATTATCACGGTCTTTCTTTTTCCAGGCTCTTCCAGAATTGGATTATTATTCGCTGTGGAATATGTGTAGGTGGTTCCATCACTCCCTTATGCTTAATGCCTTTATTACATTGGCAGTTCGCATGCAGAGTCTTCTGCTTCACCCTCCAAGAACAGGAATGGTTTGTCTCTCGTTCTCAGGAAGAAAATCCTTCACTTCTGCCGAGATTTCAAAGACCTATTCTTGTCTGTTCAAGCCTTCCGTCCCTTAATTAATGTGGGATTAAAAATAAAATAGTTTATTGAATTGTTAATTGCTTTTTAGACTTAAGTGATTAAAGAAATCAGACTATTCGTCTTTGTCACTTTCTGAGTTCCACTGTTTCTTTCTTCTGTCTCTGAAGAGGAACTCGCAGATCATAGCTTTATTGAGCAGCATGTATTTGCTGCTGCTTTAGCTGTGACCGCTTAAAGATCCTACAGTGTGCTGAAGGCTTTAATGCATAAGGCTTGGAGGACAGGGTCTTCTATGAGTGAAGAATCGAGGATTTCCATGTTTGCAGCGTTCCAGGCTTCAAGGATCAGCCTTGTTGCTGAGCGAAAGCCAGCCCCTAGTCAAACAAGATAAATTTGTTTCTGCAAGGAATTTGGAAAAAAATAATGGGGCTTTGTATTGCCAACCCACATGGTATCAATTGAGACGTTTTTAAGAGGCCAGTGCAGAGGCGGAGAAAGCTTGGCTCCAACAGGTGGAAAGAATTGTTCTAAGACAGCAACGACGGCACCCAGAACCCAATAATCCGACGGCATTAGCACTAAGGAGCAGGCACGAGGACACCTTTAAAGAGCAGTTGTCAGTTTAAGTAGCTGCTGTTTTGAAAAATGAGCTCAATTCCCTTCAAGCCCATAAGTATATTGCTGCTAAGCAGCTGTTATTAGCAGCTTAACCTGATGAAATATATTATTCATGCATTGGACTTTTGTAGGACGGAGAATGGATGTATCCGAGTTGCGGCGCTGGGATTCAGGGGGATGACAAGTATGCTGTCTCTTCGACACGAGGCACGGAGAGCGTAAAACTCGCGGGTGAAAGTGGGCCAATGACGTCGCGGTAAAGCGTGCACAGCGTCTTCTTAGAAGCGTTGATTGAGGCTGACAAGCACTAAACTTTTACAGCCTCATTTACGTTGCCCTCTCGGAATTTTTTCTTCATTAATTGCCATTCATTCCTTCTGTTATTGGACAACGTTCCCACATAAAACGACTTGCGGGAGATCCGAAAGCTTATAGGACAAAATCGCCATCAAGCGCCGATGAGGATGTCATTGTGAAATGTCGCTCTGATGTAAACAAGTGTCACGGCGCAGGGATTTGTAAGGCGGCCCCCAAAAAAATGGCTGGCCATCTGTTTAAAGACATTCAGAAATGTTCTGGCAGCCAGGCCTGATCTGTTTAATGTCTCTCTCTCCTGTCGGCCAGAGGCCCTCATTACTGAGATGTGCTGCATTTATTACGATGACATCTATTGCACTGACTCCCATTACATGAGCGTTTGATGTCCTTCAGAGGGGAGAGGGCAAGTATGTCTTTGTGGCGTTGATCTTAAATACCCTTGTTTGGCGAGCTGATGCTAAATTTTACCGACCACCACCTTTTAGGCATTCGGAACAAGACGGAGGAAAACCTTTGACACATTAAAGTGCTCATGTAGACTCACTATCAATATTGTACTCAGGCAATGTAAATGAGTATTTGCTTAACTGGGGACTTGTACTGAATGTATTAACTAAATAAAGGATATTTTTACAGGTGATTTTTCCCCCAGTTTTCCATTCAGAAATCCACTCTGCAACTTTTCTTACAAAATAAAGGTTTCATGGTCTGCCCACGCAAGGGAGCTGTTCGCCATTTCCTTGCAACGTCTGTGTTTGTGTCGAGAGACTGCTCCACTGCATAGAAGACTCTCGAGAAAAGGAGCAGCTACAGATTATTAGCTTTGCTGAAGGTCTGCAACCAGGACATAAGGCATCGCTTTGACTTTTCTCTGCGCTTAATTGACCCATGACTATGTTTTGAAAATTTCCAAATGGATATAAGCAGCCTAGATTAAAGGCAGACTGCATTGTACCCTCAGAGTATTTTTCTGAGAGAGTGAGGAAACTCTAGTTTTGAAATGGGCAAAATTATATTTTTTGGATACATTCAGCAGCCATAAAAATGAACAACTTTTTTTAGTAGAGTCGAAGGCCAGAAACTTGGAGTGTTCTGCATAACTTTTGTACTTTAAGCAGGGCTCAGAAATGGGATTAAAATAAGGTTCCCTTGTAGAACAAATTGTAGGCTTCTGTTTTAACTACCATGTACGGTTCCATAAATCTGATAAATCACAATTAATACTATTTTTAATTTTAATGCTGGATGTAGACCTAATATAGTCACATAGTAAGCCTGCAGTTACATTTCTGGTCTGGTTTTGTCATTAGAAAAAGACAATTCTCCCTGGTTTTCATTTTCATTTCTTGAACCAGCTGTTTTCACCGGTGTACCAAAAAGACTTTAAGCGTGCAGTATATTATTATATATTAAAACCAACGCACACATACAAACTGGGACCGGGTTTCTGCCTGAGAACTGGGATTAATTTCCTTGGGAGTATTTCACAAAGCAAGATTTCTGAGTTAGCCTGATAACTGAAGTCCAAAGTTGAAGACTGTCCAACAGGAGTATCCCATCTCTTTTTCTGTTAGACAGACTTAACTTATCTGGCTAAGCTGAGATATTCAACTTAGTGAAGTACCCCCATGCTGTCCATTATACAACTTGGAACAAATGTGTGTTTATTGGCAATGAGTAGCGTTGAGGAACGGTAAACCTCCCAAACTGAATCAGCGGTTAGGCTTGTGTAAGCTGGTTCCTTAATCGGCCATGTCCACACAGAAATGGCTTCACGGTTAGACAGTGATTGATGCTCTCATGTTTCTGGGAGCTGCCGGGGCCAGAACAGGTAGTGGAGGTCTTTGATAAAAAAATCTCTTCCACTCAAGCGGTCATCACCAAGTCACACACCCTACTATCTTCTTATTATTGAAATAAATCCACCGGAGAGCCTACTTGAATTAATCTGAGATGCAGTCTATAGGTTTGACTCATTTCAGGGTCCCAGATTATATTTATCATGGTAGGTTTAGTCAGGGTCACTATACTAGTCAATGAGGCAGTCGTGCATTTAACATTTTTTTAAAATTGAAATAAATCTATTGCAGAGCATTAGTGGTCTCACTGTTTGCCTTGCTCTCAGTCATTGGGTTTGACTCAATTCAGAGTCCAAGATTATATTTATCACTGTACTTTTAGTAGGGGTCAGTACACTAGTCAGTGAGGCAGTTATGCATTTTACATTTTTTATTTTTCATCTTTTTATTGAAATAAATCCAGTGGAGAGCATTAGTGGTCTGCCTTCTTGACCTAATCTGAGTTACTGACTATAGGTTTGACTCATTTTGGGGTCCCAGATAATATTTATCACAGTCGGGGTCAGTACACTAGTCAATAAGGCAGTTATGCATTTAACATTTTTGGATTTTTTTTTTTTGAGCTGTTGAAGTGCACATTTAAGTGGTATTGCAGCCTAATACTGCTAACGCTCCACAACAGTTTGTTTTTTTTTTGTATTTAAATAAATCCAGTGGAGAGCATTAGTCGTCTGCCTTCTTGACTTAATCTGAGTCATCGTCTATAGGTTTGACTCATTTCAGGGTCCCAGAGGATATTTATCACAGTAGGTTTAGTCAGAGTCAGTACACTAGTCAACCAGGCAGTTTTGGATTTACATTTTTGGATTTGTTTTTGAGCTGTTGAAGTGCACATTTAAGTGGTATTGCAGCCTAATACTGCTAACGCTCCACAACAGTACTCGTTTAGTGATGAGAGTGTACTGCAATTATTATTAGGATGTGCTACTGGGATCTCTCTTTTTTCCCATGCAAAAGTAAACACAGGCTGGACTGCCCTTCGCAATCAGGGCCCTTGAAGTCCATTAGTGCTAATTTGATAAATAAACACGCCTCATTTAGTCATGTAGTCAGTAGAAATGCACAATAGTGAACCACGCCATGACACGCCAGCCTTGTAATCTGTGTGATTTTGCTCATGGCGGGCTCCATGCTGACACTGAAAGTGAAAAATGGCTGGAGCTCCTCAGCATATTTATGCGGGGGGATAGAAGGCTGGAGACTAATAAGAGGGAGGCAGTGGCCCCCGCTGATGGAGAGGCAATATCCTCCTGTGTTGCTTGGCCCTTCTCGGGGGAACGTCTCTTTAAAAGGATGGAGGAAAAGAAAGAGAGAGAGAGAGGGGGAAAAAAACGGCGATTGGCTTGCTGCCCTCAGAAGCCTGAGCACTATCTTCTACTCAAAGCCACTGATTACCCAGCTCTCCCTTTAATGTAAATGTCCTCACTCACAGCTGGCTCAGGCAAAATTATATTTCACAGGCAGAAATAGGACAGCTATGTGATTACTACTGAACGTGTTGTGTGGGGGAAAAAAAGGCTAAAATTGTGCCAGGGTTCGAACTTTGGTGTGTGGTGTCTGTGTGAGAGTGAGGGAGAGGGACATGGGCATGGTAGTTTCCTGCCTACACTTTAACTACAGATATGAGAGAGGAATATTTGTCACCTTTTTACGCACCATATGGACAAAAGTATTGGGACACACCTCTTAATTATTGAATTTAAGTGGTCCCTTACTTCCAGTGAAGGGTGATCTTAGTGCTTCAGCAGACCAAGACATTTTGGACAACGCCATGCTTTGTGGACACAGTTTGGGGAAGAACCTTTTCTATTCCAGCATAACTGTGCCCCAGTGCACAAAGCGAGCTCCATAAAGACGTGGCTGGAGGAGTTCAGTGTGGAAGAACTTGACTGGCTG
>JBBPCX010000032.1:13037922-13050203 GCA_037974365.1 Hydrocynus forskahlii | reverse complement strand
TCATTATACGTATTGAATATATACACACTATATATGCTCGTATATACATATAAATATATATTTATATGTATATACGAACATATATATATATATATATATATATATATATATACATGTATATATACATACATATATACATACATGTATAATGGTTTTGCTTACAGTTTTGAAGATACTTGTATTTTACTTTTTTATATAGAGAGTGATGATATAAATGAGGAAAAAA
Organism: Hydrocynus forskahlii; assembly: GCA_037974365.1. Lineage (NCBI taxonomy): Eukaryota > Metazoa > Chordata > Actinopteri > Characiformes > Alestidae > Hydrocynus > Hydrocynus forskahlii. The sequence goes on along the minus strand of JBBPCX010000032.1, from coordinate 13,049,977 downwards.
TGACTTACTGGGCCCATTACATGTCCATATCACTCAACTGTTAACTTGTCGCGCTTTACACATGTCGTGCCTTAGGCTTATTGGCGAAAGCCCTGCTTCCCTCCCCCTCTTTACTTTCTTAATTAGCAGGCCTGACCCCGCTCTCACTGCCCCACTCTGTATTAGCAGGGTAATGTAGTGTCGAGGGACTCGGCGCCTCTGAGACCGCGCCACTGACAGCTGTAAACGTGATCTATTGGTCCGTCAGGTGGCTCTGTCAGGTGCACCCAGCAAGCTGACATAAAGAAAACTGACATCTTGCTGTCATTACAGCCGGGGACCTAGCGTCAATCTCTCTCTCTCTCTCTCTCTCTCTCTCTCTCTCTCTTTCTCTCTTTTTCTCCCCTTGTCCCTCTCTTTGTGTCTCTGTCTCTTTACCCTTCTCTTTCTCTCTCTAGCTTTCTCATCTCTCCCTGTCTCTTTCTCGTTCCCCTCTCTCTCTCTCTCTCTCTCTCTCTCTCTCTCTCTCTCTCTCAGCCGTATTTATTCCCTCTTCTTCACTGCTTATTTTTCCTCGACCCTCAGAAGAAGTGGCTGTCACCTCTGGCCATGCTCTCGTTTTTCTCGGCCCACTCCGTTTTGCGCCCTTTCTAGAATAATTTGATGATGGATTAAACGCGGTGGAAAAGCCGGGCGACCATGAGGAGTGGGCCAGAGAAAAGCAAGGGCAGATTGAAAACAAACTTATTCCAGCCATCCACCTCTCGGCCCTATCCATCACTCGGGGCGAGGGACTGCCCGCTGCTCCGTGTGTGCCCGCCGGTGGAGCAGCGTGTTAACCACACAGAGCGGTTTAAGTTTGCAATAAGATTTCAAATGAATACCAGTTCGAAAACAAAATAGCAAACTGTTGAACATTTAAACATTTTCAATTATTAATCTTAAGACTCACTGTTTAGCAGTAAATTGGGGGTCTTACGGTGGGAGTCATAATTTAAGTACAACACAGGAAGTTATACAGAAGTGACATGCCACCGCAAGGTTATACCAAAGTCTTATTATAACAAACGCACAAATTCATTCCCATTGACTGCTGTTGCTCGGTCTGGTAAGCTTTCAGGCCCATCATGTCAGCTGTTTTCAGTGGCGAGGGTAATCCATGACACTAAATCTACAAAGACTCTCTTTTCTACTCACACTTGTAAAGCTAATTTAGCCACATGCCGTGGATTTTTGATGGCTGTAATAGACGATGCAGCCTGCCCCCGTGTTTAATCCAGATCCTATACCTTTCCTTTTGTCTTCGGTTTAGGAAATGCTTGACACTGTAATTTGGATGTGTGACGTATAAATCCCCACTCACAATGCTGCCGCAAATTACTATAAGCTAATGCTGCATTCCATTTGAAATGGGAGTCAGAATTTCTGGATTCCTAGTAAGAAATTTGTGCTGGAATGCCCCCTGAAGCTGGATTTCTGACTGGAGGAGTCTCACCAAGCCCGACGTCAAAATCCAAGATGCCTGCAAGTAAATAGTGTTTATTAGCACTTCTGTCTTATTTGTGTCTCATTAAAGCACGTGTCACACGCTCTTTTCAACTGGTAAGGTAAATGATTGCTAGCCTGGCTAGAACCTAGCTTTCCTACGTGTTCTGGAGCATGGTGAACTCAATTTTGTCATCATTCCCACCTTCCCACTTGAGAGGTAAATGGAATGCAGCATGAATTATGATTGGACCGTCTGTATTTACGGGCTTCATTTCACAAGCTGAACAGAGGCAGTACTTTGTGCACCCAGTCCGCCCATCCATATATTTTATCCAATGAGGAGGGTATGGTGTGAGGTATAGCAGTTCTTTGGGAGCTGTCCTGCTGTTTGTAACTGCACAAGTAAACTAAAATGTTCAAATCATTACCAGCTTTGAAATCATCCCAGAGGCAGCTGGAGGCCTAGTGGTTAGGGGGTTGCCCCTGCGATCTAAAGGCCGTGGGTTTGAATCCCAGGATTGCTAGTGGCACCACTGAGGTACCCTTGAGCAAGGTACCGTCCCCACAGACTGCTCCCCTGGGTGCTGTGTTCCTGGCTGCCCGCTGCTTCACTTGGTGATTGGGTTAAGTGCAGAGACAGAATTTCGTGCTGTTCACACTGTGGACTGTGGTGTGTTCACTTTACACAAAATGAGACAGCAACAAGATGGAGGTGACTTGAGGGGGTGAATCACCACTTTTGGCTCCCTTGGAATGCGTTGTTGGACAATAAGTTAGGATGCTGTAACAAGCTTTATTCAGCAGTAACCGGAAAGATATTTGGTTATCAGGGGCAATTAAATGTCATTAAAATTCATTTAGAACTTTTGGGGGTGTGTGCACTAAAACGTCTTGAATACAACAAACCATGAACACATACATTATGACAGTAAACAAAAACAACAACAGGACATCCATTTGTGTTAAGTTAAAAATCCCACACTTCTGTCACAGCACAGCCGAGTGCCCCCAGGGGCGAATGCTAATGCTAAGGCTAACAGGTCCCAGGGGAGGCCTGTGTTAATCAGGGGCCACTGTACTCACTGTGTTGCAGGAATGTAGGCCATTATGCTAATGAGGGGCCTAAGACATCGTCCTCGCCCTGGGGGCCTAAACCAAGTCCTGCATGTCAGCCATGCATTTGTCATGTGGCCGGTTTAGTACGGCGCACACGGTTTCTGTCACCTAGCACTTTAGAATATCGTTTTACCAGGGGAGCTAAATTATTAGCTTAGTGCAATGGGGCTGCCAGATCTGCCCGGTGAGAGACGTGCGCCATTTGTGCCGTTTGAGCTGTTTGAGCCGTTTGATCATTTATCAGACTCTCTGCTTTTTCCCGTAAATGCTGCATGCTAACATCACCTGCCACTGGTTAAAACAAGCTTGGATTTCCTGTAAGAGTCCCTGCGCTGATTGCCTCGCGAGGGCCCTTTTAAATCGGAACAAACTCTCCCCCCCAGGCCCCGATGCGGCTCTCGCTGTGTTTTTCAGATGCCACGGCCGCTTCCTGGCAGCCTCCTCCGTCTGTTCCCGCGAAGCATCTGCGCGCCAATCCAGTTACTTTATCTCCTCCCTGTCTGCTTAGCGTCAAGCTTGGTCCTATTAGACAGATAAGGGCTTCCCTTGCATCTTTTAAAGGCAGGGGCTTTTCGCCGTTGATTTCTCGCATGCCAACTCAAATCATACTTACTGTCCTCTCTCTATCTCTCTCTCTCACTGTCTCTCTCTCTCTCTCTCTCTCTCTCTCACTGTCTCTATCTCTCTCTTTTTCTCACTCTCTCTCTCTCTCTCTGTCTCTCTCTCACACTGTATCTCTGTCTCTCTCTCTCTCTCTCTCTCTCTCTCTCACTGTCTCTCTCTGTCTCTCTTTCTTTCCATCTGTCTCTCTCTCTCTCTCTCTCGGCAGTCATTATGAGCAGGACCGATCAGCGCTGAAGAAGAAGGAGTGGGAGCGGCGCACACAGGAAGTGCAGCAGGATGAAGATTTGTTCTCCACCGGCTTCAATCTGTTCGGGGAGCCATACAAGGTAAGACTTCAGGCCAGGGACCCAATCTTTCTCATCACACACACAGGGGGCATCGTCTCTCCAACAGGCTCCCGACTTGTTTAATACATGAAAGTGGGACAACGCAGCATGGCGCTTTATTTACCATATCTCACCTCCTTCTCCTTTTTCCTTTATTCCAATTCTGACACCATCGCCGGGGCCTTAATTGTAAGAGGAGGCCCCTATCATCCTCCATATTACTTTTTTTTTTACCGTTAATCATATATATCAACTGTGATGTATCGTATGAAGTCTGCTCAGTTTGAATAAATGAGAAAATGCAACTTATATCGAGTACTACATGAATTAGATTAAAATTCCCACTAGCTTGCTTAAGTGGGAGATGAAAAAAAAACAAGAGGCTGCTGCTTTCCATTTGTGTGTCTTGAGATTACGCGAGAGCATAATGAGATGGATTTTGTTTATTTATTTATTTCCTTTATTTATATATTTTTTAATGTGACAACCCACCATATGCCTGCAACTCTGGATGAACAGCCTGAAAGTATGAAGATCGTAACGTGTCACAGAATCCATCAAATATATCAACAGTTCCTGGGCTTGTTTCCAGTTGAAGAAAAACACCTCCAGTCCATCCACTAGCCGCTTCCATTTGTAAAGTGATAATCCATGGTGTGGCAGAGCGCAGTTCTCTTTTTGTAATGGTGTGGCTTTCTTTAATTCCACATAATTCCTTTACATGTATAGGTTAGGTTTAGTGGTAACTCTTAAGAGATACAGTATAGAAGATCATTTAACACAAGTCTCAAGTGTACATAATAGGGCTGGCCCAAATAATTTCTAAATCAATACATAATTTATGAATTAACACCTTTGTCTAATTGGACTAAGTGCCACATGAAAGCTGTATTTAAACAAGAGGCTACAATCACAGCTTTCACAGCAGCATACAGCTCCTGAATATTAGTACATTTAATAATAGATATAAAATAGTAGAGTAATAGAAGTAATTATTTGTATATTTTAAAAGCAATTATTATTATAGTCTGTAAAATGCTATTTGAGACAGCCTAGCATCTAATCACTAGATACATCACATGTCGATAAGACCAAAGTTTAATTCAGAGGTGGCTATATTATCATTATTGCTGAATTTCTGAATTTGACAAGTGACTAGTGACTGGATTTTCTCTGGATTGGCTAAATATGTCTTGTATAGTAATTAAAAGTGCCAAATCTTTTTTTCGGTGGCAGATTTTATGCAGATTGGATTTGACCAAAGCTTCTGCACTGGCACCATGCACTGATCTCCGAGTGCCATGTTTGTCATGTTTTTTGTTTGTCATATTGCGGCTCCAGCATTATTAGCAGCTGGCCTTATTAACAAGTCGCAGTTATGTGAGCACTACCCCATGTTTAGCATGTGTTAATGATCTAAAACCCATTAGTTAACTGATACTCAGCCTCATGAATGTTTTTTTTTTACCTACAGTGGATGTGAAGAGGCAATTTTCTCCCTTTTGTGTTGATGAAGATTGTTGATTTCGTCACCGTGTCATTAGCTGTGGGTCTGTTTTTACTGGAGGCAGGATCCAAATTAATGTTTCATTATGCTGGATGCAACATTCATGATTCCTGTTTCAAAACAGTATGACATGAGCAAGTGGTAGCTTAGAGCATAAAAGAACATCAAGTTTATAATTAGGTCAAGAGAGTTGGTTGCGGTACGGAAAACACGGAAGCGTCAATCCTGCTATAAGATATTGGCTGATTTGTGCCATAAACGTGTAATGGTGGATGTCATAAGTGGTCATGAGCTGTCATGACAGATTATGTGTATTAATGTAACAGTGTCATGTTACCATTGCCGGTAATTGTCATGACGTTACAGTGTTTGATATGTAACGTCATACCGATTTAAGTCACATAATTTAAAGGCATAACATGAAATATTATGAAAGATCTGTAATGACAGTACTCTGTAATGGTAAAATACTGTTGTAATAATGGACATAACCTGATATGACAGCTCATAACAGCATGCGACATGTTTATGGAATAGTAATGTTAGTGTTATGTAGCAAGGTTCAAGTCAGGTGTTACCAAAAACCCAAATTGTGACCATGCTGGAGGAGAATATTTTAATCTTATGGTCATACACACTGCAAATGCTAATTTCACACTCTTTAACCCCTGCACTCTACTGCATCACTTTCATTTGGCCAGTACGGAGCTACAGGGGCTGAGAGAGGCTCCTCTCTCTTTCCCTCCCAGCCCCCGGTGCTTTGATCTGTGTCCTCAGCCAGCTGTTAGCAGGTGACAAGAGTGATCTTTCCAGAGAATGCATGTGAAAAGGTAGTCAAAGCGCTGTCAATACAGGGGGCTGGTGTAGCTCGGGGGGGCTATGAATACAGGATCAATGCTTCAGCTTACTGGGAGGGCTTCTACTCCTCGCCGGGCGGTCGATTGCTTAAGAACTGCTCCTTACCCAGAAGTGGCATCACATTTCAGGTCTTTGGCCAAAAACGTGCCACTTTAGGATACTCCTCCCTTGATTACATGGTCCACTCCTGACCTGCCATCTTATCATGATGGACAAAACATGTCATAACAGTATGGCAACAGACTAAACATTTTACTCCAATGTACTGAGACTGACAGCATTACATGTAAACCGAATAACGCTCTAGTTTAATGGATGATAGCGTCTCACATATGGAACACACATGGCTTGACGGAGATTTAAGAGACAAGACGAATGCTTCCTAACATATGTCTCCATGTGTCTCCATGTATAGTCTCTGTCTCTGTGAACAGAGCAAGTATAATTGATACAGACATGAAACAAGATTTGCGATTAAACTGTTCCACCAGAGGGAACATGGCTTTTGGTTCTCTGACAAAGCGATTTCGGTCATAAACTGTGCTCAAACATCAGAGTGTATGTTTGTGTGTGTGTGTGTGTAAACTGTAACTTTGAAGCATGGTTTTCAAAGAAAGATGGCCTGGAACTGCTACTTCCCACGGAGTGGCCATTGCAGAACGATGAAGCGGTGCCTTCCTTTGAAGACTAATTACAGTCCTCCCAAGACAAGACACTCTCTCCCGCTCATTTCTGGTTTCTTTCCTTTCCTTTTCCTTTTTCTTTTTTTCTCTTTCTTTTGCTCTCTCTCTCTGTTCTATTCTCTCTCTCTCTCTCACATACACACACACACTCTCTCATTCTTTATTTCGTGCTCTGTCTCATCAGCACCGCACATCATTTATCTTCATCTAGACACAGGCCCTTTCTCAAGGTTCCTGAAATTAGTTGTCCCACCATCACAGCGTTCCACTTAAAAACACCCCCGACCCCCACGCATGCACTCGCCACCTCTAAAACTGGGTCACCGTTCACATCATCCAGAAAGAAGAAGTACTTTATTTAACACACACACACACGCTAAGCAGTGAAATTCAGCTTCTGCATTTAACCCATCTGAACACTAGTGAGCACAAATACACACACACGTACACATTATTAGCCATGAGCACTGGCAGCTCTACCTCCGCCGGTGCTCAGGGACCAACTTGAAGTACATGCAGACACAAGGAGTGCCTGCAACTCACACACACATGTATATACTCAGGCTTTTCTCAATCCAAGACAACACTACTAACCACTGTCTTGTACCAGTGAATACTGTTATAAAAAGGCCCATAACATGGGAAAGATGTATTATTTTTTTTATCAAAAGGTTAGATGTAGTCTGTAAAATTGGGGTGTTTCAACCCCCAAGTCTTTACACTCCATAGAACAGAGGTCTTTTAAAAATCTATAAACAGCCTGTTTCATTAGGATGGTTTGGAAAATGTACTGTTAAAATAAAGTAGGTTTTTCCAGAAACCCACACAAATTGTCACATGTGAACCTCCATACCAGCAATGTAGGATATGATTCTGAGCTGGGATGCTTTGAGTGACTTGTACGCTATTGTCCCTGCCCTTGCTCACTCTGTCCTACAGGAATGTGCTGTGCTAGCATTCCACAGAGCAGCTGTGGACTTGCGTCACCCATTCTGAGCCATGCGCTCAGCTTTGAACCCCTCGCCATTCAGCCGGCCACGGCACGTCCTGTCAGAAGTGAGAGGGATTTGGAAGGGAAAGAGCTTTGCTGAGCTGTAGCAATGCAGCGACGATGCAGTCTCGGGCTTTGTGTTAGCGTCTTAGCGCTGAAGAGGTAACAGCGCTTGAGCGATCTACAAGGGGAGGAGTGGGAGAAAAGGCACCATGTAAATCCTGCGATGATCCTCAAATGGGAACCAAAAATGTGTACTATTCAAATACGAGCCATTCTCACATGAATGATTCCAATGGAGAAAATGACTCATCCTAAGTGTTTAGCAGATTTCTCTAAATTGGGCGTTAATAATGTCACTGAGAGACTTCTCTTATAGGACAGCAGGAAGTGAACACTTTTTCCTTATTCCCTCGTTGAACAACCCCCCCCAACAGTACCCCCTCACCCTACACTCATCTAAGGCTGCTATTAGCTAATCCCTCTAAATCCTGTTTAATGGAACTGTGCCGGTAACAGCTATTTGGGAGTCATTTACTAGTTGCTGGACCGCCTGGCTCCTTCAAAGCCGCCCGGTGTTGCCGGAGCTAGCGCGCCTCCCCCCTTGGACGGCGTTGGCTCCAGGGTTCCATGCTTGCTTTGCCGTCCTGGTGGACGCACTCTCCGGTCATCTGAGGCTTTTTAAAAAAGACCTCTCAGCCAGCCAAGGTCAGCGCTCTGGAGCCATTCCAGCACTTCTGTACCACTTGCAGTCACTAAGAGACTGTGTGTGTTTTTGTGTGTGTGTGTGTGTGTGAGAGAGTGTGTGGGTGTGTGTGTGTGTAATTTTTTTTTCACCCCCAAGGCAAATATTCCCAAATTAGCCTCTACCGCAAGTGACTTGCTGAGTCAAGAGCCACAGAGTAAATGAGGAGCAGGAGTCTGCCTATTCATTCCCATACAATGCCTTGTTTTTGTCTGTCTCCTCACATATTCTGAAGCTTTTTCGTCACCCTGGTTTATGTTTTATGCATGTGCGTGTGTGTGTGTGTGTGAGTGTGTGTTTGTGCCTGAGAATAACTGAAGCAAGTCAGTGGATTGAGTTTAATTTATTCCGTCCAACATTTGGTCCCCGGAGGTTTGTGAAGGCGCGTTTGAGAGCGCGGTCCAGATTTAGCCACGCTTTATAGTGACTGCTGTCATGGCTGTCATATTCTATCAACAGGTACACTTATTGATGGCTGCTCATTCCAAATTATGAAAACATAGAAGGTTGTAAAATGCATATGTGAATGTGTAATGCAAGATAAAACCTTTTTACAGCACCAGCTGGTGGTAGGAAATTATAACAATGACATTATATATATCACTCAGAAATCATATTTTCTACATGTTATTCTCAGGCTGTATTATGTGCATCAAAAACCTAGACATAGATTAGACCCTGATACCTTACAGCAAGCACGCAGGCAAGCGATATTCTTTATTTAGTCAGATTACTCTTTATGGTCGCCCGAGCAATGTGAGATGATACGCCTCACCAGCTGCATTAACATATTAATAGTTATCTAACCAAGTTAGTCATGTCATTGTTATCCCAACGAAGTCAGTTAGTGAAACAATTGTTGAATTTAACAATGGGGGTGTGGGAGGGGTTTTGGTGGTGGAGCCTATCCCAGCATTCATGGGGTGGAAGACATTATAAATGTGTGTTTCATTATAAAGCGAGCATCATTAGTCCTGGTAAGTTGGATTTAGTGCATTGTGGTGTGTGAAAATCACTGTACTCATAGTTTTTATCACAGTTTTTAATGTGTCACTTAAACCTCAGCAAAAACAATGACAATGACTATAATTGATCGTTATCATTATTGTAATGATTATTGTGGTGTTGTGAAAATGTTTATGGTGTTTGTTCTGATCACCCATGTCTAATACCGCATTTACATTGTAAAATATTTAGGCAATTATACCCTGATTCATTCAATTGTTTCTTACTGAAGGTAATTACAACACTTACTAATAGGCTTATAGTTTGTTTACTTTTGCTCAGTCTCGGCGAGAGACATCTTAAAGGCTTTGCGATCCAGTGTGATGCTACTTCTGAATGCTCATTTGCTGTTGAGATACAGTGTAAATTCTCAAATAAGGAATCAAAGTCATTTGTGAATCACGTTGTTCTTTCAGAACACACCCATTAAAGGAAATTCTTGATTACCTTACAGGCGTTTCTCACCATGCATATCCTTTCTTACTCTGCCTGGCTGTAACCAGCTCTCTATTGATTTGCGATGATGTGTGCTTGGAGTTTGCTCATTTGAGCCGGTATCGATCCCTCATCTGGAAGCATTAATGGCTGTGTAGGCTACTGCTGTTTTCTGTTCCTCTCCCCATGTGATCTGGAGACAGGCATCCGAAGGCAGAAATATCGAACCATTGCCAAGATACCTTTTTCCAACAGTTCTCCTCCATCCGCGAAGAATGTTTGCGATGTGGCTTTCGCTATTGAAATAATGTGAGGTTTCGTTCTCTGATGGAGATCTTGGGATACTGGCACCTTCATTACCATTTCGGTTGTTGGTCTTTGGGCCGGAGGGCAAACACCCCCAAGAGCCTGTGGCAGATCAACACAAGGCCCTTTTGTAAACACTGCCAATGTCTTGTCAAGGAGAGACAGGCTGAATGCTTCACACACTTTAGAACGCATGGACGTGCACACACGCATACCCACCCACACACACACACACACACACACACACACACACACACACACAGTGTTATCCATCATTCTCATAGCAGGCTGAGCTCAGGATATTGCCATCCGCATCGATTCTCCAGCAACGAGCCAGTCTCATAGCCAGAAAGTGATTTAGCTTTAAGAGCAAATATGAAGTACCGTACATCAGCGCATTGCACAAATGCCGCAACTGAGAAGAACATGGGAAATAACTGGGGGAAAGGATGTTTCAGTCTTTAGTCATAAAGCTCATGAACTGGGGTATGTTTCGAGTTACAGACCTTGTGTGGAAATACAATTTTGAAACCAGAATTGTACAGGCAAGATGCTTTAGGTCATGGCAGGTGCTGGAGATATCCGTATTGCCAGTTTAATCTTCATAGGTGGGATCACTAGACAGTGATGTCCAAAATTATATATAGGTGCATATGCTGTACTTTCATTTCTGCAGATAAACTGGCAGTTTGGTTTCGCCCAATCGCTCGCAGAGGCCCCTGTGGAAGAGGCAGTAACGTGAATGCTCCGACAAGCGCTGGAATGGAGTGGCAGTTGAAAGAGAAAACAAAGAGAGCCATTGAGAGACTGTTAGGCTGTACAGAGTGGTAGCACCCAAGCGCCCTAACCCGGCACATCCCTCAGTACTGGAACACACTGATTCTCTTCAATAACGTGCCCATTAAAATGCTTTTACGCACTCGCTGTACCGCCTAAACAAACAAACACACACTCAGGCAGACACACACATGCGGGCGCGCCCCACACACACTCCAGCAGTGTGTTTTGCAGGGAAGAGGAGAGGCCTTCTTCATGGGTCATTTTACTCCTTAATGCGCTTCACATTTGCATTGCAAAACGGCTGCAGAGACGCTTTCTGGCCTCGCCTGCTCCGTGCACTGCTACCTTATTTCATGATGGCTTTAAGTAGTTTTGAAGAGTCATCAGAGAATCCTGACTGGACTTGGTGGAGTGTTTGAAGGAACCGCCGAAGATCTGAGCACTTAAGTGCGTTTAAGTGGCCAATCTCCGCCAGACTGGAAGCACGGACGGCTCCTCATTTTGCAGAGGAGCTGGACTTGACTGTGTCTATTGATTAAGTGATGGGCACTCAGAGATAGCTCAGCGTGCATGATGTTCCACCACTGATTGCGCCTGTGATGTCACATTGCAAGGTTCCCTTGAACAATGGTGTTTGCTCACCAGATTCAGTCTTGAATGGATTGAATCTTTTAACCCTTAGAATGCAAGCGGTGCAAATCTATGCCCAACAAATGGTAAATTGTCATCATACGGCTAAACAGCTCTGTATATAGAAGTTTACCCAGTTTGTGTTGATGCCAGAGGTGTCAGACGCCATCCTGAGCTTGGTTTGGTGTTCCTATGTCATGTAGAACGAAAGCTATTGAAATTTAAAAAACATATAATAATAATAAAAAACACCACTGGGGTTTTAAAAATGGCATGCACCATATGCAAATGCTCATGAAGAACAAAAATGTCCAAATTTCTTTATAGAAACAATCGGAAAAAAATCTTTGAACCTGGGTGAATTTTCAGGATAGTCTCCGGCCACAGGTGGGTGGGGGAAATCCACAGAGGAGGGGTCCGGAGAGCGGCCGAGTGGCGGTGTGCCGAGTGAAAGAGCAGCAAACGAGAAGTGTGTAGGAGAACAAACACCGGTTCTAGTCTGATTTACACATTTTTTTACCAATACGCTCTGAGTTAATGGGTTGAATCTGCAATCTCTCTCTCTCTCTCTCTCTCTCTATA
>JBBPCX010000032.1:13015176-13028395 GCA_037974365.1 Hydrocynus forskahlii | reverse complement strand
AATGCATGCGTTTTTTTCCTGTTTACACTGTCATGGAACAGATCCGATCTGTGTCACATATGAGCAAAAAATCGGAACTGGGTCACATTTAACTGACAATGTAAACGAGGCCTTAGTCACCTGCAGAAAACTCAGCACTGTTCTCTGTTCACATGTAAGCCCTGATTGTTTTATGACCTCACCGGTCAGCGCTCCTGAATCGTAGCGGCTGCTAGGGAGCAATGATGTAACAGCGAAGGCTCGTTGGCATACTCTCATCAGACTCGGCCCAGCTGTCTTGATTGCTCTTTGTGATCAGATATAATGGTGCAGCCAGCATCAGCTGCATGCCAATGCTCTCCGCCCGTGCCTCCCTCATCCTTGATCAGATTGGACCGATAGTGCCAGGGGAGAAAGATCACAGCAGAAACCACGGCGACAAAGGATTTGCTCCTTTTTGTTAGCATTTCCTGCCAAACCCCAGCTGACCCGGCTAATGAGGGTTAATGCTACTTGAAGCTCCAGACTTGACTTTAATGCGGATCATCACATGGAAAACAGCACGGTTCAATTAAACACATCCACCGTCACAGCGACCATTTATCACATTAAACTGTTCCTCCTTGTGAGGTGTGAGACACCCAAGAATAAATTAATGCTAATATAGAATTAAACATGCACTTTTAAAGGCAGAGTGCCTGTGTTAACTTTTTTGGAGAGTAAAAAGGGCCCATATTCTCCATTTCATTATTATTATTTTTTACATATATATCTACTAGAAACAGTCATAATTCATTTTATCATGAGACGTTTTGCTATAGGCATTTTAGAATTTAGAATTATTTTTATTATTATTCCCTTAGGACTGTTATATGTAAATGATCTCTTTTCTGATTGGCTACCTTGTAATATGCTTCTAATAATGTCAGTATCAGTGGGCGGGGCAAAACTGCTTTATGCTGAGCAAGTGCATATAGGTAAATGTGTGGCCTTCATGTCATCACAAAATTAGTTAAAAATGCTGTTTTTGGAATTTTGTGTCTGTAAATGAGCCTTATGGACTATGGAGCAAATTTTTACGTACTACATCAAACTCAGAAGAAAGCTCAGTTTTGCAGTATATATTTTACAGACTACATACATATATGTACATTTTTACAATACAGTCGTGCATACTTACATTCCTAGATTTTATACTGTACCTTTTTAAGACTGTGCATTGGAACATTTATTCTATACTATACTGTGATACCATACTGTGTTTTTTACACTAAATGTGCAATTTAGTCTGCAAATATGTATATATATATACAGTCATGCATACTTATATTCCTAGATTTTATACTGTACATCTCAGACTGTATATTTGAACATTTTTATCTTATACTATATCGTGACATAGTACTTCATTCTATTTTGTTATTTAATTCTATTCTATTATTTTTCTTAATTTTGCTGCTCTTAACTTTGTACTGTCCACTTTCTGCCGTGACTAAGCAAATTTCCCTCTTGTGGGACTAATAAAGGTTTATCTTATCTTATCTTATCCACCTGAGACCCGGCCCATTAATTTATTACCTTTATAGTGGACATTTTGTTCACCTGTATCTTCCTTAAGTATTTGGAGTTACCCCATCAAGCCCTTTAATGTTCTATAGAGCACATCCTGGGCCTTCCAGTGATGTGTCAGGTGATGGGTTTGCATGCTGGGAACAAGGACTGCAAGACATACATGAGGTGCATCAAATGCAAGATATTCCTCTGCAAAAAGAAAACACGCTTCCAGGACTATCACAGCTAAAATATCCAGAGGAAGAAGAATGCAGAACTGCTTGTGTTCTATGACTTATAATTCACTGTTGAACTAAATACACGTTTCGTTGTCCTTGCAAGCAACAAACAACAGAAGAGTGATACAGAATTGTATTGTTTTGATCAAACTGAATGTGTTCTTGGGTTAATGTCACTTTAGAACATTTTCTAAATTCAGTTCTGTTTTCACACGGAAGTCGTCCTGATGTCCTCTACAGTGGACATGCTGGGAAATTAAAAAAATATATATATTCAAAGAAATTTAAATTGTAAGGTGCTTTTAGGGCCAAATAGTTAGGAAATCACACAAAAAAAGAAATTGTAAGACACTTTTAATCTTTGGTTCTCAGGAGGATATTCCAAGAAATAGATCAATGGTATTTTATCGTAAGCCAAAATTTGGACAGTCAGTTAAGACATTTTTGGTGTCGGAAGTTTGCTTCTTTAATTTTGCAGTAAAACTACAAGGCTATTTTAAGCTACATTTGTAATAAATATCTAAAATTATGATTTACATGTAACTTAAAGATGTTACCTATCTTTGCGTGCTTCTTATCAGTGTACTAGTGTAGCATAGTGATAATAACACTATTAACTCAAGCAGGGGGCACGCAGTTAGGTAACTGATATACATAAGCTTAGACTCCTAGCCTTGTATTGCATGGCAGTTTGGTATAAAAATGGAGAAAAATACATGTAAGTTCAGGCTTCATGAGAACTGCTATGTTATTTTGCGCAGTCCAACAGTTTTAATCAATTTGTATAGACAAATCCATGTCATGTGGTGAGAGTAAAGGTAAGGTTTCTCACATTTTAAAGCAATGCAAGTAGCAAGATTTCCGCCTTTCTGCTTTGAAATCGCAGCCTGCAGTTTTAAGCAGTTACTACCCGGTGCATTTGAAATGAATTGATCTGTAACAACCGGTCAGTTATTTTCGACTGTAGCCCAGAGCATAATACGGCATTGTGCCTCTCCGCGGTCTCCTATTGCAGTCCATCACAGACAGACCACCGCAGTCCGGCCAGCCAGCCTGGGTTATTAAAACAGCTTTTGGCGTCGGAGGCAGAGAAATCTTTATCTCTAGCAGAGCCTGGCTCCCCGTCGCAGGACAGGAAGCCATTTCCAGGAACATTTGATTACACCACACTGCCAAGACTCACAAAGCGAGACGCCACTTCCCTGTGGAAAGCATCCTCACCCTGTACTGAGTCATCTGCCACCTGGGTCCGCCGGCCCTTCACAACCGCCGCCATGTGTGGGGAAATCAGGGCATATACCGCAACACGGTGCATTATAGTGATTCATGCTGATGCGATTATGCTGGGTAAACACCCGCCGAAGTGTGTTTTTTGGAGACAAGGCTATTTTATTTGTGCTGGCCCTTATATGACAGATGAGCCCATTGAAATATCTGTGTGCTGTGATTGCTAATGGAGAGAATTTGCTGAAACTGCTGCACGCAGTTTTCGAATATACCACCCACATGGCTCCATAACGAGGGCCAGTGGCGCTTGTCTGTTGGTTAAGTTTACTCTAAACTGTGTGTGAAATAGTGCTCCACAAATATACAACTAGTGACAGTGTTGTATTTTTTAAGACATGCGTGATATCTGAATTATGCAATCACTGGGCATTGTACTGGACCCCATTATTCCAGCAGTACAGATATTACATAGTAAATTGTAAATCAACTTTCAGTAAAGTGCAGATTTAACAGAACATGTCACTGAAATAAGCAACAAGAGGCAATGCGTGCTTAAAATATAAAATACACAATTTTCTCATAAATATGAAAATTATTAAAAGTTAGTGTTAATAATTGCAATATACAACACTGAAATGTAGTTCATTTAGCATTTTTTATTGTTATAACATGGATATAATAATGGATGTTTAAATGAGGACAAAAACCTTCAGTTTCCCATTAATTTATTGAAGTGATTTCAACTAAACTTTTTGTCTTATAATAGTGAATGTATCGTAATAGGCAGCTACTACAATGCTAATTGCAAACATCTCCATACAATTTCCAGTCTTCTGTTAGCACCAAGCTACCGATTGTACGACCCTGCGGCTGAATTTGTTTGAAACAGTTCCCAGCATAGCTCCACTTAGACATTGTAATTTCGCTTATTTGTGAACCTTAATAAACCCCAGCTGTTTGGATCCCGGTGTCGTCTGTGGTTCTGCCTTTCACAGCTGCAGATAAATTGCACATGCCTTATTTGAATACCTGAATAAATAATGAATGCTAAGTTAGATATCCATATATTTGAATAACCTTGTCCCTCCCTAGAGTTTGAATGTAGTACTAGGTTTTCAAACTCGCCATATGATGCTGAAATTCTATGACAGTGTTGGGGTTTCTTGGACATGGTGTCTTATCCTAAGGGGTCCTTCATCTGCTTCCTGTCTCACCCTGTTAACCAATACGCCTGTCCTCCGTCAAGCCTGAGTTGCCCCAGACACCCGATCATGCCGTGCCGATCGCATGTGTCAAAACCTTTGCCTTTCCAGCAGATGTTAGCTCTCGCGTTAGATTGCACTAGTGGCCACTCTGTTTATTTTTTGCATTAGTGTTGGAATACCACCCTGTTTATGCTATACTAGCTTGGCTAGGGCCATCCCTGTAGATATCTGGAAATGGAAACTCCACACGGATGGATTTAAGCCCTGTTTTGATTAACTCTGGGAGCCGACTTGGATTGAAGGGTCTGTTGAGAATGTGAAGGGGTGCGTAGTGGGAGTGGGGGGGTATGGGGGTACTTCTGGGAGTCTTCTCTTGTCTTGGACGCAGGCCAGCAGCTGCTCTGCGTCTGCGGTATGTACAGATTGTGTATGACATGTATACCGCTGCACTAGGCTTACCGGAACATGCTGGAGCTGCAGGCTGAAAACAAAATGGCCAGGCTTTCTTCTGGATCAGCTAACAAGCAGGAGACTTCACGGACATGAACGTGAGCTTTTGTACAAACCTGACACAAAGTACAGGAGCGTAAGACAGTAAGAGTACACACAAATCAATAAAAGCTAAGTTTCAGGTTCTTACCCAAATAGGCTTAAATGGTGAATTGTATAATACTCCATTAATACCACTTGAGCGGCTTTGGTCGTTCCCCATTATGTTGAACATGTTCAGCAACAGGGAGCTTTACTGGAGATTCCCACACTCAATACTGTGAACTACTGAATACAGATTAGTAGAAACATTGGGCTGCCTGTGTTATCAAATAAGGGTTCACTGGTGCCAATGCCAAGATCAATATCAGGGGTGCCCTGACATCGATGCCAGTAATCTATATTTTCAGTGTACATATCTACAACCACTAATACAGTAATAATAAGGGGTAATATATTATTTCAATAACACACATACACACACACACACTGGCGAGAAAATGTTCCTCACTGTAAAAGAGATTTTAAGTATCGTTTGCCATACATAGAAATCTAACATTTATTTCAATAGGGTTCAAATCAGTGTGTGTAACAATAACAATGACTCATATTTGAGATGCCCTGAAAGCCTCAACAGCAAAATTGAAGTAGTATCTCGAAAAACTGCAATTGATGGAATGTTCAACTTATTTCATTTTGAACTGCCCAAATTGACACACCCTCAACCCCGTTGACAAAAATGTGGCTTTTCCTCGTACGATTCAAATGTTGTTCTAATGGCGATTTCCTGAAAGGTATTATTCTCCTAATAGTGTTGTGATTCCGATATCTCCGTATATCACTACATAGAAGTGGCCTCAGCAGGTGTTGTCTGTTTTGAAGGAATGTTGCAAACAGTGAAACGCAATTTTCCTCTCTCCTGAAACGTAGTGGATCATGTTTGGTGTCTGAAGCATGCTGTTTTCTAGTGGGACTATGAGGCTAACATAGCTGAAAAGTAACAGAACCAAACAGTTAGCACAGTGCTAACAGCCTAAATCATCAGTTCTAATTAATTAAATAATCTAAAATATACTTGCATATGTGGTGTTTGACACTACGTGTCATATTGCTGTCTAAAATTGACAAAAGTGTGTTTAAAAGCTGAAACAGCACAGTGGACCGTGGTTATATTTATCCATTCTACTGATAATAGTTTGATGATATAGTGTGATGGCATAGTGTGTGAGTTGATTTAGCCCTGTAGCTGCATTGGAGAGCTCCACTGGGGTAAATGAACGATTCTGTGAATTCCATTATTCTTTCAAGGAAATGTTTCAACTTCTCACACAGCACACTCGTTCACCCCCCAAGTCTTGAGCTAATGATGTCAAACATGGCGAATGTAAATAGTAAAGAGCTTAGGTGGGAGATTTAGAAAAACAGACACTTAGACTAGACATTTGAAAATGATTTTATATAGTTTATACAGAGCGAGGGTGCATTTGTAGGTCGGCCTGGTGTGAAGCGATGGAAATTGACAGAGCTCAGTCGCCACTAAAAATTAGGTCAGCAACTCGCCCGTATCTTCACTGTGCTCTCTCTCTCTCTCTTTCTCTCTCTCTCTCTCTCTCTCCCTGTCTCTCCCTCCCTGTCTCTCTCTCTCTCTCTGTCTCTCTCTCTCTCTCCATGTCTCTCTCTCTCTCCCTTTTTCTCTCTCCCCCCCCTCTCTCTCCCTGTCTCTCCCTCCCTGTCTCTCTCTCTCGCTCTCTCTTTCTCTCTCTCTCTCTCTCTCTCTCTCTGTCTCTCTTTATCTCTCTCTCTGTCTCTCTCTCCCTCTCGCTCTCTCTCTCTCTTTCTCTCTCTCGCTCTCTCTCTCTCTCTCCCCCCTCTCTCTCTCTCCCTCTCTCTCTCTCTCTCCCCCTTCTCACGCTCTCTCTTTGTGTCTCTGTCTCTCTCTCTGTCGTTCTTTCTCGCACACACACAGACACGCACATTTTTTTTTCACCCAGTCATGCTTGATGGGCTGTTCTCATCAGCCTTTGTTTAATATCTCTGCAGAAATAATTTGGGCTCATTAAGGGGCCTCCTTTCTGCAAATGCACTGATATAGTCAGTAATGTGGCTAATAAACATAAAAGGATGTGCTCCAGAGCTCCCTCTCAGCAGACGCCTCCCAAACACCAGCAGACAGCGGCGAAGAGAGGGAAGATAGCGAGGCAGGAATGATAATGCCGCAATCTAAGAATGGATTTTGCAATCTTTACGTATTAAACCTCACTCAATCAGTCTGTGGCCATTGTGATTTATAATCAGCGTGTGGATTTCTCCGAAAGCACTGTAATTACCAAAGCAATGTTCTGCGCAGACACTGGTGTGTACGATAATTTTCACACATTTCACACACAGCTGTTTATTTCTTCAACAGCTTCACCTTCCGTTCAAGTGCATTTACCGAGAAGGCTTCTCCCGGAATCTGTCCATGTTTTAAAACCCACCCTCGTTTTCCTTTAACAGGGGCCGAGTCCCTCTGCGCAAATGAAGGCTAAGCCTAGACCGAATTTAGAACGTTGATCCGCTATTGACATTGCAGTTTAGGTCAGAGCTAGCCTTAATTCACGTCTGGGAAATTGACCCAAAGTGTATTGTTACGCCATCGATTCCTGAAGCCACGCTTAGCAATAAAAAAGGCTTGTTGTAATTTTGCTGTGAATTATTTCTCACTTGTAGCTTGTTAATACAAGCAGAGAAATTCAGTCAGAAGTGAATATTCTGAATTTTCAGTCTGTACAATGTTTGTGTTGGTATGTAAAGGATTTGTTTAATCATCTTGTTCAGAATCAATATTTGTTCAAATGTCGGGTTCAGTAAGGTTCATTCTTCATTCGTACTTCATTACGTGTTGGACTCGAGTTCAAAATTTGTGTTGTCACAGCCACTCTCCCTCTTTTAACAGACATTTCTTGCTTTTCTCATTACTTTAATGCTCCTCTCTACTTTAATTACCTTAAACAGATTTTGCTCTGCACACTCATGCACCGAGGTCCGCAGGTGTCGTGAAAAAAACTGAAAATAAACAGTGATTAGATTCAGGAGAGTACAGATTAATGAAGACATCATTTTAGGATATCAGCACTATACAGCACAGTATGGAAATGTATGGGATGTTGTTATAACATGTGTTTAATAGAGATTTAAACTCAGTACTGGAAACCAAATTATTTTCTCATGGCAAATAACTAAAAAGATCAATTAAAACAATATTTTTTTGTATTTTATTTATCTATGATGTAATGATTACTGTTATTATCACTGCCTGTCAATTAACACTGTTTTATGATGAGAACTTTCATGCTTTTTTCGGTGTTGACATGGAAATAGAAAGCTGTCATCAGAAAGCTGTCATGACCCTAATCTGTCCGTGTAGAATGTAAAAACGTCCTTCTGTAATTAATGGTGAAATTGAGTAAAATTACATTTACAGCATCCTATATTTAGTTTAAGGTTATGGCAACTGTTATGAATGATGCAGTAACTATGAAACGATTGGGAAATCATTAGGAAAGGACTACACATCTAATTTTAGAGGTCCCTGGTGGGCTGGAGTCCAGCACAGTTTAGGAACACTTCTACTAAACCTGGCAAAGAACTCAGTATCAGGCTCAGCAGGTGTGAGAGGCCCACACGGCCCTGAACTGATGGCCACTGAATGTAAAGTAGGACATTTAAAGAGTGTGGAATGGAAATATAGAGTACGTCAGTTTGTTTCTGAAGCTGGAAAAGCATTATTTCAAAAGAAAGACAAAAACTGGACCCACAGATATTTGTATTCGGAGGTCTGGGTCGCGCGCTGTGAAGTCTTCCTCTGGTGCCTCGCTTTGACCTTGAGGAACGCGCTGGCCAGGCGCTAGCTCCTTGCATAAAGAGCAAGCGGCCGGCGCCGAGTGAGAGAGCGGCTGTGTGTGAATCAGAGTTAATGAGCTCCATTCAGCCAGCGCTGGAGACTCAGCCCAGTGTCTTCAGAAGCCCCGCAGTGGAAGCGCTGAGGACACGGACGCACCTCGACCGGACGCTAATCAGGCCGGCCTCACCACCGCCAGTTTCCTCACAGACGTGTCAGACTCGAGACTCAGTGGATTAACAGACAAGAGAGAGAGAGAGAGAAAGAAAGAGAGAGAGAGAGACAGAGAGAGAGAGAGAGAAAGAGAGAGAGAGGGAGAGACAGAGAGAGAGAGACAGACAGAGAGAGAGAGAGACAGAGAGAGAGACAGAGACCGTGAGAGACAGAGAGATAGAGATAGACAGAGAGAGACAGAGAGAGAGGGAGAGGAAAATAGAGAGAGAGAATTATTAGGAGGCTTCCCCATTAGAAGTAACAGCTGGTATCATTTGCATAATACCCATCAAAAGTCATTTTCCTGGGCTGCTTGTCAAACCATGATGAAAAAAAAAACTTAATACAAAATCCAGTTCATTAGAGCTGCCAAGTAGCTTTGCAATTAGTACACTTTGCTGAATTTGAGAAAAGGAAAAAAAAAAACACGCCAAAAATATCCATACTCCAGCATATGGGATCATCTATAGTGTTATTTGCGATTTTATTAAGTATCTGATTCACAAATGCTCAAATTATTTCCCGATCAGACTCTGACTCCACTTCGTTGTCGCTGGGTAATGCTGTTCGTGTGTAATGTATTCAGCCCGGGTTTTTTTGGATGCTCTCGCAGGCTCATTATTTCCATGCCTGTCTGAGCACCTATTTGCAGATGTGAGCCTTGTGAGATAAATGCTCACTTAATGGGCAACAATTTCAATGACCAGAAATAATGCTCATAGGTATTCTCTTGATTAACATGATAGACACCTTACCTTGTTGGCATCTGGACATGTGTTTATATAAAAAAATATTTTCAGTTCAGTATTATTAATTTACTAGACAATTAAGTTAAAAAAATCAAGTCTACCACTTTTCTCCAAATGCAGCTGACTAGCCAAGACATGTTTGGCATCCAAAGGTAGTTCTAATTGCAAAGCTACAAAATATACACTATTTGGACAAAAGTATTGGGACATCTGACCATCTGACCATTGGGACGTCTTTAATGACATTGCATTCAAACCCATAGACTTTAATTTGGAGTTGGTCCCCCTTTGCAGCTCTAACAGCTTCCACTCTTCTTGGAAGGCTTTCCACAAGATTTTGGAGTTTCTGTGGGAGTTTTTGTCCATTCATTCTGTAGAGCATTTATGAGAAGGTCTGGCTCACAATACTTTTGTTCATATAATGAGCATGTGTGGAGATTTAGATTTAGACATTTAGTCATTTGGTCTGACAGTTTGCACACAATTGTTCGGTTTCTATAGGCTTTTATTACTTGGTGGCTACACTGGAGATACATTACCCTGCTCCAGTGCAAACTAAAGAAACAAACGTCAGACCCCAGACATGTCTTGACTGGGAATGAGAAAATTGGCTAAATGCAATTTTTTGCCAAACTATTGCCTTAACCATCTGATCATATTTGATTATATGCACTTAGTGCAGTGGTGATTATTGAAAGGCCTGCATATTTTTCGTTGTTTCTTTTTGCTGGTTATTACCAGTCCCTGGACATTTGTGGTTACATGCTACAAACCCAGTAATCCTCACCTTTGGCCTCTTGTAGAAAAGCGCGGTAGATTTGTTAATTAAATTAGCCTGCCTGTGGTGCTGCAGTACTGGCCAATGCTGCAGCCACATTTGGTCACTTGATCATTCATCAGATGGTCCCCTCTCAATTGTATTCCCAACAAAAGCTAACTATGTGTTAATAAATGAGCATGCTTTCTTTGTTGTTTTGTAATAACAGCATACTAAAGACTACTTGGGGTGCTGGTGGCCTAGTAGGTAGGATACTTGCCTCTGGACCAGGAGGTTATGGGTTCGAATCCTACCTTCAGCACACCACCACTGGATTCCCTTAACCCCAAGTTGCTCCAGGGAGACTGCCCCCTGTAGTTAGGGAATGGAAGTAGCTTTGGATAAAAGCGTCTGCTAAATGCCGTAAATGTAAATGATTCCACATATTAAAATCAGTGTTTCAGCAGCTAGAAGAGGAGAAGACCATGCATGTAAATCAATGGCAGGATTGGTGACTTTGGAAATAATACCAAAGACCACACATTTCACACTGCTGCTGTGATGTCAACACTCAAAACTGTCAAGTTTTTAGACCACTTTTGGAGCTTAAAATATTTTTAAAATGTCCTTTTAACAACAGTTTGGAAAAGACAATTGTCAAATCATTATTTAGGAAAAACCTGCTCTTCATCTCAGGGGGGATACTTTGGATGAATATGAAGCATCATCAGTATTATTTAACTTGCTTTCTAATTTTCTGTTTCCTGTAGTACTTTTTTTTACTTATCCATCTATTTATTTATGCAAAGTTGGAGGGGAACATGAGACTAAGAATTTCATTATGGGTAATGATGCTGCATTGTTATCTATATATGACAGTAAAACTTGAAACTTGAAATTTGAACCTGACTTGAAACTTGAAGCTGAGTCTCAGAGCTAATTATACCCAGAGGAATAGCAACCAGTTGCTTTACACGAACAAAACCTTTCCAAATGTGTGAATCTCATACGGTCATACGGTCATAAACTGACACATTTCACCATGATCTTTTTTCCAATACATCAAAAGATTTTGGGTTGAATTTGACATTTCGTAGCAGTGATAGATTTTTATTTAGTCCAAGAGCACAAACCCATTGAATATTGTTATTCTAATTGATTATGAATGATGCTATAATTTTAGGCTTGAGGCACGTGAAATCATCAACATGGAACTTAGCTGTCAGCAGAAATGTCACCGAACCTTTAACCGATGATATAAGAAAAATGCAGATGAGGTGGCAGGTCTTCCCAGTCACATTTCAGACTCATGATGGTGTAATTGCAGAGGACCCTGGCGAAAACACAGAACCCTCTCAGGGATGGCGCTCAGTCCTTCCGCGCCCCTGCCTAAGGTCACTGCTGCGTTATCTCAGCTCCATTTGTCTCTGTCGCAGGACAGCCTGAGCTACAAAACCCTCCTGATGGATGGCCCTCCTCCCAGGCATATATTTCCCACCGCGCAAGAGCCGCGGAACAGCTATCAGGAGGCTGATTAGGATATTGTGCGGGTTCCGGCTCCCCTGTTGGGAACGCAGCGCTCATGTCCAGGAATCGCTGACCACTCAAGAGCACGGAAGTCGGAGTAGCTCGGTTGCTCCCATTTGAATGTCATTCAGCGTCAGGAAGTAGAGCGAACTCCTTCCCCCTGTGGCTCCGCACATTACATTAAGCCATTTGAGCCCTGAACTCAGTCAGTTTAATAGCAGCGAAAACCCTGAAACCCTAAATTATTTCTTCCACAACCCTTCCAGCCAAGTCTCGCCATGTCAGTTCACTCGCAAAAAAAAATAAATAAATAAAATATATATATATAAATATATAAGTGGTGCCGTTGCTCTGGGCGTTACGAAACAATACACAATGCAGCCTGCTGGTGGGTCTTTAGTCTTTTTAATTTATTTTGGATGCTCAGCACTGTTGCTGAATAGCTGCGGTGTCTTGTAATGAAATACCCGCTGCGCAATTTTGCAAGTGTGTCAAGTGGAGCATGACCAGATATGCAAATTTAATACAGAAGTGGCAAAGTGGAATTTTGAGTATTTTTTCACGTCTGGAGGCTGTTAAAGGCAGTTCGGAAATCAATGAATATATAATATGCGGGTGACCAGGACAGATTGAAATCCCAGTTTATCGGCCTGTGCAAACTAGTTTGTTGTCTCAAATGCATCTTTCTTACTCGAAGAGGCTTTGCACAGAACGCGGTGAAATGGCACGGAGGTCCCAGTCCCCCTCTCCTCGGGTTATGAGGGGGTGATGTAAAGGGTGCCCCCCTGGGCCAGCTTTGTCCACACACTGATGTCAGATCAGTGAGTGATAGAAATCAACCCTCATGGCTTCTAATCACAGTGAGCTCATTGCCTCAGTCACTTAAAGTCCGCCTCTTATGATTACAGGGTTAACCAGTGTGCTGCTTCTTATGGAACTTTAGGCTAAAAGCTGCCGTCACATTTGAAGCCTTAAAAGATTTTATAGCAGCTGGGCCATTCTGGTCAAATGACATGTTTTGTTGGTTTTCCAAGTGAAAATTGGTCCACATACTCCACAGAGAATACAGTTCAGCACATTTTAATCTGCAATTACAGTTTATTAACTGAATTTAACACTCTAGGGAACGTGGCCCATGCAAAAGGTTTTATTTTTTTCCGGTATAAAAAAAACCCCAGAAGTTGTACATTAAATTATGCAACATGCATCTAGTAGGAAAGAGCATCTGTTAGAAAAGGTCTAAAGTATTATGTTTACTTAACTGGGAATTGGAGAAAGTCGTGTGTGTTGTGTTAGAAGTAAAAGAATTTCATCAATTGTTTTTTATCTTTTCACATAATATATTTCAAATAAAAAGATGCATTTGAACAGTATGAGATGTTATCATTCTTCAGGTGTATATA
>JBBPCX010000032.1:12983201-12998317 GCA_037974365.1 Hydrocynus forskahlii | reverse complement strand
CTCTCTCTCTCCCTCTATCTCTCTCTCTCTCTATCTCTCTCTCCCTCTCTCTCTCTCTCTCCCTCTCTCTCTCTCCCTCTCCCTCTCTTTCTCTCTCTCTCTCTCTCTCTCTCTTCCTCTCTCTCTCTCTCCCTCTCTCTCTCCCTCTCCCTCTCTTTCTCTCTCTCTCTCTCTTTCTCCCTCTCCCTCTCTTGTTCTCTCTCTCTCCCTCTGTCTCTCGCTCCCTCTCTCTCTCAGTTTTATGGCTCACACGGTGACACTGCATCTCCATGTTGGAGTCCAGTATTGTGGCTGAATGTTTATAGGAGCCGCTTCATAAAAGCAGTAGATGTGCTTCACTTTTAGAGACCGCCTCCTGAGTGACTAGAGTTAATAACATAATCCAGCCTACTACTCAAGGGTCCTTTTTTTTTAACTGATTCTCATCTAAATATTGAGATATCTATATAATTTTACTTTTTACTTAGATTTTCTATTTTACTTTTGTACTCTAATAGTTTTGGCTAGTTTTCAAAAGTCAAATTTCTGCTCAGAATACAATATTAAAGATTACATTTACATGCATACATATATTTTATCCATTTCTCCCCTTTCAGTGCTTTTTCCAACCATGAAATTAAAATAAAATAAAAAGGTGACCATTTTCTAACCATTCTTTACCCTTATATGTAAATGACCTTTTTTCTGATGGGCTGCCATGTATTGTGCTCCATTCAAAAAGTAGTCCATGTAGAAACACTCCCTACAGCTTCATTTCAAATGGTAAGGACTAAACGGCTATAGGATGAATAGACAAATGTATTTCAGTGAATACGAAACGGGCTATTTTGCATGTATTGACTGTATGGAGTGGGAAAATACGGTTCCTTTTTCATGCTAAATTTGCCTCTTTTATTAATGGAAACAAGGATTTGGTTTAACATTATAAGGGCAGTTTAATTTTCCATAGTGTATGTGAGCTGAACATGCAAAATTGACTTTAATTATTGGCTTCAATTGGACTTGTAATACAAATCTCCCTGTTTGTCAGGGAATAATATAGTGACCACCAAAATTTCTTGGCCCCCAAGAATCCAATAGCACTCTGGACTGGAAAACTGTTGGTGGTTAGAATTTCCTTCTATGCGTGTGTGTGTGTGTGTGTGAGAAAGAGAGAGAGAGAGAGAGAGAGAGAGAGTGTGTGTGTATGTGTGTGTGTGTGTGTGTGTGTGTGTGTGTGTGTCCATTTCTGTGGTTATATTATGTACATTAAGGTCTGATCTTCTGGTCTTGGCAGCCAGCGCCTCAGGCTCTCACTGTGTAGGTACGATGCGATGGACCCTCACGCTACCTATCTGTCATAGCTGCTAACATTCCACATCCCACATCCCGAACACTGTCAAGTCCACACAGCCGGCTCCACTCAGTGACGTGTTTGTACGCTGTTGTGTTTGCAGACATGCATAGGCCCACAGCCTGGCATCAGACTGCGTATACTGTACACATCAGGGCTGTGGATACTGACTCTGTTTGGGGATCCATTAATGGTAACTACGTAGATGTTCAGCTGGCTTCTAAATAGGAATAACTATGACCTAATCAAGTAGATCTTAAAAAATGACCGATGCAGTTAATCTTTTCTCCAGTTGGGGGTGGTGGCCTAGTGGTTAGAGAGTTCTCCCTGAGATCAGGTCATGGGTTCGAATCCCTGGACTGATTCGACACCCGTCCCCACACACTGCTGCCCAGGCGCCCCTCGTTGGTGGCAGCCCCCTGCTTCACTTGGTGAATGGGTTACAGTAAATGCAGAGAAATAATTTCACACTGTTCACACTGTGTGCAGTGGTGTGTTCACGCCTGACTATAAGGAGCCACTTTACTTTATTTGTTTGATGGAGGAAATATACAGAAGTAATGTTGAATGCATTCATTTTATCGAGTAATTGAGATGTAGCTAAGATGTAGATCTGACTAATAAATCTGACTGTAAATGTATAATTACCGTTTAAATAACTTATTTATTGTAAAAAAATACTTAAATAAAAAACCCAAATTTAGAAATGTGTCACAATGATGAACAAAGCTGTGGATGACTTACCATTAACAGTTACATTTAACATTAAGAGTTATAAATAAATGTAACACTTGTTTGTTCTCAGTTGCATAAAATATGGGATAAAACATTTTACCTTTAACTTTTCGGTGCCTAGTTAATATTCATATATTTAACTCCACCTGGTATAAGTCATTATTAAATATAACAGCTATTAATTTGATAAGTTATCCCAAACTTTTGAACAGTGCCCATTACCTCGAATAGACTGTACTGGGTAGGACACTGAATGGGAAATCCCTCACATAGGACCACACAGTGTATGGACACACGGTCCCTGGTTTGAGAGAGTTGAACATAAGGGCTGTAAACTGTCCACATGGATTTGTGTGTTGGCGCGGCCATTCGGGATGTTGTTTATTGGTATACAGCTCCAACACCATCTGTTAAAGCAAATGTAAAACTTCCCATTTACATCTTGATTTCTGTCTCAAGTTCTGGCCGTGCAGAAGCTTATCAGCCGACTGGGCGCCCGGCCCACTCAAAAATGCATTAGATCCCTTGTCCCTTCCTAGTACACTGTACTTTGAATTTCATGTATTGGCATTTCTATGAACATGAGAGGCCCCTTCGCCTGAATATCATACATATGAAAGAGCTTTCCAAGGCTACTCACGTCATTAGTTTTCTTGGTGACTCCGGAGGGTTTAAAGTGTTTTTTCTTGTTCTTCTTTGCCTGTTTCTAAGTTATAGCCAACACCTCTCGCCATCAGGACGGAAGAGGGTAACACCATGAAGGCGTCTCCCAAGCTCATGGCTTTTTTCAGAGTTTTTTTTCCATCACAGCCCATATATTATAGACTGAAAATGTGGATAAATGTTTTATTCAGTCTTTATTGATCTGCCTAAAACAGTTTTTAATATGTGTGCTTGATATGTGCTTTATAAAAGTTTACGACAGCTCGCATGAGTCGGCCAGGCATACATGCAGCATTTTTGTTGGCATCCTTTTTTTTAAATAGATAAAATAGTCAAATAGTCAGTCACTTTGCTTGAATTTTGACTGATCGGGGTGTTCGCCTTAGTTGAAATTGTGTATTCAGCGCAAAATGCTACTAACAGTTTTTCTTCTGATAATGTCTGGCAACTATAAAGTCATAGTTGCAATTTTTGCCTTTTGTTTTTTTTTCTGCTTTCATTGGTTTTTGTAGTATTTTAAATAAATAACATACAATCAGTATAATGGCAGATGAATGAAATATTATTTTATGACGCAAGTGCTGTCCTTCACAGGTTTATACAGTTACAAATAGAAAGCTGTAAAAAATGAGTCCATTTTGTGTCTAGTATGATGAACAGAGCTGTAATAATCACTGCTTAAAGTTGAATATCCAAAATATATTCCAAAAGTAAATCAGATAGCATGATGAAATTCAAATTCCTGTAGATAGAGTAGATTATATATCTTTAAAATAATTTCATTATTGTAACAGATGATCATTTTTTAATTATTATTATTTATGTGAGTGAGAAACATGGCTGCTTCTGAATTTGAGTTCATTGAACTTTTGGTGGCACGTTAACAGAAAAATTGTCATGCTGATAACTTTTTTTATTAACATGTTGATGTTTCAGTTTAAGAATTGACATGAAAACGTCAATGTCTAAGAATTTTCATTTTAGAATGTGAAGAAAGTTTAATGTCATTTCAATTTAAGGTGTCAGTTCTTAACCCAGAATTGTTTCTTTTAACTACTCTCTGAGGTTCAACAAACCTAAAACCAGTTGGAAAGTTAAACCACCAAATTTCGTAGTGTTGGAATGCTGGTGTGATATGTTTTATATGTATCACACGTGGAATTCATAAAAAAACGGCTTGATAATAGTTGTCTAAAAATAGTTGCCTGTTGTCTAAAAGTAGTGGTCTTCAGGGATGGGTCTAAGCGGGTCTAAATAGGCCAAAATAAAAAGCAAGAGGTTTCATGTCAGAAGTAGTATATGTAAAACAGACCTCAGAGTTATTATCTAATCTGTCGTGTCATTTTCACACAACACTTAACAGCGTCGTATTCCAAAACAAAGCTGCGGCTCGGACTTTAAAAACACATTGTGTAATTCTCAGCATTTCACCAGCATAACGTTCTGACTCACTTTTGATGAATAATTGATAAAATGACACAAAGAACAGTTGGCTGCAGTAATCTGGAACGGCTTGTACTGTGTACCAACACGCATCAACACAACACTTACTGCTGCTGATAGTGATGAATTCTCACAATTCCAGCTCTCACAATAATTCATATATGTGTCAGCACCCCGCGGCGCATGCCAGCATGCTCCATTTTATCTATTTCCAGAACGTGGTGAAAGTCAAAGTGGTATTTAAGGGCAAAATTACCAAAGGTCAAGAGCTGAACAATGAATTCCGCAAGGCCCCTCTGTTTTAGCATTGATTTATGAGCGACTGACATTGTTTCGTACCGGAGTCCGTCGCAGGCCGACTCGTCTAGAGCCACAAGTCTCCCGTCTGCTGGAGCTTATCTCTGCCTCGCGTCCACATGGCTGCCTGCCACGCTGTTGTTGGAGAGTTTCTCGATAAAATATTTATTTGCCTCTAATCCTGTGCGTTATTGCTTTTTCCACCGCGAGCGGACGGCTCAGAGTCGGAAGGCTAGGGGGATAAGGGCCATCCGCTGGAAAACGACAAGAGAGAGAAGAGTTGATTCGACGGTCAACATGTGTGCGTTTTCTATTGCAAATCCATTACCATGAAATATGATGGCTGCTGGGACCTGTTTCAGAATGTGACACAGTTAGATGCTTTGATTTGAGTTTGAGGGAACATTTAACTTATGGGTATGGAGTTTTATGGTTGACAGACATACAGGCCAAAGTTTTCAAAGAAAATTGTGCCGTCTGTAGATAGCTCCACGTGTTGCATATTACAGCTTCATATTTATTGCATATCAGTGTCAGCAACTGAGCAAAGAATGGCTTTATTGACTGCAGTTCTATACTGTGTCAGTGGGGTAAATGTACGATTGGTCAAATACTCATACAGTGGCGTTATATGCCAATTGTTCAAATTCACAGTTGGTCAAATACACAGTCGGCCAAATACACATACACTGTGCCAAATGGTCAAACATACAATGTCACATGCAGTGTCAACCCTCATAAATCAAAATCAATCAGTCTTAAATCAAAGGGCCTTGCAGAATAAAGACATAAAGGTCTGCCTTAAGGTTCTGTGGTGGAAAAAAACAGGCGCATATAACATGTACATAAACTGTACCCACACACAAACACACTTCTGAACTGAACTGAACTTTCTCCTGAACGCATCGCATAAACACGCTGAAATGTTCCACCAGAAACAAAAAACTTAACCCTCAGCTTCCTCCGTGAATACCTTGTATTTATCGTATACTGCATATTTTCTATGATTCTGCTAAAGTTTGCACAATTATTTATTGCTGTCTACCTCGTTCTTGCATTTTTGCACTCTTAGCTCTACTGTTAGAATACAGTATCCGTCATACTGTATTCACTCACACTAGTACTGTTACGGCTCAAGTCAAGTCAAGTCGAGCTTTATTGTCATCCCAAACATATACGTTAAGTAGACAGTGAGACGAAATATTGTTTGAGATGAAAGACCTTTTTTGAATGAGGAGCCGAAAACTGGGCAGCCGATCAAAAGAGAAATCAGTTCATTAAAGGCACTGTGACAAGAAGACTGATCACGTAAAAATAAAAAAAATTAAAATTCTTTAAGTCAGACAGGCCCATGCTAGAGGGCACATTAAATATATAGCAGGACACTGCAATAAAGCATTTTTATTCTTTGTTGGCGTTGCTGAGGACAGGGTGAAGCAGTGAGTGCTAATGGGCCATTAGTGTTTAAATCGTGAAACTGACCAGATCTCCCTATCTGGAGTGACCCAGAGGAGAAAGAGTCTTGTCACTCTGATTCGTTCTCCTGTATGCTCTTAGGATGTTTTTTTCTAACACTGTCTCCCTCTGTCTGCTCTTTAAAGGGCTTTAAAGAGTGTGAGAGTGTGTGTGTGTGTGTGTGTGTGTGTATGTGGTGGGGGGTTAGCATACAGAAGCATCACTGGACCATTTTCATCTATTTTTTTACACTCAAAGGTCAAAACCATGTATTTCTTAACTGAGCTTAAGACCAGAAAGTCTTATTACATATAGATATTTATGTAATACATATGGGTCACATTAGTATGAGATATTAGATATGTATTAGCCAGTGGTAGTTATACCACTGTGCAAAAGTCTTGGGCACCTATGCAAATTGTTTAAAGCCATTTTTCTCAGCGTGTGATTAAGTGTCTTTCTGCTTGCAAAGTGAACATTAGAAGGAAAACAAACAAACAAGAAATCAGTAAAAAGTATCCAGATGTCTTTTGTCTGTAGAAAGTAGTTGGTATTTTGTGAGCAGGTGAGGAGAACACAGGTTCGGTTTGGATTTGGATAAAAAGCACTCACTGCTCATCTTAACAGTTTTTAAATATTATTTTCGCAGGTGTCTTGTATATGTGGCAAACGACACACAAGATTATTACATATAGGTACTTACTTAAATATTGCCCATAGGCAGGTACACACATGGTACAAACAGATGCATTATTATTACATATTATTACCTACATATATGTAGGACCAAACCCTTTACAATATATTAAATTGTGTGTGTGTGTATGTGTGTGTGTGCTGTATATTATGCTTAGCAGGAGCAGTGAGATATGGGACTATATAACCCCTTGGCTAAATAAATGAAGAAAAATGTGTGTTTATTTGTGTGTGTGTGTGTGAGTGTGTGGGTGTGGGTGTGTGAGTGTGTGTGTGCATGCCTCTCTCTCCTGCTATTCCTTGTCTGCGCTCTCTCAGATGAATATTAATGGGTGTGAGAAGTCATCAGTAAGGTGAGACAAGGAAACCGACAAATCATCTGAAGGAAATGCCCTGAGAGACACGAGCAGCCTCTACACACACACACACACACACACACACACACACACACACACACCACACACACACACACATACACAAACTGGATGCATTTCAGTACTGTGGGTGCATAATATAAGGGGTGTGTATGTGTGCTTTAGCAGTACTGTGTGTGTGTGTGTGTGTGTGTGTGTGTGTGTGTGTGTGTGTGTGTGTGTGTGTGTTTCTTGTTGTTGATCTTGCTTTATGGGGTTTGTTAGTGCTTTTTTGGTTTTGTCATTAAACTTATGCCCTCTTGCGTGTCAACTGTGGGAATGAAGCCACACGTGGTTTTGTGGAATGAATTTCATTTGTGTTTCGCACAAAATTCACTAGAGGTCCATTTATAGCGTCTGGCTGGTGACATCTGGGGTAAAAATTAAATCTCAAGACTTTTTTTCCTTCTAGTATCCATGATGTTTTTTCAATCCTACATTTTTATAACACAGTTTATCCTATTAGAGCTGAAGTTACAGCCGAACAGAACGTGACTTTACGCCTTGCTAAACGCAAATTATCTTTTAAATTGGAGAGACTGAAAAATATCCGTAGGATATTTCATGTTTGTAGGCACCCATTTCTTTTACTAATTACACTTCGAGACTCTAGAATAAACATTCAATAACTCAATAATTCTCAATCCCCCAGTTGATTTTCCTCGGAAAACAATGGGTGAGCCTCATAAAGAAACATTCCTCTTTTTTTCCTCTCCACACTTCCCAGTCAGACTTTATGTACAAAGCCATTATGAACAAACATTATGTTGGAGCTCACATAAAAGGAAAGGCATCAAAGCGAGTGGGTTTGTGTTTTCTAGTGTACTGAGCCAGCTCTCGGGTCCTCACTTCAGGTTCTTTCGAAAGCTGCAAGGAACGTTCCATGTGCTTAATAGGAGTGTTTACTCAGGCTTTGCTGAGTGTGCATATGGCTGAGGAATAAATACAGGGAAAAGAAGGGAAATTAAAATAATAGTTAACTTTTTTCAGTCCTTCTTTTTAAAGGAATACTTTTAGAGAAAAAAATCTAATACGTTTTTTATGCTTAACCAAATGTCGTAGATCAACCAAGACATGTTTGGGGTCTGAAGGTCGCGTGTACAGTACAGTGAAGTAAAGTAAAGCGGCCCCTTATAGTCACGCGTGAACACACCACACCACACCACAGCACACTGTGAAACATGGGAAATTCTTCCTCTGCATTTAATCCATTCACCAAGTGAGGCAGCGGGCAGCCAGTAACTCAGCCCTGGAGCTGTGTGTGGGGACGGTACCTTGCTCAAGGGCACCTCAGTGGTGCCACTAGCAGTCCTGGAATTTGAACCCACAACCTTCTGATGCTTCAAAAATTAGTGTTAAGCTGACTAAAGTGCAGACAACATGTAGGCTTGAAGATTATTGGTATTACTTTTTTTTTAACCTTAAATAGACATAAGCAAGCCTATTTGAGATTACTTAACAACTCATCACAGTTTATGAAAATTGTCTGGTTATATATTAATACATTTTTAATATTAATTACATTATTAATACAATTTGCACAAAGCCTCTTCATTACCTGTAGTTGTATTTGCCTCATAGCTCCAATGCCAAATTATTTTTTGCCAAGTAATTCCGTAAAAGGTCTATATTATGAAAATGAACTAATTTTCCTTTTATTTTCTATAAAAGCAGTTACACAACAAAAATGTTACTTTTATGCAAATGAGGCAGTAAAACGGGCCCCTTTTGAATTATCATTTTGTGATGTCACAAAGAAACAACACGTTTAGAAATATCCATCTATTCAGACTACAGCCATTTAGCCCCACCCACTCACAGTGAAGTTATGAGGAGTGTTTCGGCCTTGACTGCTTTTTGAATAAAGTCGAATACAGGCCTGCCAGTCACAACGGGGGTCATTTAAATAAATGAGTCTTAAAGGCACAGTAACAAAAACAGCATGTTTACTTTAAAGGAAAGTGCAAAATTATTAAATAGAATGTTTTTTTTGGTACATAAAACCACACAAAATGGCTCTCACAGTGAAAGATGAAACACACAAGAAATGTAGGATATGGGCCATTTAATTAAAAAGAAGTGACAGATGCATCTTTGACAGATGCATCACTTAAGTACTTGAATTTGGCTCCAGTCAGTATGTTTGCACAGTGATATTAGAACATTTGGAGAATATGCATACAAAGAATGATATTTACTGATTACTTATGTGAAGTTCTGCTGCTGTCTTGTTTGTGCCTATTCTCTGTTCACTTGTGTCCTTCAAGATCCGCCGCACCGCCAGGAGCTTTACGGGTGCGTTCCCATTTCAATTTAAAGGTCCTACAAATCATTTCATATCTCTCCCCATCCCTTGCCTTCCCCTTCCCCTTCTCCTGCTCCCTCAAGCTTTTGGAGCGAAGAAACGCAGATGGGCCTCGGCCCGAAACTTGCATACTGAGCATAAATAGCATATTTAATTAGACTGTAGAAGCGCTCTAAATCAAATTACCCTCCGACAGACAGGAACACTTACATTAACAGCGTTC
The DNA here is from genome assembly GCA_037974365.1 of Hydrocynus forskahlii. Taxonomy (NCBI): domain Eukaryota; kingdom Metazoa; phylum Chordata; class Actinopteri; order Characiformes; family Alestidae; genus Hydrocynus; species Hydrocynus forskahlii. The sequence continues at coordinate 12,988,754 of JBBPCX010000032.1, read as the reverse complement.
CCGAGCCGCGCTGCATCCAAAATTTAAATTAGTAACAGATAATTAGGATAAGAGCGGGGACTTAGGCTGACGTTTCTGGTGCGTAATTGCGATGCATGCGAAACATACTGCTTTAGCTAATTAGGCATAGCGGGGATAGTGACGAGGTCAGGCCAGAGAGGGAGACTCTTCTGATGAAAGAGGAAAGGGAGCGGTCAGGAGAGCACCACTGTGGCACAAAAGCATCCTATAATGCTCCATAATATTCATACGGTACAACAGGAGTCTTGACAGAACGTAATACACAATTGCGATACGCCGTATACACAGTGTGGCTTGTTTTGCTTCATTGTGTCATGAAAAGAGATAACGCTTGTCATGCAGATGATGGTGATGAGCATTTCAGTTTTCTTCAAGAGTCAGATCAGCATTATTAGGAGAAATCCAAGAACAAATTGAGGATTATTATCAGTTGGCTCAGCTCACCAATCAAAGCCGGCTCTTTCAGTTCAACTCAGCTGTTTTTCCTTCAAAATAAACCACGTTAGTGATACTATTAGTCATTATTTTTCAATAAAACCTTAATCCACCTTCTAATTAACACAGTGTCAAAAATGATGCGAGAGTGAGGGTGTTTTATTAGGATAGATCCGAGAATAAATTGAGGATTATTACTCAGTTGGCTCAGCTCACCAATCAAAGCCAACTTTTTCAGTTCAAATCAGCTGTTTTTTTTTTTCTTTCAAAAGTACCCAAGTTAGTGATACTATAAGTAATTATTTTTCAGTTAAACCAGGGTTGATCATAGAGCAACACTCTGGTCAGGTCACAAGTTTAGACATACAGACATTCACACACACCTAGGGACAATTTACCATCTCCAGTTCACTTGACAAACATGCCTTTGAACTGTGGGGGGAAACTGGAGTGCCCAGTGGAAATCCACGAGGAGAACTTGCAAACCCTACACAGATAGTGCTACTGCATCTCCATGCAGCTCATGACAAAAAGATTGTTTGTTAGCAAAAATAAACTCTTAAGTAACCATATTTTAAATGCACTTCAGTGGGAACATCAAAAAACATTATCAAATGTTGTTGGTAAAGTTTGTGAAGCTGTTTGTGCAAAAACATTTTGCTGGGGACATTTTGATCAAAATTGCTCTGTGATGGATTGTGTACTGAGTGAGGTGATACAGATTGCAAGAGTGAGGGAGTTTTATCAGGAGAAATCCAGAAACAACTTGAGGATTATTACTGAATTTCCAAGATAGGACTCAGCAAGTAGACAGATGTGCAGAATACAGACAAATAATCCAATCAACCAACGCAGAGACAAACTAACACAATGAGAAAAGTTTACAGTGCTACAGTGTAATAAGATGCCTCTTTAATGCAAAGTTGCTCCCAGAGGTGACCTAAAAGATCCACCTCCCAAACACATCACCAACAGACTAAATGACACTTCAATAATTAATGAAGTCAAGTAATTAGATAGTTGTCACCAGATGGATTGATTGTACAAATATTTAAACCTTAGACATAAGTAACCTGTTCAGTCATTTGGTTTCTGCAGAAATTCGGGAAAGTGAGATGCTCAGTCTGGAATGCAGAAGGAGTTCATACTTAGAAGCTGAGCTTCAACTTTTAATTACTGAGCAGACGGGAATGTGACCGGCATAACCATAAACACAGAAACAGCCGCTTTGGAAGCAGTGGGTATCTGCCTGCCAAAACATATATCATCACAATTTACACTGTCAATCAAAAGTTTGGTTGAAATTTGAATGTTCTTACTGATATAATTAAGAAAGAAAGAAATATCGGCAAAGAATTTCACAACATAAAACATCTGTTTATTAATACAATTCCCATCAGTGAACTTCATGAAGAGCTGGATGTGATTTGAAAGAAGTTTTGAAAGTGCATTTATACAAGTGAAATATGACTTCTAGTGTAGTTCCAGTGCCAAAGAAGCAAAAACTGGATTTGTCTGGCTCATCAACTGCATCTCCAATAGAAAACGGTGTAGATTAGATATTTGCCATTCACTTGCATTAAAAGTTTCTTCCTTCTGAAAAGCTGGAGATGCTTCAGATTTTTCAGATATGAAGAGTGTTATTCCACAATGAAGTGATTAATGTTTGTAGCAGGTTTGTAGTTTTAATATTTTCATATTGGATTTACATTTTATAATAGGGTTTTTTTTTAATTGCATGCTTATTTTTTATAGTAGGTTTGTAATTTACAGTTTGCCGTAGGTCTACAGTTTATAGGTTATTGTTAATAGTAGGTTTGTCCTTTATAGTTTACAGTAAGTGTATAGTTTGTAGTTGAATTATTGTTTATAGTAAGTTTATAGTTTTTTGTTGAGTTATTGTTAATGAAAGGATTGTAGTTTATAGTTTATAGTATGTTTATAGTTTATTGTTCATTATGGGTTTATAGTTCTTAGTCAATAGTAGATTAATATTTTATAATATATAGTATATTTATAGTTTATAGTTTGTAGTAGGCTTATAATTTATATTTTCCTGTAGATTTATTTTTACAGTACGTCTGTAGTAGAGTTATAGTTTATAGTAGACTTATGATTTATAGTTTATTGTTTATAGTAGGTTTATAGTTTTTAGTAAGTTCATTATTTGTTGTATATTTATTGTTTACAGCAGGTTTATAGTTTGGTGTAGGTTTATAGTTTATAGCAGGTTTATAGTTTATAGTTGGTTTATAGTTGATACTACCTTGACCAGATCTGCTCAGTTTCAACTCATGAACAATGCAATTAAGAACCTCCCAGCAGACCTCAACCTAATGGGGTTCATGACTTTGCTTAAGCTTTTCACTTCAAAGTGCACACACACACACACACACACACACACACACATACACATACCACACATGTGCACGCACACACACACCTCAGTCATCAAGCAGGTCATTATAGAGAAGTAATCTTTGGTAATAAAAGTGTTAAGACATAATTAGCCTCCCCAAAAAAACTCTTTCAGTGAAGGTACTCCACAACATTTAAGACCTTGAATGTATTCCAAATGACTCACCAATACACACATAGTGCCTTCCGGAGTTTTTCAGACTAAGCAAGCTTGGTGTAAAGATTTTTGTCCCAAATGATTTCCAATACACTGTCTACCTCAGTTAAGTTCACTTAAACTAGTACAGTATTATTGAACTGAAGCTACTGGTTCAGATGGATTGGGTTATTGTCATTGTCTGAAAAAGTCTCTCCAAAATCCTAATGTTACAGGAGAAAGCAAAAACATTAACCTTATTTCAATTTAAGTTAATTTAAAAATGTAATCTAAGTCCATTGGGACCATTTCTGAATGAATGTCTCATCATTTTCTTTGGACAGCAACAAAATGCAAACCATAACACTGGCCTGCGCAACACACTGTTAATGAAGGGCTGTCATGATATTGGTCGTTGCAGTACTGCTCTAGTGGAAGGCTGCAGTGCGTGAATAAACCCTGGGACCAGTCACAGTTTTTTTTTACTGTCTGCCGTGAGTAACTGACAGAGTAATAGTGGTTCTGCTGGTGTTTAAATTACACAAGGGCTACATAGAATCCAACAAAAGGTTTTTTTTTGCTCACAAACTAAAAAATCATGTTATAATATTAATTTAACAGTGGCTTTTAGAATATACAGGGGTCCTCGGGTTACAACAGTCTCGACATACGTTTCAAGTTTACTCCCATAAAATGCTCACTCCCATAAAAAAATTGAGACGTGAGTGTTTCGACGTATGCCGTTAGCAGCGTACTTATGGATTACGTGGGCAAACTAGTATGGTTGCGCGCGACGTAAGAATACACAGAATATATAGAATACGCAGTAACGCAGCGTATGAGTGATGGAGTTGGCGTCCCCCAGTATGCTTACCTACGCCATTCTGGACTGTTAAAAGTTTGGACTGTTAAAAAGTAACAGTAAATTTATGTCCTTTTCCTTTTTGTGTGGCTTAGTTGTGTTCTATATTATGATTTTACTGTGTTAGCATCGGTAAGTGACTGAGGCTAGGTGTCTGTTTCGGCTTACACCAAAATTCAGGTTACGTCACTGTCGAAGGAACGGATCTGTGTCGTCACTCGAGGACCCCCCTGTATCGCAAGACATATCACAAGATGTATCAAATATTCAGTGATAGAATCACAATAACATCCATATGAGCCAGCCCTATTATGATTCCACAGAGATGAGCGATTGATTCTAGCCACTTTGTTCATCAGTAGAGGTAGACTAAGTGCAGCTGATGGGCTGTACTTCTTCTCATTTGCTCTGTCTGTCTCTCTCTCTCTCTCTCTCTCTGGTGGTGTCCCCCTTGGTTCCCACCTCTCTCGTTTGTTAAAGCAAGGCCTCAAGCTAATTAATTTCAACAGGAGGGGGCTGCCGGTGTAGCCTGGCCTCCTTGGCCACATTTACCTCGGTTAGCAGGGATGCCACCTCGCACGCAGAGTGATTAGCCAGCACAGATTAACATCTGACGGCCGCTGCCTACAAATTTGGCGTCTCGCTGTCCTGCGGTGGTCTGAACCTGTCGTTCATTACTTTTACTCCTGCCCGGTCATATTCGGAAAATGTCCTCAGGAACTGTCTTTTTTCTGTCTCTCTCTCTCTCGCTCTTTCTTCATTTTTGCAGTCACACTTCTGCTAGCATCTGAGTGATGTTGTGCTCTGCATGATAATTAGGTGCCTTTGTTCTACCGAGGAGCAGCAGTGGCGTAAAAGTGGTGTGTGCCTCAGTCTGTGTGTGTACGTTCGGATACGCCGGGAGCAGCCACCCGAGCCGCGGGAGCAGGCTGGCGAGTTGCAAGACTTTATTTTTGTTTGGTTGTTTGTTTTTTAGTCATAGCATTCCTGTTGACGTTTCTGAACGGGGAGATGAATATTTGTTTCATTGCCATTTCCCGAGTATTTTCTTGCTCCACAGGATAAACAGGATTCTGATTAGCGTGTTCTGCATCAGCCCTATTCGCGTCAGTATTGCTGTCAGAGCCACGCATTTCAGAGCCAGATGATTAACCAAACTGCCGAGTCATCCTTCATAATCCCACAGTCAGATCAGCAGTGGGCTAATGCCATGTTCGCCTTGTCAGTTGTTATGAAACGATTTCATAATGACTGACAAGTGAGTCTACGCAGGCCTGCGTTCATCAATGTTTGACCGAGTTGCCACAGTAACAGTCCCCAGTGGTGTCAAATTCTCATTACTGCTGGTTTTAAACGTCCTCAAATAAATCAGTAAATGTATTGATTACTGATTGATATATAAATAAGAAAATCTTTTTCATGCAAACCATAACAAGACACTAGTATTCCCACATGTTCATATAACAGAGCCTTGTTTGATATCTATTTTATATGAAAGCATTGTATCTTGTTTTTAGGTTTTATTTTTCAATACACCAACTGAATAAATGAATGAACATACAGCCATGGAAAAAAAAATAAGAGACCACTTTCCCTTCTGTTTGCTGTTTGTACAGTTTGTGGCAGTGTGTGTGTGTGTGTGTGTGTGTGTGTGTGTGTGTGTGTGTGTGTGTGTGTGTGT
>JBBPCX010000032.1:12947468-12961203 GCA_037974365.1 Hydrocynus forskahlii | reverse complement strand
TATATACATATGTATATATATGCAATGATTTGAAAAGGACCTTGTCATGTGACCTTGACGGTTACAGGCCTTCCCTATGGGCTTGTCTTTGAAATCCACAAGCACACTACCTGTGTTTTCATTTTCATTCATGCTGCATAATGAGGGCCCTGTAGACAGCATAACACTGTACACACATACACTACCAGTCAAAAGTTTGGTCTGCTCCTTCTTTTACTATTATGCACATTTCATGATAATAGTAGAGACATTAAAACCAATAAAGTGATTAACCCTTGTTGGTCTTGATTTAGCTTTGCATATTCTTAACACTGTGAAACTAAACCATCATTATTATTACAATCATTTGGTAGACTTGTATCCAATATATATACAATTAAAATGTGTTTGATGCATGATTATACTGTATTTTAGGTTAGTGTGTTATAAGAGGACCTTCAGAGCTGTGTCAGTGTGTATTAATAACAAGATTACATTTTGGCTTGTTGGGAATACAATGATTAGAAATAATGTTTAAAATTGAGATATATGAATAGACACAGTACCTTGAAAGCCAGTCTCTAGCAATACAATGTAGTCATTAATTCATTCATTTAATCATTCTTTCATTAATTATCCAAGACACTTATCCTTAACCAGGACGGTCAAAAGGTGAAAGGGAGAAACATCATGGACATGTCGCGAGTCCATGATAGCCTGATAAAACATTGCTACTTGAAAATGAGGCTATTCTGTCATATGCATGTCTTCTAGAGAATGCTATTTTCTTTCACTGCTCTCTTTCTTGACTTTTTTCTCCCTTATTCTTGTTGAATCAATGCCCATTCAACACGCACAGCCAAAACAAGGCAGACTAGAGCCAACAGTGTTGGACGTACTACACAAACTACAGGCGACATTCGGCCACGGGCGCTCAACAATGACCTGACAGCGTCTCATGACTGACAGCCAGTTTGGTCTGTCAGGGCCCCTAGATCAGACGTCTTTGATCAAAATGATCAAAAATGTCTTTGATCAAAATACATGTTCGATCAGGGGTGTCTTTGATACCTTTTGGCTGGTAGTGTATGTAATGTAATATATTTTTAATGTGTGCCAATATAGTACCTGGCAAAAGTACGACTGAAAAAGCACCTGACTGGCATTAGTTGTGAGTCATTTTGGATAAGAGCATCTATCACATGCATGAATGTAAATGTACTTTGAGAAAACAGAACATCATTTTAATTAACTGTGTATATGTAATTGCATATGTACCATGTTTTAGTTTTGATATTTCATCTGAAGTATGGGAAGTGTTAAAATTAAAAAAAAAAGGAGTAAGTGTGTACCTTTGAGTGATACCTGATCATAAGAGCACTATAATTTAGTTTTCTTTTCATAGATTTGACAGATTTCCCAATAATCTGTCTCCACTGTTCTTGATTGGGAGCTCACATGGTGTCTGTCAAGGGAAAACTAAACTGTTACAGAACGATTAGCCTTAAGGTCCAATTCACCATGCTCGATTTTTATCTTTCTTGGTATTTCTTGGCTGTGTGTGTTTTCTCTGAACCTGTTAATGATATAAAAAACACTCCCCATGTGAACCCTTTCTGAGTAAGTGTGAACACGTTCTGCGAAAACAGCAGTTGCCCTCGTTTAGTGGCTAAAACCACGTGCCAAGCGAGTCTTAGCACACTGATGCGTTGCTCAGCAAGCGTGAGGTGAAATCTGACTGACTAAACAGACATGACAGATCCAAATAAACTGTAGCCTAATGTATCTATCAGCACACTAGGGAAGATACGCTATATGGACAAAAGTATTGGGACACACCTGTTTTCCAGGGTTTACTCCCAGTGAAGGACAATCTTAATGCCTTAGCAGACCAAGACATTTTGGACAATGCCATGCTTCCACCTTGGGGACACAGTTTGGGGAAGAACGTTTTCTATTCCAGCATGACTGTGTCCCAGTGCAGAAAGCGAGATCCATAAAGACGTGGCTGGAGGAGTTCAGTGTGGAAGAACTTGACTGGCCACACGGAGTCCTGACCTCAACCCCATCCAGCACCTTTGGGATGAACAGGAATGGATATTGCGAGTCAGGCCTTCTCGGCCAACATCAGTGCCTGACCTCATGAATGCTCCACAGAATGAATGGACACAAATTCACACAGAAACTCCAAAATTTTGTGGAAAACCTTCCAAGAAGCTGTTATAGCTGCAAAGGGGGACCAACTTTATATTGTATTTTAATGCAGTATCATTGAAGTCCCTGTTGGTGTAATGGTGAGCTGTCCCAATACTTTTGTTCATATCAGGGGTCTTCTCATGGGGGTGTAAGTAGCAGGGGTGTGGGGTTTGGACTCCCAGCAGGAAGAAGAAAGCTACATTGTTTAGCCTCTAGAGGTACTGAGAAAAACTGTTCATCTGATGTATCTCTTCATTCCTAGGCTAAAGGCCATCATAGAGCCATAAGCATTTGTCGTCAATATTTGTGGTGTCCATCCTCTTGGTTGATCCACTTTTTTCCCGTCGTTTCTTTAGCAGTTTGTGTGTGTGGTGGGGGGGTTTGTCTGCTGCAGGCAAGATGACTCTGCTTTTGTTCCTCTCAATTACATGCCAGTTATTTGAGGGAAGTCTTAAATGATTTAACCAGTCCAAATATTTAGAGCGAGGCTGCCTCGGGGCAAGAACATTTCTGTCAATACCGACTTTGTCTGCCACAGCTGAGTGCCTTGACTATGGATCAAGTCGTGTCTCCTTTTTTTCCCCTGCTGCCACAAACACTAGATGTGCAGTGTATGCAGAAACAAATGGCGCTGTTCGCTTTGCATTTAAGCTCAAAGTCTTCAGGCCTCCAGGGCCCCCTTGCTGATTGTGTAATGTATTTCATCATATATATATATATGTATATGCAGACCTTAAAGGAATGGTTTTGGCGAAAACCAAATCTAATTTGCACAGTTTTCTGATTACCAACAATGTAGTTGATCAGTTAAGAGCACTGGAGTCCTTATTTTGCTTTATTAGTTTAGTACTGAAGCTCTAAGGTGAATGTTTCGAACACACACTAGAAATCATTTCACCTAAATCATCTCCATAAATATGTCCCAAACATTTCTCCCACTCAAACTGCATCCAGCTCTTCATTTAAGTGTAACAGACTTGTCAGTGTGGTTTAGGACACAGTGCGACTTACTGTGAGCCCAGAGTAAGCGTCCTAAACCCCACTGAAAAGTCCGTGTTACCTTAATGTAGATCTGGAGTTGATTTGAGTAGACTGAAAGTTTGTGGAAATTATTTGGGTGACTAAATGACTTCTAGTGTTTTGAGAAACGTAAATGGAAATGATCGAGTTCATTTTTCACTGAACCGTTCCATTAATAGCACATTACAGTCATTTGTAGTGCATGGCTAGTATGCATTTGCATTTTATGTGGAAGATAAGTAAATGCTGAACTGCCATAGTCCTAGCTCCATATTTAGCAGAAATTCTAATCTAATGATGTTGGGACAGCTTTTTCCTTTCACATCCTAATGAATTCACTTTTATAGGCAGAGCAAGCTGAGCTATGGCCTGCTTTATTAAGGCTTTTTGTATTTTAACATTCTCATAAAACAGAGGAACGCTGCTTCTTATTGCAGACTTGTGGCAGCATTTTGTTTTGGTTATTTATTTATTTATTTATTTATTTTATTGGAAACTGGAGTGAATTCCGAGATATTCAGATATGGAAGGGTGGTGAACTTAAGATTAGTCAAACGGGGATATCAAGGAACCATCTGTTTTAAGAAAAAGCAAGGAAGACAGCTGTGTGTTCTGATCAAAGTTGAGTCTTTAAACTGAGCAGGAATGCAGTGTTTCTTTGTGATACGTCCTTAATCTTTCAGGATGAGGCAACAAAGGCAGTTGTGTACATGCCATCAGAGAGTTTAAATTGCTTGTTCTCGCATAGCGTGTGAGATCATTTAAGCAAAGATATCCGAGTGATTGTAACGTTTTGCCCCACCTTGTTCTTGTGTCTTGTCTGTCCCGTGTTTGTGCTTCATGTGCTTCTTACCATGTGCTTTTGTTATTGTTGAGGTTCTTAGCCCCGCCTCAGCCCTGCCTCCTCCTTAGTGTGTTCACCTGCGTCTTGTTTGTGACCCTTTCTATTCTCAGGTGTTCCCAGTCTTGTCTTATTATAAGCACCTCTGTGTCCCAGTGTGTGTCTGGTCTCTTGTCACTGATCCTTTGTTGTTTCCAACTTGTAGCATAGTGAGTTTTCTAGTTTTGTTGTGGTGTTTTTGGTTTCCTTGCTTTGTTTTCATTAAAAAATGGTTTAATCTCGCACATACATCCAGTTCCAATGCATCAGTTATGACACCAACATTTTTTTTACTGATATTCTCTAAAAACAAAGGTTGTGAAGGTTTCACAGATAGGGATTAAGCCTAGTCTTGGACAACCTTTCCTTATCAGTGGAAAATCTCTATTCACAGCACTATAGAATCCAGGACTAGCCCTGTCTGGGAAACCGACCCATAGTCTTCTATACAACCTTCAGTTGGTAAACTTTTACGTTATGCATCTTCATAATCCTTTCCAAAGACAGTCCTTCAAAACAATCAATTGAAGAGTAGTCATGGTTTATCTAAAATATTGCACTGAGGAACCCTTATTGGCACCTTTTTATAAGAACCCTCCATTCAGTACATAATTTGTGTGGGTTTTGTACTTACAGCAAATTTCAGAAGCATGTATATCCCCTTATCATTTGTACCTACTTCTGGCTGACATAAACTACATGTGAGCTGTTTAAACTTGGGTGAAATATCAGCATGAATCGATGTCTCTAACTCTTTAAGATGATTTTGTTGTCTCTCACAAGTCCATCGGCCGTCAGCAGAGTCATTTTCCTCCAAGCATCTCATGGACACTTTAAGTCCAATGTGGGGGATTTCAATGTGCCATCATATAAACCTTTAGCGCTTCAATCTGTCCCTCTTGAGCCACAATCGTCCATTAGGCGGAGGGTACAGGGGCATTAATTTGAAGTTTACCGTGGTGGGAAGTCGTAAAACGGCCTTTTTCCCCGGCGGATCGGCCGTTCTGTAACCCCCTCGCAAGCGCTGGTGATCAGCACTGTAATTTACTCCAAACCCGACATTAGTCACACTCAAGTGCCACCATTCTCCCCAACCGAGAGAGACCGCGAAGAGAAAACGGGCTGCTATGGCAGCACACTGCCAACAAGCGTGTCCTGCCCTTCTCAGCCAGCTTTCTTCTGTTAATTTCATCATCCTGCTGCACATTCATATGCATACGCAGTCAAATGCAGCTCATTTCCTGTGTATCTTCATTGTTTTAGCTGCACTGCATGATGTGGTTAGCACACATGTCTCTAAGGCACTGTGTCAATTGAATTACACTCTTAGAAGGTGCTATGAGGGGTGTTCTCTGGTGTGATGCCATAGGAGAACCCGTTTTGGGTCCTTATCAAACCTTTCAGTGGGAGATTCATTAACAAACCATCTTTGTAAATGAGATGAAAAACTTTGTGTTTAAAGAACCACATGAGAACCTTAAGCCAAATGAAACCATTCACTGTCCTCAGAAGCCTTTCAAAGCAACTCCATTCAAACGACACAGAGGACGGTGCTTCTGCAAGAAGCAAGACCAGTGCTCATGTATCTGCATTTATCTTCACAATGGTGGTCTTTCAGAAGCGTACTGCACATGGAGTTTTATTTTTAAAAGCACTGCACATAAGATGACTAATGAAACAATTAACAGTTCATTGATAAGTCATGTGTTTTGTCCTGTTTTTATATTTGTACACCCATGTAATGTAGGGCTGAAACAATTAGTCAGCATTATCAATAATGTTTCCACTGTCAATTTTTAATTTACACAAGGTGACCGAATATGAGCTTATGACTTGTGGATAGCGGAATTTCGACTATAGGATGAAGAACAATTATGAGTGAAAACTCAAAAAACAAAGGTCATTAGAATCAGAAAACATTATTGATCCACATTCACTTTACGGGAGAAGGCAACATCTCATATAAATCTAAAAATGTTTTATTCCAACCAGTTTTGGAGAACTTCTATTTTCACATTCATCAAAAACATTCTACAACATTAAAGGCAATTGCTTTGTTTAAATGATACAAAATGCAGATATATGGTTTTCTTTGAACAGCGACAGTATGTGCGTGTGACATAGCTTTCCATGGAAGCACATTACCTTCAACCACCTGAAACAAAAACATCCAAGTGCTGATTCTGAAGCAGCAGGACAGTCAGTGCAAGGCAGTTCTCTCTTTATGCCATTGTCCCAACAAACCAAACTACAGTGACTCCCTGAGGACCCCCTGAGACTGAGTTCATGTTATCTTAACAGAAAGACAGAAAAGTTTAGCATTTTACATCACTAACACTCTTGGAATTAGAACAGCTGTTTTGATTCTGTTCATTCAGTAGCTCATCCTGGCACAGTGTTAAGCAAATTAGCTAGCCGTGCAAAACTCTATAAACATTTCAGTTACAATGCAACTGCTTCTGTGAACAAGCCAATACAGGAACCTGATGTTAAAAATATTGCTATTCTGCACATATTTCAGGTACCTTTATTGAGACAGAACTCTTTTTATAGCCCATCAGACAACACTTTTAACGAGACAGACAACATTTTAACGAGTAATTACCATGAATAATCAACTATAGATATAGAAAATATAGATTTTTGCAACCCTATAATAATATATCATTGAACAGATACAGCACCAGCAGTGTGTCCTGTGTATCTGTTCAGTGGTATCACATTATTTTAGAGTTACAAAAATGTATGTTTTGATAGTCAGTTATTCTTGTTTTTGTTTCAGACTGTTGAAGGTACTGTGCTTCCATCTGCTGACACAAAAATCACGTCCACTTCACCTCATCCAGCCAGCCAAGCGCTGCACATATACATTACACTCGATCTGCTCTGATCAAGTCAAGCATCCCTCCGCCCAAGATTCATTAGGGATAATTACTGGCCTGGACTGAGGGAAGGAGAGGCTGTGTGTTTTGGTTATAGCTCTCAGATGCTGGAACCAAAGGTTGTGGTCTTCCGCTGGTTTTCAGCCGGGCTGAAAGGGTTTTGGCTCCCTAATGATGCCGAACAGGTCAGGTCTCACAAGCACCATTCGACAACCCGCACTGACCCTTCGCTCACTGGATTAAGATTCCAGCAAGAAGCACCATGACAACCAGTTAGGAAAGAGAACAAAAGGAAAAGGCGGAAAAAGAACAAAAGGAAAGGCAGAAAAAGGAAGCCTGAGGCATGTTGTCTTCCCTTAAAACAGAAGTTCAGCGGAAAAATTCGAGTTACACAATCAACCCCGAATGTAGTTGATAAGTCAAGACAAGCCTCCTCTGAAGTTTGCTTCTTCAGTTTTGCACTGGGGCTTTGAGTCTAATGTAGCTAACAAGTAATGGAAAAGCAGGCCTCGAGATGATGGATGATGCTCTTTTAGCTGTACTTCGATTAGGTAACAGTATGATGTACAGTGTCAGGAAGACACCAAACATGTCTTTTAGGGATTTTGTCTTTTGGCTAAACTGTTTCTTTAAATCAGTTTTGTTTAAAGAGACTGATGCACACTGCTGTTATCTTGTTTCTACTGTAACAAGACCAAGAAATACTGTTTTTGTTTCCTTCTAGCCAAAAAATTAGAGTAGAGTTTTCTTTTTTTCAGTTTTTTCATGTTCAGCCCCAAATTTGAATGCATGGCATTGCAGAGCACTTGTTTTATCCCTGTTAGGCAGAAGTCTTAAAAGACCCCGACGTCGCCTCAATTGTGAAGATAAATACAGACGAGCGAATCCTGCTTCTCGAAGAGACAGAACAGGGGAGAGCCCGGGCAGGGGGGCCTCTTTTTCATCCCAAGCGTTAGCGCAGACTCTCCTGACGTGACACTCCAGTGGACTCTAAAGCTGAGTCGGAAATGGCTCGGGGCCAATCTAAATAATCCAGTGGATGGAGTCTGGGGTTGTGTGAGGATGGATGGACGGGGCCGGCTGGAGGTGGAGGCAGCCTCCGGAGCAGCCGTCCGTCAGGGGCTCTTTAATCAAACTTTCCCCTGGGCAGCAAACGAGGCAGGGAAGAACCCTCAAATGGCCTGTACCCACCGACCTGTACACTGTTCCACCCGGATCTGTTTATATCATTTAATCTGTACTGTTTTTTATACTAATACCTGCTGTCTGACCGACTTAACCAGCACTAACCCAGCCTAATCAAGAAGGTATAAAACATTCTGTAATTACACGACAGTATTTTAAACTGAATCCTTTTTGAAGTCTTTATTTTTAGAAGTGTATATGCGGGCTAAGTGTCTTAATTGCCACATGATCATCATATGTGATTAAGTTTCATTTAATGTAATCTGTCTAGATTTACCGCTATAAGTGGAAATGACTACAGACTCCATAATGCAACATTATTACGATACCAATTTTAAAGAATTACGATATGCGAGATGATGTATTATGATTTATTATGATTTATTATCTTTGACAGCGAATTATTGTTGTAAAAGAAAACTTTGTGGTAATTTAAGTCTAATCTAAGCTTCACTGAACTGTTGACCTGTTAACACTCAAAGAAACTTCATCTTTACAAGTAAAGGGAAAGGGAAATTCTTCTCATTTTTTCCACATTTCTGCATAATTCAATTGCTAAGATAGTTCCAGTCACCCAAAACACGTAATTCCTCTGAAAGCTGCCTCAGAGACAGAGATTGGGATAAAGAATACACTGCCTAAAGTCTGAGACATTGTTTTATGACAGTTCAAGTTTTGAGGTTTTGGCCTTTTACATGCTGGAGGTTATGAGGCGAAGTTGTCCCTAAAGAATTTTTTTTTTTTTTTAGATTTTTACTATCATCAACATAACCTACACAAACTCTTGACACATCTAGGTTCGCTTGTGGTTTTGGATATGAAATAAAATATTAAATGTAATCTATTAGTCTGAAACATAGTAACATAGAACATATTAAAATATTAATAGTGAAATTAATAATACATCAGTATTTGGGAATCCCAAAAACTGTGTAGATTTATTTCTCCCACTTCATGGCCATATTTCCCACATCACACACATGGGCACCCACTTACTTTATTTGAGGGTAGTATAAGGCGGTAACATACACAGTGGAAGACCCCGTATCTGTTGAACTGCTCTGCAGATGAGCGCAGTGTTGACAGATCTGGAGCAGAGCTGAACTCGGGGCACCACTGGCTGGGCGTCGTGTGTTGTGTGTGTGAGAGAGTGAGAGAGAGAGTTAGGCGCCCATCTACTAAGTTGAAAATACGATGTGTTTGTTTATGACCACGCAAGTCCAAGTGCATTTCCGTGTTCTTATCTGTGATTGACACCGTGGGGTGAGGGGGGACCGGGCTCAAATGCTTATTTAAAGCCTCGCGTTTCCTCACAGCCACTGCTATGGCTTTTCCAGATAGTGTCTCCTCAGGGACCATCAGGTACAGGGAAAGAGATGGAAACACACTCCTGTCAGCTGCTCGGAAAGAGAGTGTGGAGGGCCGAGTGTGAGTCAGCATCCAGCGCCCATTCAAAGGTCTGGACTTGAATCAGTGCTTTTCATTCAGCAAGTCTGGCTGCTGACAGGCTTGTGAGTTATTCCACAAGATCAGTGCCAAACGGACATGTTAATCAGATTATATATATGCAAAAGTCTTGAACCACCCCTTATTTCTTCAGATTTTGCTTCCAAGGAACTAGACTTTCTTGTATTTTTTATGTAGTCTTCAAAATACTTCTCCAGGATTCCATGAAGGACTTTCAAAGACTCTCATTTTCAGTCCAGTCCCTGAACCTGACCAGTTTCAGAGGAATGTTTTTGTTTGTTAAGACACACAGTGACCGACGTATGAATCACTCAAGCAGAACAAAGACCATCTAACTGAAACAGGTGCACATGATGATCAGGCGGTGATCAGTATACTGGTGGTGCTGAATGCTGAGTGGTTGGTCCTCTTTTATCTAGGCTCCTTGTAACTTTAGGCACTTTGCAGCCTATCACAGTAAAATATTTGTAAAATAGTATTTTTGTACCAGCAAGTTGAGTAATGTATATGTATAAGCACAATGTTACATAGAGATGTTCCACCCGTTCGTACTGAACAGAATATAACAGAATGGAATATTTCAGTATAAACTGACTGCTACTCTGCCTGTTAGCAAGGTTAAATCATTCTAAAATATTTTTTCAGCAGTTTATTAGCAACTTTTCTGTTAATAAATGTGAAGATGCAGTTTAAAATGTGTTTTCTTTGTCTATTTTGTGCAGAAAACCAATCATGAAAGTTTGTAGCCGATCCCTTTTTTCACAGACAGATTTTCCAGTCAGAGCACTTTTTGTAGCGCTACGTATGAAATTTCAGGTGATTGGCCATTTACCACAATAGGTCTTGCATATTTATGATGCCACCTTTTGTTGCAGGTGTAGCAGTAGGATTTAAATAAGAATGAAGTCAATCAATACTGAAGTTTCAATAAATAGTATTTACAATGCATTGAAAGCTGATCAAATCACAAGATACAATTATAATAATTACAGAATATTTCTTCTTTTACTCAAAGTACTGAATGATTTGGTACTTCACAATTTTAAATCTACGATATTATTCAGGTTAAACAAGCTTTTACTGTCCTGCATGCTATAGTTTGAACATCCTCATCCATATTATGTTCTGCTGAATTGAAAACATTTCTGCAAAAGAAAAGTTGCACAAAAAATGGACATATCTAACATTTTGGAAAGGAGTGAAAGATAATAATAAAATGTGCCATAATTTGTGCCATATATTTTTTCAATTTAGCAATTACATTCCCTGGACATGTACTTATGTTCACATAGCACGTCAAGACCCAAGAAACAACTTTGTGCATTTGACTGTGCATAAAGTAATAAAAATGATTAACATGGCTGGTGGAAAGTCCAAACATCTGACCAATAATGTACCTCACACCGTTTCCCTCTGTAAAAAGAAAGTGCTACGCAATAAAGCTGGCTCTGTGAAGTTATACGTCGGAGTAATGAAAGGGATTTCTCCTTTACTGCTCCTATAACAACTATATAGTGCTCTTAAAGTTAACACATAAGCGTTTTATAAGGCCTCGTACATGGCAGTGTGTATATACTGTATCAAATACATTAAGTACACACTTAACGCCTCTGGTCCTCTGCCCTGCTCCGGCTTTTCCCTCTCTTCTCTCTTCTCTCTTCTCGCTGAGACGTTCCAGTGCAACCATGGCGATGCAGAGGGTGAGATGCTAACGGACGTCCACCCTGTGGTTACCCACAAACCCCTGCTGCTTGTGGGAGCTTTTCCTCCTGGCAGCTCGCCGTGGGGGAACAGCTGCTGGAGCGGAGCTGTCAGGCTAAAGTGGGAGAGCTCCTTAACAACGCCGGGCGTCACCCCGCAAAACAAGAACACGCAGGAGGGAAAAACCCAGGGGGCTGCTGGGAATGGCAATTTGGTTCCCTGAGACACAACCATCGCTAACAATCACGGTTACACAAAGGAAAATACGGGAGGGGGCTACTGTTTACTGCTTGGGAGGTGGGTATAGGCCAAGCTGGCAAAGAGCTGAACGCTGGAGCCTATAGTTCTGAAAAGTTTGGACACACCAAGGGACCACGGTGCCTATTCTGAAACGAGGGAATGACACCTGGTAAAATTTCCAAATACACATTCAGAGAAATTGTGTGACGTGTCTAATATAGTATGAAAATTGGCAGCACGACAGCATGGTTTCAAATTCATTTTGCTGAACAAGGCATAAGTATCAGAACCAGAAAACCATATTGATCCTGGAGGAAACTGCTTATGTTACCACTGCACAGGCACAGAGACTAGAACAATATAAAATATAAAGTCTAAATAAATGCAATGAAAACTCAGCAGAAAAACCCACATGAAATACAGTAAGCTATAAACACAAATACTGGGTATAAATACTATAAATATGTAACTTGCAGTTAAGTGAATTACTAATAACACAAATGGTGGTTAGAAGAGTGTTACCGCATGTAATAGAGACCAGTAGTATATACGTAATATTGACATAAGTAGTGATATTGCACACGGTAATAGTATTATACCTAATAATAATAAGATGCTTCACATAATTTAGCACCCGTTACGAAAACTACTCATGATTGTACATAATGATAACGTTTTAGCACCCGATAAGAAAATTGCCTGATATTGCACATGGTAGACTATAGCACAAAATAAATAATAAATAACTAGTAATATAATAAATAACTAGTAATAATAAATCAGCAGTGAAATTGTCTCCCCACAGTTAATGTTCGGTCATTCTCTCAAAACTGCGTCCATGGAGTTTGACCAGCCGAAATGTTCTTCTGTCAGAGCTGCTTTTCATGTCATGTTCTTTAATTATTTATAGTCTTCTTTAGCCATGTGATGAAATTCTAACCCACATAACTTGTTAGTGATGTCCTGGATCATATTCGTTAGTGTCATAGAAAACTCCAACTAAAATGTATCCCAATCAGACAGTCGTGCTTGTATTTCATCGACTTCCCAGTTGTTAGTTTGTGTCTCCATTGTTGTGTTTTTGTGCAGACCATGTTTTGATGAAATCATTTGACCAATCAGAAAGCGGTGACGTAGTCAGCTCGGCTGCAGCCCACTTTTGGCCCTGCCATCCAGCTGCTTGAGTACGGCTCGGGTTTGGGCCACTACATTTGTAATGGACAAACGTGTGTTTGTGGTATGGCGTGGTTCCTTGTGCCAGCGGGAAAGCACCACAAGTTTAGTTTGAGGGAAATGAAGTCACACCTACAGTTTTTGTTTGTTTGAATATAAAGCAAGCACAAATCAAGCATTTCTTAGAACACCATTTAAAGATTGTATTGACGGAACTGTGATGGATGTGATTCGAGCACACTGGCCCATGTTCTCTGGCATTGCACACACTTACATATGCGGAGTACTTCAGCAGCCTTGGGAGATTTCTGACTTTGGGGATTGCTGTTTGCAGGAGTGCTGTGCTAATGACACTAATATTTCCCAGGTGCTTGGAAAACGCATGAATCTGCTGTCAGGAAAAGTTGGTAGCGCTCCACTTTAAGTCTTCCATGTGTAAAACTTTGGTCTTCTTCAAGATTGACATAGTGATGACAGCAACTGTCAGCACAAAAGGCTTCATGTAATGACTTTTCAACAAGACTTAAGTGATTGTGATGAGCAGCTCCACTCGTGCGCTCCTGCAGCCGCCGATGGCTCTGCCGAAGTTCCCCAGTAGCTGAACCTCACCTCGCCAGTGGCAGCCAGGGTGCCGTACGGAAGCTAAGTGGCCTGCTGCGGGTCTCCTCTCCGGTGTGAGGGGTATCAGTAATGACCAGCGAGCGCTCCCCCTCAGTCATTAGGGGAGCGTTTCTGTCACACTGCCCAGAGACTGCCCCACAGACGCGCTGTCCAGAACACCACACTGTCCCTAAGGCCCTGGCACTGTTCTCTTATTAATCATAAGACCGATTTTTCAGTCTTTTTATTATTGAATTATTATTTATCACTGACTATATAAAGCTCATTATTTATTATTACTGTAACATTTTTAAGGGCTTCTTTGTTTATAGTGATGATGAGGATGACACTTATTGAAAAAGTAGCACTTCAGTCACACAGCAGTCTTTCATGTGTTTAATTAATATATATA
>JBBPCX010000032.1:12918252-12932043 GCA_037974365.1 Hydrocynus forskahlii | reverse complement strand
ACACACACACACACACACACACACACACACATATATATATATATATATATATATAGAGAGAGAGAGAGAGAGAGAGAGAGAGAGAGAGAGTAGGAATCAAAAGACTAGAGTTTATATAACAAGCCATAAACCCCAGTCTTGTTTCACAGGGGCCACTTCTTTTCATAGGGGCCACACTGGCGAAAGGTGCTAAGTTGGTGCACAACGCAGTGAGAGACGGTACAGTAGCTGAGGTATTAGTCTAGCTGAGATGCGCTCCTGCAGGTATTAAGTCACCTGCCTGTCGGTTCCAGCCAGCGCTGCTCTCGCCTTCATCTATGCCGGCTGCTCTGATGGCTTTGGAGAGGCAGCATGAGGTGCGAACGGGACCTCATTAAGCAGACAGAGAGAAACATGGCCTGCAGCCCTGTTCCCAGCTAGGGAGCCTGGGAGTGGAGGCGCCATGAGCCATCCCGGGGCAGTGGGCGCAGGGACCAGAGCCAGCACTGCAGGCTTTAAGGGGAGGGAGGGGGGGTGTTGAGGCACGTGTGAAAGAGAGGGGCTGCTGTAAGGTGGGTTTCTGCCGAAAACCTCTGTGTGTGGTGATTAGCCTGGTGGTGGATTAGAGCTGTGAAGTCATTTGGTTTCCAACGCGTTCTGGGCCCACAAAAGGAGCTCCATTCCAGCCTAGAGTTTATCGCTGTGTTTGATATTAAATGGCCTGAAGTATGGTGAGGTGCACTGTGGATACATTTAATGACACAGTGTTATTCCTACTCTTGATAGCAGCTTTTAATCCATAGATGTTTAGATCTATTTCTATCATTTTAAGTTGTCAGCTAAAGCCAAACTAATCATGTGCTGTTTGTTGCTTTAGAAGCCTCAATTCTAGCCCTCTCATTAAAATACAGTTTTTACAAAGACATTATGCAGAGTTTTATATATAGTTTAATAGAGATTTATATAGAGTCATATACACATTAAAAGTGTAGTGAATTATTTATTGGCATCGGAAATTTTAAGTTAGTTTTTTTTTTTCTTAATTGGACTGGAGGACTGAGGAGTTTTAGGGGCTGCACCAGAGTACTGCTACTTAGACAATGATTATCAGACAATTTTTGTACACTGAGTTGACTTATTCGTTGATATTGTTATTTTGAACAGAGCATTTTCTTACTGTTTGATAATTTAAAGCACTTCCACCAGCATCTCTGCTGTCTTTGCTCCAGTGGCTGCTTGAAAATGTTTCGGTAGATTAAATCAATGCCTAAGCTAAGTATAGAATCTAATACCACTATAACTGATAACTAATCAAGTATTCAGATTATTTAGGCCAGCCCTACTCTTGCATATTATTTCAGTTCATAGTAAAGAATGACAAAAATGGCAAAATGGCAAAAATGGTACAAAGGATAGATTTTAGCGTTTTCACTTTTCATCATATTCAGATCATAAATAAATATGTTTTGCTTCCAAACACAGGTGTAGTATTGATTAAAGGTTTCAGAAATTAATGTTACTGACAGATTACATTATATATTGTGTCCGGGATGTTGTACTAGTTTTATTGTATTTGCAGCATTGTTAAAGTCATGTTTGTGTCCTGAGTGCAGCAGTGTGTCGTTTTCGACTCTGTGTGTCCGATCTCTGTCATGTCCATGGGGGCTCTGTGTTGTCTCTTTGTGTAGCGTGTGGCTTCGCCCTACTTCCAGGAGGCACAGCCGCAGTGGTGGAATGTGCCCATTAAAACATAGCCCACAGTTCAGCCTAGGGCACCATAGTGGTGAAAACCCAGCAACATGATTGTGTAGGCTTCACATAGCCATGAAACTGGTACTCCCCAAGGCTGGGCAGGCTGAAGATCTGGGGTCATGTGGCGCTGGTCAGTGTTTTCAGTTGAACTGGCCTTAAAATAGCTCTGACTGGCTGGTCGCAGTTCACTTTACATCAGTAATGTGGCCAGAACTCTGACAGCAGAACATATGAAGCTCTTCCCAGGGGACTAGATCATGGCTGTAGCCGCAGATTGCATGACATCCCACAAGTAGACCCAAAAGCTATCGCGGTACTCTGCATTTCCACTAACATGACACCGAACACATGCTTCCCTATGCTAACAGTGTTAGCTTCTGGCCAGGAGCCTAATCATCTGTATCCTCTCCAAGTGCTATTGGCAAGTGCTGTGAGGGAAGAGGTCAACTCTAAGAAAATGTATTGACCTGCTATGAGATACATTACCTACTACTGTTTGCTTTAAAGAGCCCAGTAAGCCAGTGAGATTAGAGGCCAGGGTGCGAAAAGCCACGACATCACTTCACATCCGTGAAAGTTTCATGTAAAGATTAGTGCTCTGACCAAGGGGTTTTGGAACTGGAAATATTTGTCTGAACCCAGTGAGCTTCATGGCAGGTTCAGTCAGGTTCAAACGTCATTTCCCACAAAAGTGTCAGACTTGAGTCTGGCTCAAATTTGACGTTCAGTTCCAACGGCCCGTCTCCTGCTTTGAACAGATTTTACCCTGCGTTTCCCCCTGCTGAAGTTTTTCTCCGTAATTTATTCTTCCTCTCTGCTTTCATTATCTTAAAACAGAGTTTAATCTGGTATGCTGGAGTCACACATTTATGTTGACAGAATTTAGCACCGAGGTTCACACTTGTGAGAAAATGGACGCACAGGAATTGAAAGAGGATAGATTAATGCAGCCAAAAGGATGCTGAAGTTAAATTTGTCATGTTCTGTGCAAAGAAATGGAGCTTTAGGATTAAACAGATGAAGACTAACGTCTTGCTGTAGGCTGTCAGCACTGCACAGCGTGAAAACAGTGTGAGATGGAAAGTTTATACAAACTTAAAATATTTGATGCTGTTCTCTACATTTGTTAAAGCTGAATACTTTCAATACATTTTGTTAAAGCAGAATTGAATATTAACTTTGGACAGCTGATTTATTTAGCATGCCATATTATGTGTATATGTGTATATATGTGTGTGTGTGTGTATATATATTTTTTTTGTTTGTTTGTTTGTTTGTTTTTTGGTTTTTTTTGGTTTGTTTGTTTGTTTTGTTTTGTTTTTTGTTCTCTTGATTTAATTGTCCATGATCTAATGATACCTGTCAAACTCCTGTCAAGGCAGCTTTCAAATTTTCATGAGGCTGCTTCAGTTTCGAAAGCAAACTTGATTACACAGTTGGGGTCAGGTCAAGACCCGTATTTTGGTTTAGGCCAAAATTTCAAGTCAACCTATTTTTTATTGATTATTTTTATGATGTCACAAATAA
Organism: Hydrocynus forskahlii; assembly: GCA_037974365.1. NCBI lineage: Eukaryota > Metazoa > Chordata > Actinopteri > Characiformes > Alestidae > Hydrocynus > Hydrocynus forskahlii. Next base: position 12,928,785 of record JBBPCX010000032.1, on the reverse strand, counting down.
CACATTAACAAGCATTTTGAAATTCACCCTACATTTGCCACACATTCATGTAGAAATTATAAGGAGTAATTCAGCCTGAACTGCTTTTTGAATGAGACACAATAGAGGACATAACAGAGCTCATTTGAATAAATCACTCTTAAAGACCCGTTCTAAAGAATAAAGAGAGGTTGGATAATGGTGATGTAATTATCAATGTATAGTTTTTTAGCACACAAGCCCACATAAACATGGAGACCTTAGATTTTTGTGGGCGAGAAAATTAGGAGCTCTTTAAGTCAGACGGACAGGTGTCAGGTAACAATTATAAAAGGCATCGTTTTATAATTGTTACCTGACACCTGTCCATCTGACTTAAAGAGCTGGGAGGAAGAGCATGCCTCTCTGTGACACAGGCTTTTTATTTGACTATTATTTGCAGTTCAAGCTTTGTGTTCAGCTGTTGTTTAGTCTGGGCCGCAAAAAACATGAAAAGAAATTCACAGTCTATTTTTCTCTCCTGTGTTTAAACTCATTCATACTGGTACATTCTCTGTCTGTTTGTCATCCTTCTTGCCTCATCTACAGCCATTTACATTTTTTCACTTTCGGAGTGCTCTGTGTTCTGTTTTGGCAATCTGAAAGTCATTTTCCCAGCGCGGGGAATCGCAGCTCTCAGAATGAGGCGTTCTGGTCAGCCTGTGCTGCTCTTCTCTCGCGGGTATCCTGTGAGGACTGTGGGTGAGGCTGGTTGGCAAACTATTCTGCTTACTCTCAGACTTGTGTGTTTGCTTTGAAAAGGTGCTACAAAATTACTACTTTGTGCTTCTGAAGCACTACTTTTCTATAATCAGCTGAGATATCGCTGCACCACTTCAGTAAGGTGTCTGCTTCAAAGAGTACTTTGGCAGAAAATAAAATGTACACACATTTCTCACAGTCACACACAGTTCAGGTCAGTCAATTGATCGTCTCCTTCACTGTGGCCCAGACCTCATTCAGCACCATGTAGCAGCACAGCAGCATGTAACACTGTGGTTGGAAACCAAAATATTACCAATATTGTCACATTGACACCTCTGTTCTGGTCAGAGTGGTCCATTTTACTTGCAACTGGAGAGTAGATTTCCAGTACTTAAATATTTTGATATCATTATATTTAATTATATCATTTGCCACATGTCAGATTCGGACTGAGACAGACCCAGTAAAACAACCAACAATACGTATTCCATAGATCAGCAGAATACAAAAAACAGATACCGGCAAAGTTCTAAACCAAAGTGCAGTCCGACAAGTAAACAAATGCAAATCGTCATACTAAAGAACCAAGTCCAAGAGTAGAATTTTGAGAAGTTTGAGTCCAGAAAGGCAAATCTGAATCAGTGAACAGAACTAAGGTGTGAGATGGGATTCAACGTCGAGAAAGACAGGCAGGGTAATAAAAAACAGATAAACAACAAGACGGCACAAACTCTCGGTATGCAGGGAGAGTCGAAAACCCGAATGCAGAAGGTATTTATATCCAGTAATTAGTCATGTGATTAGATGTAGGAGTTATTGCAGGAAAGAAGTCTGGGGTTAGTGTTCTCATGAGATCTGACAGTAAATCACTTTAGCATCATACACTGCAAGCCATCTTGGAAATATGGTTGCTTGCACACTTTTTTTCTGTGGCGTAAACGCCGGAAGCACACAGCTTTGTTTATAACTGGGACCAGCTGCTTGAGCTGCGGAAAACACTAGTGCCTCTGGACCAGAGACCCATCATCCCGCAAGAGATCCTCTGCAGAGCCAGAGCGGTAGAAGCAGAGATGCTAAACCTACAGTGCTATCTTTGACCATGGGCAATGTAAGACCCCTCTCCAACACTCTGGATGAACCCACCGTGTTAATCTGGGGTCAGTGGGAATAATGGAATTGCACTTTTATCTGCTTTTATGGCTACTTGAAGTGATCCCTGATGCTAATGCTAACATAGAGAGTGGCCTAAACAACAGAGAAGAGGCAAGAGGAGGTGGACTGGCATGTGTGGTGTAATATGGGTCACATTAGGAGCGCAGCACAGTTCACCTATTAGCCACATGTGGGGACTGAGGATGCCGTTATCTTCTTTCTGCACGGAGCTTACCCAGCGATGTCAGGAAGCACTGTGAGTTCAACACCATCCAGCCCCTTGAGTTGAGGAACAAGCTGCGTGTGTTGCAAGAAGACTCTGCCCTGGTGTCCAAGATCACTGACTACCTGACTGTCAGGCTCCAGTACATGAAACTACAGTGGCCTGCAAGCAGCACGGTTCCTCCAAGGGGGACTGTTCTCGCTCCCTTTCTTTTCACTTTTCACATCTCTGGTATCAGGTATGCTTCTGAGACATGTCATCCACACAGACTCTCGGATGCTACTGCTATTGCAGGGTGCATTATTGAGGGGAGGGAGAAGGAATACAGGCGCCGGATCCACAATCTCGTGGACTGACGCCAGCACAGCCATCTCCAGTGCCTGGAAAGCAAAGGAGCTTATGGTGGATTTCCAGAAAAAGAAGTCTCCTACATCTCCTGTCCCCATCCAGGGTGAGAACACTGAGGTGGATAACACCTACAAGTACTTGGATGTTCAAGTGTGTGACAAGCTAAGGTGGGAGGTGAACATGAACGGGTTGTACGAGAAGAAGCAGAGCAAAGTCTACTTGCTGAGGAGGCTGAGGTCTTTTCTCTGGGCTGCTGAGAACTTTCATTGAGGCTGTGGTGTTGAGTGACATCTCTTATGGGGCAGCAGTTTCACAGCCAAGGACACAGAAAAGGAATAAACTTACTTCTTAGCTACATTAGGTCCAGACTAAAGAAGCAAGCTTCACACACTAAATATGTTTTGGCTGATTGCTTTTGGGGGAAATCATTTCAACTTGATTATTCCTCACACGATTCCTCAACCAGATTTCTTAATAAAGTGTTCGTCACGTTCCATTTGAAATAAGATCGGCCTGCAAGATTTCATGAGGCTGATGAAGTTAGAGTGTGAATTTATGAAGGTCATACATACACTAACATGGAAGCTCTTGTCTTATTGATCCAGCTTGAGAGATGGAGCTTTGACTTGTGGAGGAGCTTCCAGCAGATGCCACAAATCACTCAGAAACATCAGCGCATTCGAGATCGCAGACAAACAGCGGTTGGCCTTGTGCTTCTTGACTATCGACAACGTGGTAAACAAACTGGGGTCACTGCATCCATATTACACTCCTATTGATTAGTTCACCCACCCTCTCATTTCATACGTGGGATCTCCATGAGGCTGGAGCGAGCAGTTATATTTTTGCATGCGACCCTATTAGAGTTCAGAAAAGAGAGCACACTCACGCGCACACTTGCGGCGAATCGGAGGGCTTGAAAGTAAATGTTATGAAGGTTGGCAGGGAGAGGGGGAAAAAAGAGGCGCGTATTGAGTTTACCTCCGCAGACGGGCTTTTGGCTGATAGCAATCTCTGTGAGCAGTCAAGCAGCAAATACATCACCGGCTTCTCCGGCCGGCGAAAAAGGAGAGGCAGATGGAGGAGAGGAGGAGGAAAAAAATTGCCTCCCCTCACTTGCCTCCCTCTCCGTCTCCTTTCACTTCCATCATTATTCATTTTTTCTCGCTTCGGGTTGCCGTGTATCATATCGGCCGCTGTATCGCCATCATCGCCACTCGTTCCGAACAATATGTTTTAATGTGCTGCCGCAGAAACAGCTGCCATATTTCAGAAAGGGTGCAGTGCTAAAGCATGTGGCACCGTGCAGGAGAATGGCAGGTAGCAATAAAGCAAACTGCAAAAAAAAAAAAAAAAGCCTTTTATTGCTCAGAATGGATATCATACACTGGCTTTTCATAGGAAAATAACTGAGCTTGGTTTACCCTCTAACCAAAAACTGAAGCATGCCATCATATAACACAATTGGGCCACATATCTACTATCTTTGGCAAAATTGTGCATGAAAGATTTGCCATCTAGTTTCATCTGTCAAACACTGTACGGTTCATGCTAGACAGTAGGGATGTAACAGTTCAAAGGACTGTATTGGTTTGAACTGCTTCCTATTGTATGTTGGCTTATGGCAACTGACTTTGCTTCAAGCTAACATGTTAGCTTGTAGCTAGAGCTTTAGATCAGAACACTGTAACATGGGTAGTAGCATTTTCAGCCCCTCCTTATGTGTGCTGTATTAGACAATGGCAGATCAGATGAGAAGACTGTCTAAAATTGTGTAAGCAGTAAATGTGATTAAACTCAATAATAAAGAATATATTAGAGGAAATATAAAAACTTTAAAATGTAACCATTTTTATAGCAATATTTGGAAATAATTCAACTGATATACATAACATTAGAATGTATTATTTTTCTTATTATTATTATTATTATTAGTAGTAGTAGTAGTAGTAGTAGTAGTAGTAGTAGTAGTAATATAAGCTTAAACTTCTAATGCAGTATTACGTTTCTTTTTTGTAGCTTTTTGAAATAATTGGAGAAATTCCATCAATAATGCAATATTATTAAATCAAAACCATGTTCACTGATATGAGATATTTTATTACGGTATGAATTTGATGAAAAGTTATTGTTTGAGGCTGTCCTGTTTTATAGACTCATTGATTACTTTTCTTGTTCTTGTATATATATTATTGTGCTCTTCCTAGGTCTATCAGAGGTAACATATTAATAACATGCTAAAACAATTAATAAAATGTTTTTTTACACTGTTCACACATTTTCCATGTTTGGCCCTTCTGTTCATCTTCGGTAGAGAAAGCTGAACTTTTAATAAAGTCTCTAAAAAAATGCAATAAATCACAACTATTTTTTTTACTCCTTTGTCAGCCCTAGTCTTTAGATTTGGACGGTACAGCAAAAGCAATTGCTCAGAGCTTCTTATGGGTTAAATGTAATTTTCTCAGGTGATCTAGGACGGTAGAGATTGATTCGGGTTACACTAAAGGACGCAATAACCATCAAAGCTGGGGGCCTGCAGTGATACTCTACACGTGTGACTTATAAACAGAGGAGGTTTTTTTCCAGGCTAATGGGAGATAGTCATCTTTCATCAAATGCGAATGAAGGGGAAGCAGGAGGGGAGAGGTAATTACTCTACCTGGCCCGAGCTGCTGGAGGTCGCATAAGCCTGGCTGTGGCAGACGGCCATGTTTAATTACTGCGCTATGTGCAGGGGCCCCCTCAGCTATTTCATGCGATGGATCGTAATAGACTGCGGAGGTGCCTCCATGACAAGGCTCCAATCACCCTCGGATTAATCTTTAGCCCGAACGTCCCAGGTGCAGCTCGCCAGGTCCCAGCCCGCAGTCATTTCTCGGGCAGAAAGTGGTGGCTCCGTGCACATGGGGGCCGCTGCATTGTGTCCGCTCTCCAGTGTGACAATCAGGACTAAAAGCTTGAGTAGGGGGTGTTAGCAAGCGCCGCTGGAGTAGCTGTTAGACAATTTGGGTCGTGGGCCTGCAGTTTCACAGGGTTTTACAGGCAGCATCTGTTGCTCACAGGCATGTGTGTGTAAGAGAGAGAGAGAGACAGACAGAGAGAGAAAAGAGGCTGTTTTCCATATATGGACAGTATGGATGGGGGGAGTAAAGGTACCAATTGCAGAAAAGTGATGATATGGGCTTTAATATATCATTGCAATTGCAATATGTAGCACTAACATCGCAAAACTGATATGCTGTCCATATCGTTCAGCTCTAAAGAGAGCAAGAGAGAGAGAGAGAGAGAGAGAGAGAGAAAGACATAAAACAATGCAATACATGAACAAACACCTTTGACACAGAACTGACTGGAGAGGAAGAGAAACAGATGGGGAAAGGGGGAAAAGAATGTGACGAAGGGATAGTGAGAGAAAGAGGTAAGATGGACGGAAAAGAACGAGAAAAAGGAAAGGAGAGAGAGAGAGCGGCTGAAATGGGAAGGAGGGTTCAACATGACATAAAACAATACACGAACAAACATCTTTGACACAGAACTGACTGGAGCGGAAGAAAAACAGATGGGGAAAGGGGGAAAAGAAAGTGAAAAAAGGGTACTAAAAGGTAAGATGGGCAGAAAAAAACGAGAGAAAAAGGAGGGAGAGTGGCGTGAAATGGGGAGAGAGAAGGAAGGAGAGAGGGAGGAAATGAAAAATAGGGAGCAGGGAGAGAGGGAAGAGGAAGATGAGAGAGAGAAAGGAAGAGAAGGAAAAAGAGAACTAGGGAGGAGAGGGAGGGAGGCAGAGAAAGGAAAAAGACAAAGAGAATGAAAAAGACAAAGCAAAAGGAGAGAGAGGGAAGAAGAGGGAGGACAGAGGAATAGGAAGAGAAAGAGGTAACGTGGATGGAAAAGAGAGAGAGAGAGAGAGAAGGAGAGAGATGAAGAGAAAAGGGAAGCAGAAAGGAGCAGAGTGGGAGAAGGAAGGATGATACAAAGAAGGAGGGAGATGGAAGAAAAAGGGAGGGAGGCAAAGAAAGAGATGAAGACAGCAATAGGGGAGAGAGAGAGAGGACAGAAGAAAAAGAAAACCAGTGATGGTGGAAAAGAAAGCAGGAGGGAGAAAAGATAGGAGCCAATAATTGCTTTTGTAAGAAACTGGTATTTCTGAAATAAGGAAAAATGTCAATTATTTTTTTATCATTAGAATTTATTTATGTAATATTTGGGGGCGAGGGGTTGCTTTTGTGTTTTTTTTTATTTTGTTTTTGTTTTTTTTATTTTTGCATTTAGTTTTTATTGTATTTTGTGGAGGTTTTTTGTATGTCCTGGGAGCGACTGAGGAGCGACTGAGGTTTTCAAATGTGGTAAAAACGCAGTAAAACAGAAAAATGTGTTTTACGCAACTAGGTTTTCTGATGACAGACATAAAGAAGTCCACCTGAGCTGGAGAAAGAGGGACGGAAAAAAAGCGGAGCGTGTGAGAAGTGTAAGCTTTCAGAGCCGCTGTCTTTGAGCCATGTGATCCGTCAGTGGCTGTCTGCAGTGTCTGGTCGTGTGTCTGAGCGAAGGACAGGAAACCATCCCTCCCCCTGCAGCCTGTCCTGCGCCAACTCACTTCCAAACCTGCCAGAAAACCGGCCCGCTCTCTTACTCTGGCTCCATACATCCACTGTAGGGACGCCAAGCAGAAATCCTGGTGCACACTTTCAGCCTTGGAGGGCCTGAAACATTTGCTCTGGCAGGGAGAGAGAGAGAGGGAACATATTAAACGCATGCTCTAAGGAGGTTTATATTAACCCTTTAAACATTTACTCAGTCATTAGTCTTAATAGACCCATGTAATGGACTGACATTTCTTCACTTTTCGTTCTAGTAATAACTATAACTTATAGCTTCATGACATATCACTCAGCACTGGTCTATACATACAGTATGTTGCAAACACAGGCTGTGCTGAATTCGTCATTGATGTGATGTCACAAAAATGAGCATATACACCCTCCTATTCATTGTCAAGCATTTTAGAGGGCCTGGAACATTTGCTCTGGTATGGAGGGTATACATATTAAATGCATGCTCTAATCATGTTTATATTAACCCTTTAAACACTCAGTCATTAGTCTTAATAGACCCATATAATGGACAACTGAAATTTCTTCTCTTTTTGTTTAGCTGTATTTTATTGTTTCATAACTCATTCCACTCATTCCTTGGTCCATACAATCTATATGTTGAAGCTAAGCTGCAAAAACAGCCCATTTTGAATTTGTCATTGATGTGATGTCACAAAAACGGTGCATTTATTTTACCCACCTATTCATCCTAAAGCGGTTTAGCCTTATGCATTCACACTGAGGTTTCAGGCATATTATAGGGCAGTCAATCAGAACAGATGTCATTTAACTATCAGACTTCAACCAGGGTGTAATTCTAAGGAATAAAGAGAGGTTGAAACTAGATTTGTTGAAATGAATAATGACTTTATAACTTATTAACACACTCAACCCTTGTAAGCAGATAAAAAGGATTTTTTTTTTAAAGCAAGAAAAATGTAGAAATATTTGATAGTCATTATTCAGTAATTAATATGTACGTTGCTAAAGTACTTATGAGAATGAAGTCTTGAAGCCAGGATCTTCATACAGACCCTTTAGGGATTTTGAGATGTTTCTTGATTATTTGTCCATCATTTAATTGTTCTGTGGTCAGTATTTCACTGATGTTCCACACACTGACCATTACAAAGTTTCTTCACATCTGAGTCCAGAATAAAGAAATACGATACAATATCATCACAGCTACAAGCCTGACTATGCTTAGACCATCAGATTAATTTCACCGTCAGAGGTTTGAGCATCCAGAGGATTTATTTCTCTTCGCCGTGATTGAAGTTGGAGGCAACTATGGCGATTTGGCCAAAACCAATACAGAGTTACAGTTGATAAATCAAGTATTGAGTCAATTACACTGTAATCTCCGTCAGATGTATTACTGCCCAAGTCCAAAAGAGCAGGTGGTCGACTTGCCGTCCAAAATCAAAGTACAGACCGTTCGCTCTGTGTTTGTTTATGCCAAGAATTATTCATCAATTACAGCAGATGCTCCCTCTTCCTATTACCGCAACACTGCTAGAACAAAAGTGCATGTTATCGAAATATGCGCGATGCAAGAATTTAAGCTGCGAACTCAAGTGATGACCAAACTACGCATTCCAACAGTTATTTCTTATTTCTTTTGACAGAATTTATCATAATGTGTCGGCTGGCACAAGTGTGCATATGAGGCCTTTAAAAAGCCACAATACTTTTGAGAAATTGTTATTTTGAGTGGCTCGGGTGGTCTGGGTGAACTGATTGCTGCTGTGTGTTTAAGCAGCGATGTGGAACTTTCCAGCACACGTATTCCATTTTCACAGCCACCCTCTGCAGCTGCAGAATAGTTGGATCGCATCTTTTTTATATCTGTTTATTCAGCCCCAAACCTGTTATTTTTTCCTCAAGCCGTCGCAGATTCGCTTTAATCCAAACGGCATGTCCATTTAATCCTAAAAGTTAAGAGGGCGGCGTCGCTCTCTCGTTCCTAACACAGGTACAGTAAAAGCCAATGACCTTTCCTGCAAGGTGGTGTCTCCGTCGTGGGGTGGGGTGGGGGGTTGGGGGCGTGAGCCCGGGCCGCTGTACCGGGGTCAGAAGGACTGGATGTGTGTTAGCGAACATGCTGTCAGCTTTGATTTATGTGTTGACCGTGGATTTGTCAGTGGGCTGATGCGGACTTGGCAGGCTGGAGCTAACCACTGCTCACCACTTGGCAGCCGAGCCGCCCTCACAGCTGGCCTAGCGCTCAGCCCCACGTCCTCCAGCCTTTGATATTGATATAGATGTAACTCAAACCAGTCAGGCAGGCAAACACACATACACACACACACACACACATTTGCACTCACACACATAACCCCAGTCCCCTTTACTAAGTATGATCATTGTTCCAGCTGCTGTTCCCTTGATACAGGCCAGCCAAAACATCTTCACATTACTTAGCCCTGACCCCTCTTACTGACCGTGGATGACACTTTCAAGAATCAGGCAAAGAAAAACTTCAGCTAGCCTTAACCAATGCTGCTGAAATATCGCGAGTAACCCAGAAATGAGCACCAGTTGTGGAGAGTTTTATTTTGACTTCTGATTATATTTTATAATGTTCTTGTCTGTATGTGTCTGTCTGTGCAGTTTCCTCCAGGCAATTTCCTCCAGGATCAGTAGAGTTTTCTGATTCTGATTTGAATAAATACTTGATTTTTGTCCTGATGTCTATGCTAGCATTTTTTTGGGTTAACTGGAGTTCTGGGAGATGTTTTTAGCCATGATAACATATGTTAGATCCTTGACATGGCTTGGCTTGTTGTCCATCAAGCCCACTAGCGCCCCCTGCTTTGACTTCTGCCTTCATGAGGTGTTGGGCTGGTTAAGAAACTTCACCTTTAGGTATCCCAGCTTGATAAGACTCCACACCTGCATTTAGCCCCAAAGGTCTCACAGTTGTCCTCAGAAGTTCTTGAGATAACATGTGGCCCCATGAAACCACAGTCTGCCCCACTCACTGCATCCATAACCTGGGATGTTGTGAGAGAAACCATAACTCTAGAATTTGAACTGAAGTCCATGGGCCTCTCCAAGAAATGTGAATATAAAATATGAAATTTGTCAGAACGCTTGATTCATGCCCATTCGACTCTAAAGCCTGTTGCGGTAGACTGCAGCGTAGATCATGCTCACTGCTTTGGCTAGACTGGATTTCGGAGAGTTTGCTCCTGCTTGCTATATTTAAACTGATGGATTGAAGGAGATTTTGGAGTTTGAACCATTTTTTGTCTGTCATCACCATTGTGAACACATCCAAGACAGACTTCGCTACCCAAGAGTTTGGGCCCATGTTTTCATCAAGTGTGAGTGCTTCTGGCATTAGTAACCACCACACACACAAATGGAAACATTCTTTGATAAAGGAGAAGAGCAGCTGCAGATCAAAGCGCTTTAGTGTTAATGCGTTTGTTTTCTGGGTTTCTGTGGTAGCCTCTCCTCTTTGTTTGCATTTGATTTGTAATGACCCCC
>JBBPCX010000032.1:12878168-12918152 GCA_037974365.1 Hydrocynus forskahlii | reverse complement strand
CCCCACCCCTACCCCTTCCTTTGCCATGGATGGCACGGCAGGAAACCTGGGTTTACACAGCTGTCTGGCACCTATGATCTGAGAAACACAGCATCAAGCTGTGCTTTTTGAACACTTTTATTTGTCTTTCCCCTCCCTTTTCTCCCAGTTTAGCCATAGCCAATTCCCAATGTGGTAGTAGATCTCTGACCTATCACACAGCAGCCCTACCAGTCTGGGACAGCAGAGATTGCACACTCCTCCTTAGCTGCATATGGTTCTTGCCACTGCACTTCTCATATTAAGTCTAAAAGTTCAAATTATGACTGAATGGGAAGACATGTCAAGGCCTGATTAATGCATGCTGAAACAAGGGTAAAGACTTTCAGACCTCTTCATACACACTTTGTGTTGCAGAATAAAATGACGCCGATGCCTTTCTCTTTTATTGTGTGTCATTCTTGAATAAAGAATTTGACTCGCTTTGTTTCTCTGTGGTCAGTTGGAAGAGGTAAAAAACATCCCTGCCAGCAGTGAGAAAATTATTACAGAGGCCTCTGAACAGAAGGAAGAGCTGGAGAAGCAGAAAGTAAAGGAGGAGGCAGCCCTGGCCCAGGTGATGGAGAGCCTGAAGGAGGAGACCAGCGGCCTGCAGTTGGAGAAAGAGGTTTGCTGCACCACAGTCAACAGTGCATGATACTTTAATGACTGTAACCTGAGCTGCTTGCTGAGTAGAATGTTACGATGAAGTCGATTTTCTAAGTAGTTATTGACGTCTACATTTATGACGTGGTCCCTGAAGATTCTCAAAAGCTTTTAAATGTAAAGGTATTAAGGAGTTTATAGTAAATATTAATTTTTAGATTAGCTGTAGGGTTGTAACAGTACATTGGTAGGTTTCATGCAATTTTGTTCAGTTTATCAAAAGTGCTAAATATGTACAGGCGTTTTAATGTTAAAATTGATACCCTTAGTTATATTATTCAGCCCTGCTCAGAGTATGAATCTAACCTCACTTCTGTCTACAGCAAAAAGAGAAGGAGCTTCTGGAGTTGAGTAAAGCAGTGAATGAGACACGCTCACAGATGGATGTAGCCCAGTCAGAGCTGGACCTCTACCTTAGTCAGCACAACACGGCAGTTTCACAGCTCAACCAGGCCAAAGAGACCCTACAGGGCACTGCTGACACACTCCGTGAGAGGAGAGCCGCCATCAAAGAGCTGCAGGTCAAAATTCCCAAGTGTGAGAAGGAGCTCAAGAAGGTGTGTCTGTCTGGAGGTTTACATTCATCCTGTCTATATTACAGAAATGCTAAATGAACAGGGACACAGTTTTGAAGTAAAAAGGCTTGTGTTTTGGATACATGGTAATGATTAAGCCATGAAGTTCCCTTGGGAATGAAGCACTCATTTTACTGCTTACCTCAAAAGGCCATCTAAATGTAGAAGACTTTTTAAAATAAACATAAAGTGATCCCTGATTGTGTATGTGCACGTGCGCAGGATGAACAGGAGCTTGAACAGATCTCTGAGCGGGACAGTCAGGCTAGGACAATGGTTGGTGACATGAGGCAGAAAGTTGAGGAAGCCAAAAGTTTTCTGTCCTCTAACCGCAGCCGAGGAAAAGTGCTGGATGCCCTTATGCAGCAGAAACAAAGTGGCAAGATCCCTGGCATCCTGGGACGTCTGGTAAGATGCCGCACACGACCCATTATGATATTCTCCATACAGTGATGTGTGGTATTTCTTTTGTTTGTCTAAAGTGTGACCGTATGATTTTTCTACCTTTAATTTTTTTTTTACCATTGTCTCAAGGGTGACTTAGGGGCCATTGATGAGAAGTATGATGTTGCCATCTCTTCAAGCTGTGGCTCCCTTGATAACATCTTAGTGGACACCATTGACACAGCCCAGAAATGTGTCACCTTCCTCAAGACCCAGAATATTGGAGTGGCCACATTCATTGGTCTAGATAAGGTAGTGATGAATGTATATGAAACACCCTGTTACACATGAAGCACTTTATATTAATGTGAATTTAATCACTGTGACCAGTATTTTTTTTATACATTTAGTACCAACGTGTATTTATTCTGTAAATTTGTATCTGTACATCAGACTACTAAACACTGTTTGTGTGGGTAGATGAAGGTCTGGGAAAAAAGCATGGCTGCAGTCTCCACTCCAGAGAACATTCCCCGGTTGTTTGATATGGTGAAGGTGAAGGATGAATCCGTTCGTCCTGCATTCTACTTTGCCCTGAGGGATACACTGGTGGCCAAAGACTTGGAGCAGGCCACTAGAGTGGCCTTCCAGAAAGAGAAACGCTGGAGAGTGGTTACTTTGCAGGGACAGATCATTGAACAAGCGGGTACAACCCTCTTAATTGGTATTTCACCTTTAACGCATCAGATTTCTACTTTTACACACATTTACACTTTTCTTTCTCTCAGGCACCATGACTGGAGGAGGAGGACGTGTAATGAAAGGCAGAATGGGCTCTTCTATTGGCACTGAAGTCTCACAGGAACAGGTGAGATCACAAACCCACTTCCATCTGTTCCACATTAGACCACAGCCTCTGAGACCATAGTGTACCTGACTGTGTGTGTGTTTGTGTAGCTGGATCGTATGGAGAGTGCACTGAATGAGAAGGTGGTGCAGCTGCAGGACTGGCAGCAAAGGAAACAGCAGCTTGAGGAGAAGGTGCACAAACAGAGACGGGAGCTCAGAGACATGAAGAACACATTGGAGAAATACACAGCCAGCATTCAGGTCAGCCAGAATACACACCTCAAAAGTCTCTAGTTTTAAAAGAAAAGCATTGCTGTGTCTATTCAACTTCAGCATCTCTATGGAAGGTGGTGATATCTCTATTGCAGTCTAGTATAAAGATTTGGTTATGGTGCTGTATATTCTTGTCCATCCCATGGAATTAATGGTCATGCAGTTATTAAAAAGTGAAAAATGGGCAAATTTATTCTCTGTAGAGCCTTGAAGAGCAAGAAATTCTCCTGAAGTCTCAGATGAAGGAGTTGGAAGCTAATGTTATCGCTGCTGCTCCAGACAAGGCCAAGCAAAAACAAATGGAGAAGAGCCTGGATGCCTTCAAGAAAAGTAGGAAGATGACTGTTTTTATGTGTCTGTACATTTAAGAACAGTTAAGGCCTCAGTTTTTTAAAAAAAATCTTTAAAAATTATATGTTCTGTAACTGAACTCCAAGATGACCCAAGTGGCATTTTTATCTGCTGCATGTCTCCTCACCGGGGGAGTTGAGGAGAGTATACAAGTATAATGACTGCAAAGTTTGGCCAACTAAAGGTTAACCCTTTTTTTTTCTCCAAAGACTTTGAGGCTGCCTCCAACAAGGCAGGAAAGGTGGAGGCCGAGGTGAAACGACTCCACACCCTAATTGTAGACATCAACAGCCACAAGCTGAAGGCTCAGCAGGACAAACTGGATAAGGTCAACAAAGAACTAGATGAATGTTCCTCTGCCATCACTAAAGCCCAAGTGGCTATCAAGACTGCAGGACGGTGAGTGAAACTTCGTGCCTGGTTAAATTTATAATAATAAAAACTTAATAGTAACAAAAACTACATTTGTATGTTGTGCTCATCCTGCAAGTTCATGCGAACTGAAAATCCATTCAGAAGGCACTGCAAATGAATGGGTAATTGGGTCTGTGAATCTTTTCACCAGTTAAGCTATTCTCTTCCTCATAGTAATCTGAAGAAGTCTGAGGAAGTAATAGTACGTTTAGAGGCAGAAATTGCAGAGAATGAGAAGCTCATGGAGGAGCTTATGGAGTCGCTGAAGAAACTGGAGGATGAAGCAGGAGAGATCATGAAGACCTGCCAAGAGGCTGAGGTATTTTGGTATATCCACATTGGATTTAATGGGGTTATAAGGTATTATGATACTTTGGCCTGTGGTTTTATATTTCTAATGGTGTACACGCTTTGTGATGTACAGTGTTTTCACATTGTGACTGTGGAACATTATTTTTATTTAATTTTTCATGAATGCTTAACTGTTGTAGCATCTAAACTGAAGCTACAACTCTGTTTGATCTGCCTGGCTTGTAGGAGGCACTGCCTGAGGTACAGGAGGAACATCGTGGAGTAATGCAGGAGATCAAGGCCATACAGGAACAGGAGCATGCTCTGCAGAAAGAATCACTGAATATCCGTCTGAAAGTGGAGCAAATCGACACAGCCATTGCTGAGTGCCACAATAAGTGCAAACACTGGGAAAAAGAGGTGAGCCGTCTTTTAGACTGGCAGTTTTCTTTTTTTCTTTCAGCCTTTTTTATACTTTTGGTTTTAAAGTAATACTATATTGTCATTGTTGGATCCTCTTCAGGCAACAAAGCTTGCTCTGCATTCTATTGATGACAAACCAGCAGAGGAACTGCCTACGCTGATTCCTGAGGAACTGGAGAACATTAAGAACCCAGATGTCATTAAAAATGAGATTGCTCTGCTGGAGGAACGCTGTGCCCAGATGACACCTAACCTAGGAGCTATTGCTGAGTTCAAGAAGAAGGTACGTGGATGTTGTCTCTGGACCTCTACTATAGAAGGTTTGTAGAGGTTTATCTTGACTTAAATTAGCATTCAACTAAAATATCTGTTAAATGCAACTAGACGGTGCATTGCATTCAGCTTATGTTGTAGATAATCAACCGAGTTTCAACAGATTTGATAAGCTCTTGCTGACCTGTAGGGGGCGATCAAAACAAATGTGACTATTTTATTTACTTCCCGATAAGAAATGGGAGGGGAAAAAAAATCTACAGCAGTGGTGCCCAACTCCAGTTCTGGAGGGATGGTGTCCATTGTAGTCTGGTGATGACACCTCTCAAGCACACCTGGTTCAACTCGCCTGTTAATTGCCAGATTTAGTGAGTGCGTTTTGGTAGGGGAACTATCAAAACTGCTGCATTGTTCATGCATTTTATTTGCTGTTATTTTGACTATTGCTGTGGTATTTGTGTGCAGGAGGAGCAGTATTTGCAGAGAGTAGCTGAGCTAGATGAGATCACCACCCAGAGAGACAACTTTAAACGGGGCTGTGAGGACCTGCGGAAGCAGAGACTGAATGAGTTCATGGCTGGCTTTAATATTATTACCAACAAACTGAAGGAGAACTACCAGATGTTGACACTAGGGGGTGATGCTGAGCTGGAGCTGGTGGACAGCTTGGACCCTTTTTCTGAGGGCATCATGTTCAGGTGAGGAAGATGCGAAACAGTGAAAAATCTGATGTCCACACCTTTGTAGTTTTACAGTCTTCAGTAAATAAAGTTCTTAAATGTTAATGTTCTTTAAAAAAATGTTCTTAAAAATAGTGTTCTTAAAATAGTTGTTTCTAAATACCAGACATTTAAAGTGTGATGAATGTACAGAATTGTAAAAATGTCTGATTTTCCTAGTTAAAGCATTCATCTGGAATCATAACTGACACACTTTAGTCTCACTTGTTACTTCTTTACTTTTTTGGCTAATTAAATAAACTAGAATTTGAGTTGAAAACAGAAACTCCTTCCCCCCCCTCAGTGTGCGTCCTCCTAAAAAGAGCTGGAAGAAAATCTACAACTTGTCTGGAGGAGAGAAGACACTGAGCTCCCTGGCTCTGGTCTTTGCTCTGCACCACTTTAAACCCACACCGCTCTACTTTATGGATGAGATTGATGCTGCATTGGACTTCAAGAACGTATCCATTGTGGCCTGCTATATTTATGTGAGTTAAATCTTTGTGATTGGTTAACTATTTACTTGCTGATGTTCTTGCCCCAAATGTACTGAACTGGTGGGATTACACATTACAAGGCTTCACTACCACAGCATCAAGTTGTCTTATTTGTCCTAAAATGAGTCAAAGTTTACAGTCTGGCCTCTTTCGCTTCAAACACCTTCAATTTTAACTTCAGATATATATGAAAAGTGCCATCCAGAATTTGCCTGTTTGAATTTAATCAGGCATCTGACATTTGAATAAAGAAAAAACTTGACTAATTATGTAAATTACCTTCGTTATAGAACTGCTTTGTTTTGCTGAAAAGGTTTAATGTCCACCAACAGTTTACACAAATTGACTCCCCTTTCTTGTATTTTTCCTACCAGGAACAAACTAAGAATGCTCAATTCATCATTATTTCTCTGAGGAACAACATGTTTGAGATGGCTGACCGTCTGATAGGCATCTACAAGACACACAACACCACAAAGAACGTGGGCATCAACCCCAAATCCATTGTCCTCAAAAACGTCATTGAAGCTGCATCAGGATAAATTCAAATCACAAGTGTACTTGTGACCAAACAAGTTTTCTGTATTCATCTTTCTCAGATCTTTTCTTTTTAAAAGAAACTTGTACTTTGTACTTTACATTTTACTCTTTACTTCCTCCTGTGTGATTTATACCTGTCCTTTACCTCTCAACTTAATGCTGCTGTTTATACGATTAAAGTTTATATATGGATGATTATTTTTGAGGACAATCCTTTTTTTTTTCTAATTCTGCCACCTCATTGTTAAGGTGGTAAAAAAAACTTACACAGTATCATAGACCTGTCTTACAGGTGTCAGCGTTTAAGGCTATAGATAAGGTCACTTACGTATGTATCTAGGGCTCCTGCTTAACATTAGCAGTTAAAAATTCATTAAAAATTGATTAAAGCACGCAGGTTTGAAATACTCATTTTACAAATGAAGTAGATAAACTGATTCAGACAAATTATTAAAGTTAAGTAGAAAAAAGTAGGAATTTTAAAAAAGAATGGAATTACAGCAGCAAGATAGAAAACAAGCAAGTTATTCTGACAGTTTACAAAACAGCATGGTTAAGTTTACTTGGGTTAGACCTGTACTAGTCACTGTACTGTTCTGCTGTGTCTTTCTGTACAGGAATAGGTGTTACTACATTGTGGCTTGTCAACTCCTGAGATTAAACTAGCAAGCCTCAGCTGTTTAGAAGCCATGCTTAACTGTGCATGTGTGCCAGTTTGGTGCATATTGTGCCCAAGGTCAGTACTGTACAGCACTTTTGAAATGTGTAAACCATGTTTTTTTTTTGTTTGTTTGTTTGTTTGTCTTTTAGCATTAGTGAAGAGTTTTGAAAAAGAAGGCCACATGTTGATATGTGCTCTCTCCCAGAGCGGAAATATATGAGCTGAATCTAAGGCTGAGGTCACGAAGCATGCAGTAGAGGAACGTCCCTGATCCGTGCAGTGGAAAGGCCAGTTCAGCTGCTAGGCTTTTAACGGCCTGACTAATCTGCGATAGAAGAGAAAACCCAAGGGATGCTCCACCCACAGGGTTCAACCATAAAAGCAGAACTAGCAACAGGAACAGTGTTAGCAAGGCAACGGAAGTCAAAGACTGCAACCTAAACCATCTTTGAGTTGATGTTGACCGTGGTGCCTCTTTGGAGCACTCCTTTACGTGGCAGGAGACTTTTGGGACTGGACCATCTTCCAGCTTCCCGATGGTCACGTTGGCCCAGTGTTCCCCTAGGAAGTCTTCCATGCGGGGTGAAATGGAGAGAGAAGGGACCTCTGGTAGTGTTGTGTGCGTCAAGGTGTCCACCCTCTCCCTCAGGTGGTGAACTTTCTCCAGAAAAGTAAGGGGGCACTCCTCATCTCCAAGACATGAGCTCAGAGAGATCAGATCCAGCTGCTCCTCCTTCATGTCCTTCAGTTTCTCAATCAGTGGGTCGTAGACACAGGCCAGCCGCACGTTTGCCCCATCCAGAGCTTTCATGAACAGCTCTTTCTTGTGAGCAAGAAGGCGTTCTAGGGCCTGGAAGAACTGCAAGACGGCCTCACGGTCTTGACGGACCAGGCCTTCATACCGAGCTTTTTCTTGCTCCAAACGTTCGACAAGGCCACATACCTCTTCCCAGCGCTTGTCTGTCAGACGCTCGACGAGCTTGGCTGGGGTGTCACGTTCTTTGACATACGCCGTCTGGAGGTTGTCAATCGCATGGCCCTGATGTTGGCCAATGGTAAGGCAGAAGCCACATATGAGCTTGCAGTCCTGAACGCAGTAGACGTTCAGAGGTTGACGAGGATGTTCAGGGCAGACCGGAATGCGGGGCTGACCGTCGCGCTGGTACTTCTCTATAATGGCGCGCAAGCAGACGTTGACTGGAAGGGCATCCACACCATTGGGCGGCAGCTCCACCACACTGCGGCAGTTGGGGCATTTGAGTGGGAGGCGAAGTGGGCGCCAAATGGAGAAGTTGGTGGAAACCTGGAGGACGTTCTCCAGGCAGCCTTTGCAGAAGGTGTGTGAGCAGGGAAGCACTCTGGGATCATTGAAGAGGGAGTAGCAAACAGAACAAGTAAGGTCCTCCTCCAGGTTATCCATACCACAGTAAGGCGGGCGTTGGCTGCTGTTCTCCGGTCCTCCACACCACCTGCTGAAAACCCAAAAGAACAACAGCCTCATTCCTTTTCCGTGTGAGGAAACTAATTTGAGCTAGGTTCAAAAATGATGTCATGCCTCTAAAAACACATGCCTGCAACTGTTAGCACAACAGTGATGGAAAATTGAAGAATTGCTGACGGATGCAGGAAAGCAGTCTGGATGTACGGAGCAGATGTAGAAATATTGACTAGATGCAAGATTTGTGGGCGTAGGACAACACTACTAGGAGTCACTCAGCAATCTGGCATGCTAGTAGCATAGTTAGCACCTCTCTGTAAAGGACTATTTCTGTCCAGTAATTACCAGGTTTGGAAAACTGGGTCAGCTACAATTACTGTCACTGAATGATGTAGCATTAGGTTCTAATAAAGTCCACATATTAGTTGCCATACACTTATATGTCCAAAAGTTTGTAGACACCTGCTGACCTTGTTTGGCCTCCTTCCCCAAACTCCCCATCTAACTGCTGTGCTTCAGTAAGTGCCTCTAGTCTTCTGGAGGGGAGGCTAATGTTTTTGGAACATTGCTGTGAGGACTTGATTGCAGCCATGCTTTGACTCACCCCAAATGTAGTGGATGGAGCTCCATCACTCCAGAGAACTCCACAGCCCAACACTGGGGGGCTTTAGACCCCTCAAGCTGACAAGTTCCATTCTATTGGTCAGTCCCACTCTTTGGAGATTAATCTGTATGTGTCAGTAATTGGTGTCCCTTAAAATAGCTGAACTCTGATTAGGAGTGCCAGTTGCATTTGAACATAGGGTATAATACAGCCTACTGGACCTAGTGCTATTTTAAAGTGTTATTTTTACTGGTACATATTGTGACTGTGACTCCTTTCAATATATTAATTAGCCCATATCATCACCTCTCAAATTAGAGGCTTGAAGTCTGTAGATACTTTAAAAAATTACATTCACTCCCCCCATACAGTCCATGGACGGGACCTAAACTGCAAGTCATCCTGTTTTCAAATCAGAGTTTTTGTGATGTCACAAATTTACATCATTTTCAGGCTACATACACCAGTATTAAAGGTACAGCTTGGTTAATTCAGAGGTTGGAAAATGGTCATGTTAGGAAGAACTGTTATGAAATATATTTTCGATAAAGATTTGTGGGGAAATACAAAATGCGCAATATGAGCGTTTTAAAATCACTTCTGTGAACTTTTGATGGCTAAAGATTACATGAAGATCTCGATTCATCAGAACACCTAACTCACCTGGAGCTGAGACTGGTCACCCTGCCAGAAACACTGAGTGGCTCATCTGCACATCGCAGCCTTCTGCTGGAGATCAGTATAGCAGAGACTGATATTGTGATAACGGTTAATAGACTGTATTTGTGCAGCCCTGTTGTAATTTTAGGTTGACGTTTTAGTACTGCGCATCCAGTTCAACCACAGTTTCCAGTAACTTGTTAAAGTATGAAGGGGATTGGAATTTGAGAGCTGAGCTGGTGGTGTTGGGGATTATACTGGGTTACACCGTCTGATCTGCACAAATGGAGTTACATGTGGAGTCCCAAACAAAAAGGCTTTGCCCAATTTTTCCACTGCCTCCTGCAGCTTAGACATCTAACCTACTTTCAGCCTCCAGGGGCAGATAGTTCCTTCTGCTGGGGGTGATCAGACTATTGATCCACATTCATTACAAAAAACAAAGAAGTGCTTTACATTCATGCTATCGCTTTACCATTACAATAATCACACACTTTCATATTAACAAGAACGCCTTAACTGGGCCCATTAAAGCTTGTTTAACGATCTTGCAAAACGGTAAAGGTCTCTGAAAAAAAACAACAAAAGGCTGCCTTCAAGTTGAACAAAACGTCCCCAAGTATTTAACACATTTACACGATTCCAGCATACAGAATACATCGACAGGCATGAAGGCACATTAGTTAGTTAATTAATTGTGTGACAGTAAAACATCTTTACAACAATAATCGAGCATGTTTTCTGTAAAAACACCTCAATAAATATTGCGAGTGTAGTGAACGCACCACGAACAGCCTTCCTCTTCTTTCTTTGATTTTTTCTTACTTTCAGAGTAAGTAAGTCAGGACTCGGGAAATTGTTCGTATAACTCCATAATTAAACACCAGAAAGTGTAAACCGCTGTTTATTCCTGCCTACTTTAGTCGATACCGTTTTCTGTTCAAAATGAACCGAGTCCTCACCCGCCCTGTTTTCATCGCTTCATAAACTAAAGAACTAAATCAACTGTGGTTAATAACAGACATTCTGACTAAAAATATTAAAGTTACTCTGAATGAAGTAAGCTGGAGACTCACCTGGTGTTCGTTCACAGTAACAATAAACCGTCTGCTGGACCAACGAGCCAACAAACCGGCTCTTTCCAACCGACTCTTTTGAACAGACTCGGGAAAACCGATCGAACGGATTCCTATTTGTTCTGTTGAATTAATCGGAATCAAAAAACTTGATTGATACCGGACGAAATTTGTTTATTCTACGACTGCACTGAGACACCGTGACACAAAGAAAAGAACATTATAAAATATAAAGTCTAAATAAATCCAGTAAGCACTGCAGAAACGATCTATTTTAAAAACACTATCCTATATACACCCATCCAGGTATAGACACTACAGATAAGTAACTTGCAGTTAAATGAAATACTAATAACACAAATGGCTGTTATGAGTACACTATTGTAATATATCGAATGATTTAGCAGCCTCTTACAAAACTGCACACGAATTTACACATGGTAAGCCAAGCTTTATGTTCCTGTTATGTGAAGTTATAATGTAATAAAATAACACATTGTGCCACATATTACTGTATATTCTATTTTCTCTTTCTAGTTAGTGTTTGTATAGACTGACTATGTTAAGCTGCTGTTCATATATACAGTAGTCATATTTCACACTTCACGACTGATGCAACGATTTCGGGATGTTAAAAATACAGTTTGTCCTCTGTAAAATCTGGAGTGAGGAGTCTCTCCTCATCATAGCTGAGTAGGTAAAAGGACAGAGGACTGGTTAAAGTCCTCATATTGATCAGTCTGGGCTCATTATAAATCACTGATTCAGGAGGTCCGAGTCGGATTCACTGAAGTGAGGAAGTTCTAAAGAATCGATTCGAAACTTGACGCATGCGTGTTTCCGCCGCCTCTTTTCCACTAATCAACTTCTTCCGTTTCAGGTTTTGAAGCAGAGCCGTCGGAGCCCAGGGCTGTAAACCTTATACCTGACTAATCTCCTCCACCGGACTCATGCTGTCTACATATTTATAGAAATATATCCTCATGCATTAGGCTTGTAACAGTTTGTGGTGAATATGGGACTAAAATCAGACGCTGCACTGAGAAATCGTCCCTTTTCTATCGCGTGCAAATGAGGTGATCAGGAGTGGAGCTCAAATACAATTCTTAAACAGCAAAAAATGTGTGTATATATATATATATATATATATATATATATACATATATATACACACATATATATATCATAAATTTTTTTGATGTAGTTATGATTGTGCATAGGCTCATTTTGAGAAAATAAAACCCATCCTTAACTGTTACTTTTTTTATATATATATTTCTATGTCAAAAGTGCAGAACCTGTCAAATTGTGAATTCATTATACAACTGTGTACTAAATCATGTGATAATTCTCTTTATGTAATTATCTAAATGAATGTGTACCCAAACAACAACATCTTGTCAGGACCAAACCCCTCTGCTAATCATATCAGGACCAAACCCCTCTGCTGCACTAACAGGTGTCATCCCTGGTCCAGACGCCGGGTCTGTATCTGTTGTGACTGGATGTTTGACTGTAACAGCAGGACCAGGCTTGACTGAGGCTGCACAGCTTTGCAGGTCAATGACTCACTGAACCTGTCAGACCGCACAGGTGCAAACGCTCCGAGAAGTCAAAGAAACACACGCTTGGCTCGGTCACAGCCTCACCGTTTTTCACATTTTTATTATCATAGTACCTCGCGTGAACTCCAAAACCAGAAACGGATTCAGTCATTATCACATGTCGCTGCTTGCATCCTAACCTGTGAAGCCAAACTGACCTCCAGAGATTTGTCACTCTCTGCCCGTGATCTATATATCAGTATTTGTATTTGCGTGGTTGACAGTGCTGTTTAGCCCCGCCCCCCGCCATCTCTCTTCAACAAATAACTTCAAGCAGGGATGGAGCCGAGGCAGGGGGAGGTTTGTAAATACTTAATATACTTAATAGGCACAGGCTTGTCAATATTCAGCAGGTTTGGCTGGGATTTCCCTCAGCTCCCCTTTTCCACACTCTCCCCGGGCACTTGGCGCTCCTATAATCCTCCTCTCGCCCTCTTCAGCTGCCAATCAAACAACAAGGATAAGAAGTCTTAGGCGAGAGGCGGCTAGAGATCCACAGGGAAACTTTGATGCTGCAGCCTTTAGAGTAAAACAGCCATACGACAAAGCCAGAGAGGGCCTGCAATGCAAGACGTGCCAACACATTCACACACCTGCATTCATCAGAAATCATATTTATTGCCTTTTCTGACGCTTTGTTTTCTCTGTGGCATCTATAAAAGCCAACGTGGCACGGCTGCAGACAGTAAATATTTGATTACTGTAGACGGTTCCGTTCCGACCGCTGGAACGCGTTCATTAGCCATTACAACAATTGGCATTATTAGCGCAGCGGGTTAGCAGCTAATTCTCCTTGGACGGTATCCAGATGCTAGCTGTGTAACAGGTACCGTTAGCGCCGAATGGATGCACTGACACAATAGCTTCCGTGACGGTAATTGAGCTTCACTGGTGATTAGCGGCGCCGGGCTGCTGTGGCTCAGGTGCTGGGGTCAGCTACACGAGCGCTAATGCATGGTGGCACTGGAATAACCGCAGCATTAGCGTATTGTCGGCCGTTAGCCTCGCCTCAGTCCCTGTGGGTGGTCAATGGAAGTGCTGTGGTTGGTGGGCGGGGGGGTGGGCGCACTGTATTTGGCAGGGCTGCAAACATGATAAGGCAGCCACAGTCAGTGCCGCTCACATGCAGTCAAATTAATTGGAGCCAAGGCCATTAGCCGACTGGAATACATTAGCGCCTCTACAGCGTTGTCCTGCCCTATTCGGACTGGAGCAGAGAGACTGGAGAGGCAGAGGAGGGTCACCACGTCACCATTAGAACCTCTGAATTGCCACCAGAACCTGCCAGTGATGCTGTTGCTTAGGTTGTTTTGATATCACCCATGAAGAACGGCTTGCCTGGGCAGCCTGTCCCTCACTTTTCTGACATGATCAAGCCCTTCTCTGGGAAATTCAGATTCATATAATAACGTGGAAGTATGTGCTGTCAACATTTTAAAAGAAATACAACAGGTATTTCAGATAGATAAAGATGACCCCAAAAAATAAATGTGAACTACACACCTAATTAAGGGTAACTTTCTTCAGTTTTTAAAATAAAAGAGCCTGACGTATGTATGTAAACAATTATTAGTATTACAACAGTCCATAAAAAAATAGGGTTCAAAGACAGTCTGTTTTTAATTCACAGTTTTGTAATGTCACCCGGTGCAACATGGTTAAAACAAAAGGATTTCAAAATGGTCCTTTAAAAACAATTATGCATTTTTGTGCTTAAACCCACTCAAAGAGTACAAGTGGACCTCAGGGGGAAAAATAAAATATTTAAAAAACTGTATTAGGAAATGGGCCCTAAAATCAAAGGTCTGGGAAAACCATGTCATAGAATCTGAATGTAGATTTATATAGAAACTTTATGCATGAACAACGTTCTTCACAGTACTTTAACAGTGGTTCTTCAATGGCATTACTCCAAAGACCTCTTTTTGGCACCTTTTGGCACTTATACCAGGGCCTTTTTAAGTGCACATATGCAAGTTTGTGAGATAAAAGGTGCGTGGAGAGAAAGTGTTACATTCTCTGGCTTTTCTGAGTTTTACTCTTAAAGGGGTCTTATAATGCAAAACTCACTTTAAAAAAAAAACAAATTATATTAGGTATATGGGCTGTACAAAACATGTTCACGCAGTTCCTTACACACAATTACTCTCACAGAGATCTCACCAGCTTTATTACTGACAGTTTCAGTCCCTTTCAAAATGAGCTGTTTCTGGGCTCTGTCCCTCTCATGCAAATAAGCTGTTGCTGGCCACGCCCCACCCATCCCATGCTTACGAAACAAAACAAGCAATCTAGTTCATACTTAACTGAAAAGTCATTATTTGAAAGTAATTACATCTCCCTCATCTGCTGACTTGTCACAGACGGTAGGTACAGATCCCCCACGACCTTAAAACTTAAATACTTAAGGTGTAACGGAAAATTCAAATAAGGAGCTGTGAATAAGGAGCTAACTTCAGCATCGTGGGGGATCTGTAACCGAGTGTTGCTGGGACATGGCCATCGAAAATGAAATGGAGCCATGCAGTTCTTCACTTTTCTTTGTCTGGGAGAAAGCGTAGGGATTTGTGCTGTTCTTTGCACCCACAACACAACACTTCATGTGTGACTTGCCTTTGCCTGTAGCCATAGCGCTCATCTTATCCATGCGCATAAAACTAGCAGACAAAAAACTAATCTAGTGGGTGGGGTCTCGACAGATGAGGGGCAGTCCAAACGGCTCATTTTTAAAGGGCCTGAAACCGTGAATAGAGCTCTTTATGTGAGAGTGATTTTGTGCAAAGAACTGCATGAACATGTTTTGTATAGCCCATAGACCTATTATAACTAAAGTGAGTTTTGCATATGTCCCCTTTAAAGGGCCCATTTTTGTCTTTAATACATACAGTTCATATTTGCAAACTAAGTTATTTAGCCTACCACAGTTCACTCTGAAGTTATAAGGAGTGTTTCAGTCTGGACTACTTTTTGAATAAGGCTCGTTACAGGGCAGACAGTCAGAACAGAGTTGATTTACATATACCAGCCTTAAAGGCACTGTAACAAGACATTCTGTTTTAATTCTAAGGAATGAGAGAAGTTGAGAAATGGTCTAATAAAAATGAACACTGGCTGTTTTGCTGATATAAAACCACACTGATGTTGTAAGTGGACATCAGGGAAAAGAGTAAAGTACATTAAATTGTAAGATATGGGCCCTTTAATCCCCTTTGAAATGTTTACTAATAAGATTTGCAGCTGTCTTATGAAATTATTGTGGCTTTCTCTGATAATCTAGTGTCGGTGGAGTGTTATATGAGGGATGAATAGGGCTGCAGTGCTTTCGCACAAACTCAACAACCCCCCCCACCACATACACACACACACACACACACACACACACACACACGCACAGCTGAACAAAGTGTGTTATGCCGACTGGTTCTCTATTGCAGTAATTAGACCCATGCCTCTGTCTTTGCTTCTCTCTCTCACTCTTTCTCTCTCTCCTAGATTTTCAACTCATTTATTGATGTGTTTTTCAGCACGTATCCACTCTCCCCTTCAATTTATGTTCTCTCTCTCTCTCCACTGTCAAAACACACTCTCTTTGTCCAGCCCTCGCCCATCAAGTTTTATTGAATGAATTTTTCATTAACCGTCCCTACTTTTTCTCGCCCCTCTGTATCCCTACTCCACAAAGGAAAAGAGCCAGAAGTGTTTTCATGCTCAGAAAGTGTACGAGTGCAAGAGTGATTAATGTCGCTGGTGTGTAATCACCCTGTGAAGGACTGGGCTGATGAGTGACTGCGTGTGATTCGGAAATGTGCTTTCTGGAACGCGAAACGCTCCAAACCAGGAGCCATTAGGACCCGCTCTGACTGTTTTCAGATTTATAACTGCTTAAACTGCTTAAACAGAGACATACAGAGGAATAATTACGATGAGTCGTTTAATGCAGGCTTTGATGTTCCGATACAGAGGCACTTGGAACACATCTTTAATTAAATCTGTTTCTGTATGTCATATGAATTTATGCTATCAAATATTTCCCATGACTTGACTCTATAGACCCACTCGTTATTAATGTAATGCTCATTAGCAATAACTGTATCATGATGTTATGTCTGACACTAAAAACCCACTCATGACAACGGATATTGCATGTTGTCAACAGAAAAAAATGAACAAGCCCCTCCTTTGGCTTACTGATCACTACTTTCATTCGAGTGATGATGAAAAAACTGGAGTTAAAGGAATGTATCTGGGTGGAGAGAGTGCATAAACGGCATATAGAAGTGCCTCGGTGCCAGAGGTCTTTTCATAAAGCTGGATGTAGTGGGCCCATGAGTAACGATGTGCAAATTGCTGCTTCATTAGATTTTCAGCAGCGCTTAGAATGAGTGTGTCAGCATTTGGGCCTCTGCTGCTCCCAGCTGAGGCAGGAGAGTGTGTGTGTGTGTGTGTGTGTGTGTGTGTGTGTGTGTGTGTGTGGCTCAGCAGTTGTGTTCAGCTAAGCTGATGTAGGCTAAAAGGCCACTCTGGCGCCTGTGTCAGGGTTTTTGTGCAACAGAAGTTTTTTTTCCTGTTAAATGTGGAGTAATGTGAAGTAACCAAACTTATTACAACCAATCAAATGGGTTACAAACCAATTGTTTTACATTTCTGTTGTAATTCACTTGTTGAGTCATTCAGAGTGGTTTGATGTGAAATGGTGTAATGAAGCTACACACTGGTGATGATTTCTATCCAAGACATGAACCTACATGTAAACATTTTGTAAAGTTGGTAAAGCGGTAAAGGTTAGTTAACAGCATTAGACTTAAAATCAGGATTAGACTTGGGTTTAACTTTTATAATAAGGTTAGGTTTAGGGTTGGACTAAATGTTAGATGTGAATGTTAGATTGGGTAAAGTTAATGCGATGTCAATAGATGAAATATGTAAAATCTAACACAAGGGAAGCATATATTGTTTAAGTTGTTATTGTAGATGTTAAGAATATGATTAAAGCAATAGCTTGTTGTTTAGTTTTGTACTGGCGTTACAAGGCTAACATATACTAGAAGCCAATAGTCACCCAAATTCTTTCATTTAAATACATCCCACTTGTTGATGTTGTTTAGGACACAATATGAATTACTGTCAACTATGAAACTGAACAAAACTTCACTGCGTTACCAAACACTGCAGTCAGTCTTTAGACAGCAGGGTCTGTTTTCACTAACCACCTCATGAGTGAGAGAGCGAATCTACAGTGTGATTTACGACTGCTTTGTGAAAATCAGCCCTGGTATTGAAGTTTACTAAGTCCTAAACCGTATCCACAAGTCTTCACCACCTTAATGAAGAGCTAGATGGGCTTTGAGCAGGGCTTTGAGTTTTGGTGGTGTATTTTTACAGAAATTATTTGGGTGACTATTTATTTCTAGCGTTTGTCAACAATGGTAGCCTCGTAGCTCCAGCACTGAAGTGAAGAAGCCAAATTTGAAACATGGTTGATGACATGTGGGGTTTTTTTGTTTTGTTTTGTTTTTTGCCAAACCTGTCATCTTAATCAAACCTCACTGAATCCTGAAGATGAAGGTTTCTTAATACTGACTAACGTAATAATTCATGTTAACAGAATCTTAAAGTAATATTACTTGCAGGAATAAACACAACACAATATATATGAATACCTAAACTCCTTTAAAAGTAATTAAACTGAAGGATTTAGTTGTGACTGAATACATTTTAATCAAATTGATTGGAGTAAATTTAGTCACTTTTTTCAGTGCATACCAACACCACAGTCTTCATTAAATCATGTAAATACTGTTTGCAAAGCGGTAGAGTTGAACAGGGCTGCATTAATACATCACAGAGGTCAAATCATCTTGCCAATAAGTGATTTGTGTAATTAAAGGAATTTTATTACACCTCCTTCTTAATGGCTCCTTTAATCTCTCTTGGCCAGAGTCGTCCTCCATAGCTGAGGGCTTCAGAATATTTATCAAAGTCACACGTTAATGTATGTTGCTTTGTTTGCATCTTAATTCACTTATGGTTTTCCTCCAATCAAAACTCTCTCTCTCTCTCTCTCTCTCTCTCTCTCTCTCTCCCCCGCTATCCCCCACCCTCTCTCTCATTCCCTCGCTCTCTCTCTCTCTCTCTCTCTCTCTCTCTGTCCTCTCTACCCTCTATCTCTCTGTATTTCTCTTCTCTCTCTCTCTCACCCTCTACCCTTTCTCTTTCCCTCCACCCTCTCTCTATTATTCTCTCTCTCCCTCTCTATCCTCCCTCTCTCTCTCTCTCTCTCTCTCTCTCTCTCTCTCTCTCTCTCTCTCTCTCTCTTTCTTGCCCTTTGTCTTTTTCACTCATTACGCCTCCGTTTTAATCACACACACACACACACTCACACACACATACACACACACACACACACACAGAGTGAAGAATTACCTCAGGTCGAGTTTGGGGGACTGCACTTGGAACATCCGGGGGGAGAAAATACAATGTGAAATCCTGCAGCATATTAATGAGTTGTTTACCGTGTGAACAGTGCCATTTTGTCTCTCAGAGGCAACACGCAGAATTAGATCAAACTGCTTATGTGATCTAATTGCTCATCATGATGGCAAATAGGGGCAGGCAACTGTGTGATACCTAATGCCCTCCGGAGTCTGCCTTTCTACATGTTCTTCATTAAATGCCGTAGCACCGAAGAAATATGAGGCATTTCTGAAATGATTTCAAGCCTGTAGACTTTCAGTGGAAATGCATTGCCCTTGATTCTGAAAAGCTGAGTTATTGCTCTTACTTTGTTACATTTGTTTGAATATAATTGCATAATTACATTATTTATTACATACCTGCGTAATAAATTACGTTGGATTTACATTCCGAATCTGCAAGCTAAAGTTAAACTTTGTGTGTTTAGTTTGTGATTTTAGGAAATGAAATTTCTTTCCCAATCGTTTTATAGCAATTTTAAAAATATATATTTTCTACTAACTGTCAGGGCTAGGACATCCTCTACAGGCTTGATTTCCCATAACCCCTCACCAGAAGTCGACCCCCCTGCTGTTGGCAGCTCAAGCTCTCATGAATTCTGATTTGGTTCAACTCTGTGTTCAGAAGCTTTGTGCGTTTGTTCTCTCTTCGGGAAGTCTTGAACATGAGAACTTCCTCAGCTCTGAATCTTGTCTTGCCAGTTTGGCAATGATTTTTCTTCACCTTTTGCTACTTGGAGCTTTTTGTCCATCTAGCTCTTTGTCTTGTTTGTTTGTTTGGGTTTTTTTACTTTCATATGTGTTCTGAATTTGTCTTGATATTGGTTTGGTGTTACGGACTGTTTGGTGTGGTTTAGGACTCACTACGACTATAAAACTGAATAAAATTCACTGTGTAGCCAAACCCCACTTTTAGATGGTGTCCAACAAGCTCAGAAGTGGGAGTACAGATCTACAGTCTGTTTGTTGTTTTTTTTTTGTAACAAAGACTGTTTAAAATACAGAGGACTCTGATCCAAGATCAGCCTTTTTGTTTTCTGAAACACTAGCAGCCCTGGTGTTTTCTGAAATGTCTCTCTAATTTTGTTCATTTTTGTAGCTCACAGTAAGTCATACTGAGTACTAAACCACATCCACAAGTCTGGACCGCCTTAACGAAGAGCTGGATTTGAGCAGGTTGAGCTTTGGTGGTGTATTTTTGCAGAAATAATTTGTGTGACTATTGACATCTAGTGTTTGTAGCCTTGTAGCTCCAGCACTAAACTCAAGATGCAACATTTCTGCATTTGTCTACATCTTTGTAAATATTGAATTTTGTCAATCCGTCCAAATCTGCATTTATTATTTTTTTTGTTTACTATATTTGCTTTTTAATTTTTTCTTCAGTTCTTTTCTCATGTCCAATTTTCATTCACTGAGTATGTGCTGCCAGAGAGGTGGTTTTAGAATTGCGCCCTCTGTCTGCAATATAAATATCTATAGTTTCCACCATCAATATCTAAAGCTTTTAAGTGAACTTGCAGTGATGAAAATGTCTGCCAAAAGCTTTATATTATACACATGTATACTTTTACTTTACAATATACTTTTACCTTTAGCCGAGGGTATTTTCCATGAATTGATCTGTATGAACACCATTCTGCCCACCCCCCCACCCCCTTCACCCAAGTGTAGTGTTCTGGGACCCTCCATAGACGTGTGCTTGAACGTTACAGCATGTGGCGAGTCAGTCCCATTACCGCGTGTGTGGTAAGTGTGTTCTCCACCTGAAACTCAGTCAGGTGGTGATTTGAATTGCTCATTCTTCCATGTACCGAGGCTCAGGAGGGTCATAAGTTCGCTGCACTCAGTGGTAGCTGGCAAGCTTGTGACAGAGAAACCTCATAACTGCATACATGCTTAATTTACAGCCTCAAATCCAATATTAACTTTGACATTTTGCTCTTTTTTGGCTCTCTTCGTCAACATGGGTTTTCATTTGGCTTTCGTGGCACGGGAAAACCGAAGCCATTGGAATTTTGTTTTTGCTCTTTTCGCTTCCCCAAAACGGTTGAAGATGGGCCAGCAGCGGGCCCGGGATTGTGTGCCACCCTCTGCAATGGCACCGATCCCGTTTTGTCTGAGAAAGCCAATGCTTCAACTGCTAGAGCATAATTAAATGAGAAATGTCTACATCTGGAGTTACTGGGGCCTTGTGCAATACACTGACATTTAGAAGCTGCCTTTGAAGGATTTTTGAATCCATTTGGTTTTTTTTTTTTCAGGTCCATTGTGTTAGCTGGTCAGTATCTCTGGTGCTGCAAAAGGCAGCTGTGCATGATGATTAAACATTTACAAAGGATAACGTTTCTGGGTATTAGCAAACTGGTAACACTCCAGCAAGTCTGTTTCCATTGCTGTCTTGCTTGAGCTGTAAATTCTGAATTAGATTTTTTTTATTACTTCTCTTTAGGGAACCATTCAGTGCATTGGGATATCTCAAATTTCCCAATGATGTTTTTTGGTTGAAAAAGCATTACAACACAGTTCACATTTTAAAAGTGTGGTTCAGAATCAGAAAACTTTATTGATCCTGGAGGAAATTGCTTATGTAATGACTGCAAGACACACAGACACAGAGACAAGAACAATATACAATAGAAAGTCTAAATATCATCTAAATAAAACGTCTATAGAAAAAGAACCTCAATATGAAAATGCACGATCCTATATACAGAAATGCTGATATAAATACTATATATAAGCAACACAACTGAGTGAAACCTACATTAGTAATATTAAGTAATAAAAAGTTATATTGAGTAGTGATATTGCACATGAAGTCTATTGCACGTAAAATACTGCATATAATGATATTGCACATGGTAAGAGAGCTGCACATGAGATATTGCACATAATGTTCAACACCCAATAAGAACATTGCACAATATTGCACATGGTAGACCACAGCAGTACAGTATGGTTATATTTTGAATGATTTCCACCGCCATGTGACCCGGAGCCTGCTGAATTTGGTTACCAAGCAAATGAAATGGAACTTACAGGTGCAACTAGAAATAGTGCAAGGAATTAATTGGTCAAAAGCAAAAGCCATAGAATCAGCACAAATGAATATTTGAAACTGCTGAAAAAGTTTCAGAAGTAACACTGTTTGTGACTGCAAAAGTGTGACTGAAGTTCCTCCTATTGTTGTTACTATTGTTGTTACTGTCTTTGCTGACTCCCATCAGGTTAAAAATGATGTTACAATTAGCTGTAAAAAGGGTGAAAAAGAATGTGAAATAGCAGTAATCACTACACATGTCATAGTGTATGCATGAGTTAAAAGCAGGTACGATTCTGTTGTTATACTATCTGTATTGTCAATATTACACCAATAATAATGCTTACTATTAGAAAGTATAATTAATGTATTATAATACACTCTTTTTCCATTAATCTGTGAATAGTGCGTCAGTTTTTCTAGGGATGGCTCGTATGATTCTAACACTTGAGCGTGTTGATATTCATCTCCTTATTCAGAAGCTTTATCTCTGCTTAATCCTTCAGGCCCCAGCAGAACACTCTTTTGGGTTCCTGACTATTTTCAGATTAAAAGGCTTATTTATCATTCCTTAAGATTATGAAGCTGATTTTATTGGAAAATTGGGAGAAAAATGACCATTTCTTAAGAATGGACATGATATTAAGCTGTAAAAAATGGTTTAACAGTAACATCTAACATTAACTAGAAACTTAATGTAAGCTAAGCGTTTCTGCACTTCACCGCTTCACTGCTTCTCTCTGAAAGACTAAAGTAACATGAAAAATATTCAAATGACAGTTTTAAACAATGGGAAATAGTCAAATGCAGTTATTTGTTTGGGCTGAGAAGCTGAGCAGTTCCTCAGGCACTCGTTTAGTCCTGCGGCACTGAGAGACAGACAGAGCTGGAAACACATCGCTAAAAGGAATGTACAAGTGTCTTAAATTCTTTGTTAGAAATTGCTTTAAATCTTTTGCTTTAAAATGAACTAAACAAATCTAACAAATGACGAAATATAAATATTGTAATTTTTATAGGGAGTATTGCGTATTTGAGTACTTGAGTATTGAGAATTTGAGTACACATTCAGAAACACCAAGGATTTAATGCTATAAAATGTTTTCAGGCCAACCCTGAGCTGATGATACGCGTCCCAGATGTTTACGGCCTTCAAATTTGTCTTACTTTCTGTATTTCTCTGTGTAATTACCTTTATGAATGAATTGCATGCTGCGCGCTGCTAATCTGGAGCCGTAAATGAAAATGTGTTCTTAATTGTCCGGCTTCATGTAATCAAGGTTGAAAGTGTAATTCTTCGCTCTGTGGTGGCGCTGGTTTCTGAGGTTGGCTTCATAAAAGGGATTTTTACCTTTGCACAGAGGCGGCCCTCGCAGTGACTGGAACACGTTCTTAGCGGAAAGGGCCCGATAATTTAATCAATTAAAGGCTGTAATAGATTTAGGGGCAGTGGAAAGCTGTGGTGATCATTTTGGAGATGTGGGGCAAGTTATTCTTTGGGGTGATTTATAAAAATAATGTAGTGCGGCGCATGCTGAAGATCATTTAATAAAGCGCTACGCTGAGTGAGGACAGCTAAATTATAGATGACACCCCTCCCAGCATGCTCCCTCTCTCTCCCTCGCTCTCTCTCTCTTTCTTTTTTTCTCTCTCTGTTTCTCTGTTTCTGTCTCTCTCTCTCTTGCTCTCTCTCCCCGTTTCTCTTGAGATGCACATAAATACATACAAACATACACTGTGGCCAGACCACCCACTCCCTCTCTCTTCACACTCTTTTTTTTTTCTTCCTACGCCATACGCACTTGTACGTAAACACACACATACAGTGCCAGTCAAAAGTTTGGATGCATCTGACTGAACGTGCGTTTTTTATCATCTCAGACATTTCTTGCTCTGAAGGCTTGAAATAAGTTTAATATGAATTAATATTGGCTTGAAAAAATCAGTAACATATGAATGTATTCATATGTATTCAGGAGCCAACAAGCTCTACAACATCTTAGGTCTTGCTGGAAAAGCATCCCAGCTGGTAGCTCCTGAAGCTGCTTGAGAGAATGTCAAGAGTGTTCATAAAGACCAAGAGAGGCCACTTTAAGCCATGTTAGATCGAAAACAGTTTGGTTTGTTTAACACATTTTAGTCTCTACATACTTTAAATGGTCAAATGTATTGGAACATGTGCATGCAAAACTTCACTCCAGCTAATGCTTGGAAATGACCGTAGAAGCTCCCAATATCGTGCTCTTGTTGCTTCCAGAACCAAGGTGGCATCATATGATAGTCGCTGAGCTCTTCAGTGCAATCCATTCCACTGCAGGTGTTTTTCTGTGGAGATTCCACAGCTACATGCTTCATTTAATATTCATAATATAGTAATAGGTGTGACTGACACACCTGAACTCAATAATTAAGAGAGGTGTCTACATACTTTTGGCCATTTATTATAATTTGCCACATTTTATTATAACAGTAAAGGCCAGAAAAATCCCAGTGTTAATTCTGAATGATGTATTACTAAATTTCTCTTTTAGTCTTCACTATTATTCTAAAATGTGATCATTTTTAGAAAAACTATTTCATAAGTCCAGAATGTCCAAGCTTTTGTTACCGGTTCTGTATGTGGCACGCTCTCCGCCTCACACTCATCATAAAAGCAGGGCTACTCCGTGGAAGTCTGGCTGCCTGCTGCAGACGTGCCACCATCCAGACTGGAAGTGTGAGTCAGACGCGAGCTGTTCTGTCTGCGGGGAATCGAATCAAACGTTGACTTCTGAGCCTCTGCCCGGGTCTCAGCCTGCTCTCCGACGACGGCGGAATTCATTCATCTATAATTAAGCATTAAACTTCATTGAAGGGTGAGATGGAAAAAATAAAAATTACAGCTCTGCCCTTGGATGCGAGAAGTGGGGTGGGAGATAGCGGAATGCTAATGCCGGGCAGCTCAGGGTTGCCCCGAGGCCCCTCATCTCTGATAGATGTTTAAATAATTAGGAGCTACAAACAAATACGGACTGAGCCAGTGGAGGAGGAGGAAGGCGGGCGGCCTTCGCCATGTTTCTGGTTCAGGAGGGACCTGGAAAGCCTTCTCGCTCAAATAGTGGCTGGCGTGAATATCTGGATAAACCCAGATTTTAATGAGCCTCCCTGACTGAGTATTTTCTCCCAGATGCCCCTCTGGCTGCTTCAGCTGATCTTTCTGTTTTACTAGCCTGCCTTATGCTGACCTGTAGGCTCACGATTCACCTCATCAAATGGCCCACCAGGCTGCAGCCACATTGATCTGAGATTACGGTATCTGTATAAATAGGGGGGAAATATCGGCACTCGATGAGAGAGGGCTCCTCAAGCTGCCAATTCGGCGTGCTGCCGGGCTCTATGATGGGGCCGCTTTTGTTTTGTCATGACCCCCAATTATCTCTGGGGAGAGTGTCTCTCCCGCTGCTTTATCTGCTTCTTTAGCCGCTATTTTGCCTTTTTCTGCTTCTGTCAAGGGCCGTGTGTCTCTGTGTGTGTTTCTCTCTGTGCTTTTCATATCTCACTCACTCTTTTCCTGTTCTGCACTGAACTGGAAAATTGCTTCATTACAAAACATTGAATATTTATGCCATAAAGAGTCCTAATATTGTTGTGGTATTTATTTATTGGAGTTCTTAATGAACGCTCAGAGCCATTTGCTTTGTGTACTGACGACATGAAGGCGCTCTGTGTGCTCTGACAGGGATGTGTTTAAAGGGAGAAAATGTGATCTTCAACTGGAATTCCTTAATTACTTAAGGTTAATAAGTGCTTTGACAGGCAGTGTGTGTGTGTGTGTGTGTGTGTGTGTGTGTGTGTGTGTGTGTGCTTGCTTTGGCAGGAATTGTTCAAGCGTTATATGCACTTTCAGATAGATTGTGAATGTCTGCTATTTCTTAATGTTTTTTTGCACTGAAGTTTAAAGACTAACCTCACAAACTGCTCTGCAGTAGCAGTGAAACACTGAATCAAATCTCAGATGACAGTGAACTGTTGCTTAGTCTGTCAAATAGTTATTGACAGGTTCAAACTTTAATGCATCTACATGATACATCAGTTGACTTAACCAAACTTCAATCCAAGATGTCATCTTTCATGCCTAGTCTTGCGAAGCTGGACAAGCTTTACAAAATGTTGGCTAAAACTCAGTTCAGTTTGAACATCTCCAGTCAAATTCCATGTTTCATTGGTTTTATCTGTGAAAATGAGTAGACATTATATAAAAGGAAACATGGTATTTCTCATGCATACAACTGTACATTTAGAGTGTATTATTGATACTGCTCAGTACTGGAGCATTTTGAACATTATGTAGTCACTCTAAACAATTCCTGCAATTTCTAACCGGGTTAAATGGAATCATTACTTTTGTAAAGCTTATGTTACCTTTGCCACTTGTACAACCACTGCAAATCAAGAACACAGAACCTTTATAGGTCATTAATGCACCTTGTACCATTAAAGACTTCAATACCAATCTTTATTTAAGAAACACAGTCTCTGGGTTGGAGTATTTTCTTTTTTCCCTGGTAGTTATACAGCGGTAAAATGTTGGTTTACCCAACTTGCGTAGTCCCACAGGGCCAGTGCTGGATGAGTTAGCCCAGAGCCTGCAGCTCCTTCAGGCAGGAACACTTCGTTTCTCCTTCCCTACTGGAGTGAAATACTGGTTCACCAGGCGGAAGCTATTCCCAGCGGTTCGTGCCTAAGCCTGTTCGGGGACTGGGGTAGTGTTAATTATGAATGATGTTACTTTATTTACTTGTTGTTACACTGTATGCTCTGAAGATCTTTATGATCTGGTGTGTGTGCATTTGATTAATGTTTTTACACACCATGTTGGTGAGGACAGATCAGGCGCGTTTTTCTCGAGATATCTTGGCAGATGGATGACTAGGCCCTGCAGGAGAGCAAGATACAACCAACATATGAACACAAGAATGTCTTATTATGGCATGTTTATACAAACTGGTTAGAAACTCTTTTAGTGAATAATACAGGAATAACACAATACACACTCCAAATTTACATTTAAAATGAGTATTTTTCATTCATTTTCACATATATCAAGAAATGATTACATTCACTTTCACATATATCAAAAAATGATTACATCTTTGCGTGTATGTAAATTTCTTTACAGTGATTGAGATGGGAACCGTAACTGGCAACATCTGCAGTGCAAATAAAGCCCTTTTATTCACTACCTAAAATGACCAGGACCAAGAGCAAACCTGTCTTTTGTGTTCTTGTATGTAATGTTAATGGTTAAATCGTGGTAAATCTGAAAAATAGTTTTTGTACTTTGAATGACTTTAAAAATATATCATAAAACAAATTCAGGCATCAGGGAGTGTGGTGTGTTCATGAAAAAAAATCTGCAAGGTTGCTTAAAGAGGAATTCAACACTTCAGATAACTGGTCCCTCTCACCACTGCTGTTAATGATTCTGACTTATTATTTTCCCCTAGAACAACACATTTCACATCAAACCCATCTAAATCACTTTATTTACATCTCGGCTATTTAATTACGTATAAAATTTGGATAACTGGAATTTACGACTGAAGATGCAAGCAGTGGATGTATTGATTATTAATATATTACATGCAAAAGCCATGTCTTGGCCTTCTTTGAAGCTTATCATTTCAATCCATTAAATCCTTTCAGTCCTTTGTTGGATAGGGGGTAGAGCATGACGCGTGATGTATTTTTGCAGCCCACTTGAAGGTTTGTAATCCTGTCAGTACAAGACTGGTGAGCTAGTCAGTGCCTGTTCAGGAAAGCTTGTTCACGGGTCGAAGGTCAGCAGTGAAGGCCAAGGTGAACAGTGGCACCCGATAAGAGGTGAGAGAGGCAGGCGGCATTGTTTCTGACTCGCTCTTTCTCCTGCCCATAATTCTCCTCAGGTGTCATCAGCTGTCAGACAAAGGTCAGCTCCATTAAGGGAGAAAAGATGGGCTGCAAATGACCTTCGCCTGCGACGGCGTGTATTTCGTCACTGTGTTTCACATGATCAGTGGTATTTGCATGGACAGCGCTTTCAAAGCACAGTGCATGAACCCTTTATTATTGTAGTGCCTCGTCCATCACAGTGTACGTTACATGCTGTAAAGATGCACTAGAGCTGTCTCCTAGTCAATTAATCATCCGTAGCATTCTTGGTGACCTAAGATTCTGTTGAGTCATTTATTTTTTAAATAGAAACATGTATATCAAAAAATATTCAATTCATGACGAAAAAGTTTTAAAAGGCATCTACAATGAACACCAAGACCAGTAGTTTACATAAAATTATATTAGTGTTTTGTTTTTTTTTACTGAATGTATGTATGTAGGTTTGGTTCATGATAGTTTTGTATGTGTGTGTGTGTGTGTGTGTATATGTATATATATAGCCTAGACTGCCATTCCATAGAGGCACTATACAGAGCAGAACTGAGCTCATTTGCATGTATCATGTTTTAAGACACACTGAAACTGCCTGTTTAGTTCTAA
Source organism: Hydrocynus forskahlii (assembly GCA_037974365.1). Taxonomy (NCBI): domain Eukaryota; kingdom Metazoa; phylum Chordata; class Actinopteri; order Characiformes; family Alestidae; genus Hydrocynus; species Hydrocynus forskahlii. The sequence goes on along the minus strand of JBBPCX010000032.1, from coordinate 12,889,807 downwards.
GGAATATACAGAGATTGGAAAATGCTCATGTAGCAATAAATCATGACTGCTTTTGGTCCATAAACCTAAACAAAAGCTTTAAGCATGCTTAAAATAAAATATGATTAAGGAAGTCTAAGTTGAGACTAAACATAAATCAAGTCACTCTGCTCAGTGGTCTTCATCGCTTTGTGTAGAAGAATAACAGAAGTGAGAACGCTTTGATTTTTGTAGAATGGAATGCACGTGGCAGAAAGAAAGAAAGCTTTTTTGTAGCATCTCTGTGTTTGTTGTTTTTGTCTGTGGAAAACACTTATAACATATGAAAACAATTCTTGGCCCCTGTGGCTTTGCTCTGCCAGAGAATCCTCCAGAGATATTTCCTTGGCTGCCTCCAGCATTGGCAGTGCTTTTGCTGACACAATCCTCTAACATATTACAGCCAGATCAGAGACCGGGGTCTCCCTTGCCCCTCTCCCATGAGGCAGAAGAGCAGAACGTGGACAGAGGGATACCAGCCTCATGCCATCTCCTCATGCTGCCAGACTCTCTAGAGCTTGCTGTGGTCTCAGACCACAGCCCACTAGCCCAAAGCTACTATCTTCTCGTCCAATCAAAACACAGACTTCGTTATGTCGTGACTGCGGTTCTCTTTCCTTTTTCTTTTTTGGACCCTGGGACCAAAGCAATATCAGGCCAGCTTTTGCTCCGAGAGATGACGTGTTTCCCTGTCGCAACATAATCACTAACAAAGTGTCGACATAAAACAGCCCAATCTGACCTTTGGGAAGGAATTTAATTTGCCTCCCTCCAGCACGTTTGACTCCCATGTAACTGCAATCACAGACGGCAGAGGACGAGGATGTGGCGAGGAGCAGAGCTTTATTGGATTAGAGAGCTCTGGCCTTTCATGAAGTGATAAATAATGGCAAGCAGTGGTGGGAGACCAGTGAGAGACGGTGTGGAATAATAACTGCGTAGGTGGAGAAGTAATGTAGCAACGTCTCTGTTTCTTTCCCAGCTGTACATCACTGCACTCTTCGCTAGCCTCTTAGTTAGCTGGACTTCAGCAACATCCTCAGCCAACTCTGACACATGCTATGAAAATTAGGAAAGTTCACAAACCCCTTTAATATTATATGATAAACCTCCAGTTCCCTGGAGCTGACCTTAGAAAACACTGCTATGAAGTGTTCTGGTGCATGATGTCCAGTGCACATATCAAATATCTACTTGAATTACACATTTAAATAACTGGAAAACTTTAGCAGATGTTCACTACACTATCAGCCAAATGTTAGGACAGCGGGGCCTTTTTATTTTTTCAAAAGATAACATACAGTACTGCAGTAGATTTGGTTTGACTGAGTATCTGCAGCAGTGGACCCTTTTTGCACTTTCTAGTTTGACGCAGGGAACGTTGTCAAAGAAAGAGTCCTTAGCTGCTGGTGAAGGTTCCTTTCAGTCCAGGAGGCCTCGTGTCTGTGGTGTAGTGCAAGTCAAGCAGCCAGCCCTGGAAACCTTGTAATGTTTTTTCTACCATGAGAACTTCATCTGTTTCATTGGGTCCATAAAGTGCAAATGATTCCTCATTTTTTGCCCCTTTTTGCTTGTTTGTTATTGTTTTTACAGAGTTTTATCACAGGCCGAGTTTTATCATATCAACCAGGTTATAACATTAAGATTCTCCTGAAGGCTTGATGAGTCAATTGTTTTAAATTCAGAGATTAGAAAGAAAAGACTGTGGATTACAAGGGATTGTATTCAACAGAGATCGTAAAGCCTCTGCGTTCCAAAAAAAGTATAGCATTGCAAAGCAGAGAAATAACCTTGATCAAACTCGCTGTGTTGGTTATAGACAAACCAACCATCTGGAAATATGATATATTTGTAGAACTCACTTGTAGCTCCCATGCTATAGCGTGTGTGATCTTATATCATGTGAATAATCATCTGCTCTTCTCTGTGTGCTTTTTGCAGCCTCCCAGGTCCCACACCACGGAGCAGTGATCCAGCTGGCCACTCCAGCGGGGCTTCAGGGAGCTCCAGTGAATCAGAGAGTAGCTCAGAGTCGGACTCCGACAGTGAGAGCAGCTCCAGTGACAGCGAGTGTAACAGAGCGTCCCGCACTGCCACGCCAGAGGTATACAGCGGAAAAGACTACCAAACAGTTCTGTTACAGTGTATACAGACTGACAAGAACTTAATGCATCAAAGCCATAGACTCCCAGCCTTGTTGGCATCCTCGTCTCTGAACATATGCACTCATATATCTTCACACTTCACTTGCTCAGATATCACTGTTCATCCACCACTCCCTGTCGAGCCTCTGAAAGCTCTGAGGTATTTTGCTGTGTTTGTACTCCACACAGAGAACGTGTCACAACACAGTTAGCATTGTTTTCTTTGACCATCACTGCTAACAGGTTCACTGCTTTGGCCAGAAACAGGCGTGTGCTCCTAAACTGGAGTGTTGTTTCGTTCAGATGGGTTTTTGGATTTGCTTTGCTTTGTTTTAGCAATGCTAAATTAGCACAGAAGCAGACAATACTTAGCAAGACTGCAAGCTTTCCTGATAGACAGATGCAGAAGGTATGTGCTTCTAAACTTCTCTTCACGTGCAAAAACACATTTATTTATCTTTTTGCAGTGGTTTACTTACCTGTCCAACCATCCATCCATGATCTGAGCCACTAAACCTTAATCAGGGGGTGCTGGAGCCTATCCCAGAGGTCATAGGGTGAAAAGCAGAGAAACACCCTGAACCTGTTGCCAGTCCATCACAGGGCAGACACATACAAACACATACTCCACACTCTCACTTGGCATACATGTCTCTGGACTGTGGGAGGAAACCGGGGGCCGGCAGGAACCCATGCAGACAGGGAGAGAGCACGCAAACTAAACATAAAAAGGACGCTTGGCCACCCCAAAAAGGAGTCAAACCCAGGACCATCTTGCTGGTGGCAGCAATACTTTAGTTTAGTTCCAACTAATTTTTTTACACTTAAGGAGTACATTTTCACTTCTCATTTTCATTTTGATAAGAGTTATTGCTATCAATAATACACTGGTACACACTGCACTTCCTGCAAATGTCATCAACCAAAAATGCCTCAGTTGATTGTATCTAAAGCTTTTAGATGAGCTCAGTAAAACTGAAGGGCTTAAAAGTATAATAAAGTTTAAACTGAATACAGTACAACTGAAATCATCTACCAATGTTTCTCTATTAGCCAGGATTCTCACTAAACACATTTAATGTATTTAAACATGCTTTCTGGATGCTATTTTGACAAATTCAATACAGTGTTAGTCCATAATTTTGAATGATTATAAACATTTGTATTTTGACCTAAAACACGGCAGAAATTTAATGTAGTGGAATGAAGTGGAAAGTTAAGATGAAGATCTCCTCTTCAAGCAAATGCAAAAGACTAAAGGCAGAATGTGCTGTTTTCCCAGCATGAGAGAAAGGCCGGATGCCTGAAAAGCTCTCCTAAAAGCTTAATTGGCAGCTTTAAAGTTTCCCCACAGTGGCCTGCCCTAGGCTCCCTTGGTGCATTCACCAAAAGTAAACACCCTCATTCTCATCGGCTCTTCAGTGTGTATAGCTGTTTGCACTCCACCTGGGATGGCCAGTAGGAATCCATATCTGCTGACAATTGCTCTAGTCATTGGATAGATGTTTTCTTTTCCTTTCAAGCTGTAGTGCTCAACTCTGACATTTTTACAGGAGAGCTCCAGGAGGCCTGTAAAATTTGGACCTGCGCAAAATGTTAATTCATCATCTTGGCTTATATCTTCACTTCCAGTTTTGTAGTTTGTCTTGGCACAAATCTGCTTTTGATAGATGAGATGGAAAGTGCATTTAAACGTGAAATAGTTTGTAAGATTAGCCCTTTTTGGGGGAGGCAGGTCCAGATCAGATGATGACAGTGTTCAACATCTTTCAGCCTCAGTGTTTTTAATGGTTAATTTGGACGGCTGCTCATTTCCGTGACTTCCTTTTCCAAATGATTTGCTGTCATTTAGGAGATCATTCAAGACAGCCTTTATGGTTTCGTGTGAGAGATTTATAAATGTCTTGGAGAATAATGGTGCAAAACAAACGATGAGAGATAATATGGCTGATGAAAACATTTTCCTTTGCGGCAAGAGTTGAGAGCACAGTCAGGACAATGCACCATCAAGCTTCTCTGCCATTCAGGAGTTTTATGACTTCTTCTTCGCCTTTTCATATCCAGACCAACTCACTGATCTGTGAAAGTCATATGAACTGATCATTACTTTTTAAATTAGTCAACACCAGAGACACTCGTGCAGGTATAGACAACTGGAATTTTGGAGGGAATTATACATTTATATTAGCATTGAGTATTGTGTGAGTCCATGCGCTGAGCTTTCAGAAGTTGCTGCATTGCCTGGAGAGTCTACAAAATGATGCAGCTGAGGCCATGACAATAATAGATATCTTTTCAATTAATGTGTAGAAATAATTTATGATGTGTTAGCAAGTTCAAAACCAAATGGATCAGCTATTGGTATTTATGGACAGCATTTTGTGTATCTTTCCACAGCCTGAACCTCCATCAACGAATAAGTGGCAGCTGGATAAATGGCTGAACAAAGTAAACCCCCACAATAAGACCCTTACCAACACGCAGCCTGAAAACCATGGACTCAGTAGCTCTCAGCCTGAGGATGGCCAAGCTTCCGAGAACCAGAGCTGTAGTAGGGGCAAGCCCAGTACAGCTTTGGCACAAGCAGACCCCAAGGACAGGGCTTTGCTCAGTCCTGTTCGAGAAAAGGCCAAGCCTAAAACAAGCCAGAAGGCTCCAGATGGTAAAGGTACCAAAGTGAAGGCCCCTGTTACAGTGGACCTTGCCCCATCCAGGAGAAGTACAGGTAAAAAGCAGCCCAAGAAAGTGGAGCGATCCTCCAGCAGCGAGGAGCACAACTGTCCCAGGCCTGGTAACTCTGGTACTACACCAAAAGAGAAAGAACCTCCACCCTTAGAACCGGTTAAGCCTAGAGGCAAAGCCCCTGGGGGCAAAACTGCCCCCAGGAAGGAACCACGAACCACTGCAGCACCCACCCCCGCCCCCGCACCCACTACAGCCGCCACCACCACCACCACCACAACCACCACCACCAACACAACAGTTACAGACAAGAAGAAACACCGAGGGCCTAGCAAGATCATCCCCAAGTCAAAGGAATTTATTGAAACTGAGTCCTCCTCATCAGAGTGCCACTCTGACCCTGAAGAACTGTCAAAGGTACTCTCCTGCCCAGGCCCCAGCAGCCTGAGTCTCAAATCCAAGGATTGTAACAGCAATATCCTTAGTGTCAGCAGTCTTGCCAGTACCAGCAGTACCTCCATACCTGACCCAGGTGCCACGGACTCACTGGAGGAACCCCTGTTCTCACCCATCCCCATGGTCCAGAATGAGCTTCTGTCACCGCTGCAGGACTTTGAGGACATCAAGTCCCTGTGGGTCAAGATCGAGCTCAGCCTCCTGTCACGAATCCCTGGGCAGGACCCACCTGAGCCACCCCCTACCAAAGCCGAGTGCCGAGAGCCCAGCATCAAGCACAGGCGACAGCAGTCGCCCGCCTCGATCCCTCCCGAGAAACCCACCAGCAAATCAAAGAGGAAACATAAGGCAAGTGGGCACTTTTCTTCCCACATACACGTTTTCTAGTTGTAATCAATAAATGGATACGTTGCACAGGAGCATTTAGGACCAAAAAGGTATAATCCTTGTTTTGAAACCCTAACCTTTAAAACCCTTTCTTTGTACTTTTGTATGGAAGTTTCTGTAGTGGAAAATAGCCCTAATTCTAACCCGTGATGATGAAAAAAAAACTGTTAAACTGATAAACAATAACTTGGAATCGATGGACATCCTCTGTAAAGCCTCTTCCTCTCAAGTTGATGGCCTACTGTCACTTTGCAGAGATCCAGGTGCAAGACAGTTAAATAGTACCCTTAAGCCAGACTCTCACCCCAAGCATTAAGCACTCTCAACCAGGGTTCTTGTTAACTGACCTTCTAATATGTACTCTGTGCCTGTGCTCTATGTTCAAGTGTTCTGGTTCAGTATTTAATTTGAAATGTGACCCCAAACTCTGACCATGAAATAGTCACATAGGCTGCATTCATGGTATGAGTAAAAGCAGAAGTATAAAAATACTGTGCCTTTTGTACCTGTAGCTGGAGCATTGTGAGGTGTTGAGTGGGAGCAAGAAGTTAAGACTAGAGAAAGAGGCCCTGCTTCTCCCTCCCTGTATTTCTCCGATCCACAACCACAAGGTCTCCTGCACAAAAGAGTGAGTATTTTAAGCCCCCCCTGCCACGCTCTGCTTACATTATTACACACTATTGATTTCTTCTACACGAAAGACCTAACCCGCTAAGTGACTGTTTGCTTTGATTTCTTGGGCTTGGAAATACTTTTGTTCATTCTAAATAAACAGAGTATGCCAAATAAAAAGGACAGAACGAGGACTGGAAAAAGTTTTTAAGACATGAACTCATTGTTTATCACTAACAGAACGCCTTTATTAGCGCTCCTTAGATGCATCTGTAAAGAACACTTTTGGTAGCACATCTTTTTCGCTGTCCCCTAAAGTGTATGGTCACCTTGCACTGCGCAACCTCAACTAACATGCTAGCTCAGCTAAGTCCCTCACCCTGTGTTATGTCCTTAAAAAGCATCCTGGGATATAGAGTGCCCAGCAGGAGCAGCAGGTCAGTCCCTGCACCCAGCTTTAGCTGCAGGTCTTTGTCCCTTTGCATTAAATTGACGCTAGCATGCTAATTTTAGATATTCAATTAGTGCCAGAGCAGACGAGTGCCTGCCAAAGACACGCTCGTGACAGAGGTCGCCGGGCCATCCTGTCCGTCTGGGTGTCCGCTGCACTGCGACATGACTAATGGCAGCAGATCTTGACAAGCTGCAAGCTTAAATATTAGCCTCCGTTAATGCTTGTTACTGGAAGCGTTGAGCACCTCAGGGGTTGTTTAATGATATCACCTGCCCCGCTGGGTTTTAAATCAGTTCGGCTCAGACAGCGTCAGTGCACACACTCCCCCTTGGCCCTTTTAATCAGATTAGAAAAGCAAAGATGCCTTTTATTGTTGCTGTAAACCGATGGAGCTCCAGACTTTTCGACATAAAACACAGCGAAACGTGCCGCAGTTCATGACTGATGTCTTAAAGCCTTGCATCTTAATTTATCACTGTTAGCTAAGATTAGCACATTAAGCACTTTTCTGACCTACAGTATGTAGCCCTGTTTGGCTCCTGTCCGAGACCGCAGACACAGTTTGTCCACATGAACAGGAAAATAAATATATTGTATTCAGAATGTCACTGGCTCAGCCATTCTACTGGTATTTTGTTTGATTTGCCTGGACAACAAAAGAGGGCATTTGAGCTCTCTAGAGAGGGACCTGGTAGGCTGGTAGGCTATGTAAGAGGTTGTCAGTTGAATCATAAGTGGCTCATGCCAGACCGCATGCATACTCAACAGCGCCATAGTCAATAGAGCAGAGGTATTTTTGTATTCAAGAGCTTATCACAGTTCATTTCTCCTGCTGTTTCCCTAGATATTCTAACCATACAATCCAAACTAGTGCAAATTAGGAGTCCAACGATACACACCTTCAGAGCCCGTTCAGATAACACTCTGTAGAAAAAGGCCATTAACCTATACGTGGGACCTATATTTATTTGCCATAAATTTGAACAGAAGCATAATTCCAATGCAAAATGAACATTAATGAATGTAATGTGATTCATTCATAATACATTTTATTATCATAAAAATAACATGCTAGAATATACAAACAGTATAAACATTTAAAAATGATGACAGGAAATACTGGGAAAACTTTAAAAGGTATCAATCAGTCTGATAAATAGTCAGTCCCTAGTTCAAATAATGCTCTGTTTCATTGCCTGAATGGCTCACCTGTGGTCCTGGCATTTATAAATAAAGATATTCACAAAAGAAGTGCGATAGGAAAAAAACAGCACTAAATGACACCTAAATGGCACGTCTATATTAAGCCAAATTATAGCCGGTGGCCATGTTTAAAATGACATCACATATTTGCTGATTTAAAACTTGGAGAGGCTTTTCTCTGTAATTAGGCTTTAGTTAAGTGCTGAGACACAGCCTGGGCCCTCAGGCGTTCCTATACCGAACGCAAGCCACTGAAGCTGCCACCTTTGGGCTCTCTCTGTTTTGAAATACACTTGCGTGATGGCGGAGCTGCTATTTTTGGCAGCGGCGTTGGGATGATGCTGGGCCAGTCTGCTCCTCTGGAGGCTTGTAATCAGCATTAGCATGTCTCCTTTATAGCCCAAACACATCTCGCTGCTTGCTAAATGAGTGGTGCACCTCGATAAGAGTGCGTATCCGCAAATCCCATAATCAGCTACGAGGGCCTGTTCAGTCACTTAACCTTTCTCTCACTCACTTCAGTACACAACCTCAGGCAGAGACATTAACCTAAGATTGACTTTACATCTTTGCCTTCACATCTCCCAAACACTCTTAATGTAGTCCACTCTTGGACTCTTCACTGCTGTTTGACATTTCAATAGCGTTCCAGCACCTTGGCTAGACCCGCACTCTCCTTGCCTCTGTTCTTTGTCTGCCTATCCAAGTGCTCTTTTGATCGGACAGAGGCGATTGAGCGTTCAAATTGGCCGGCACTTAGGAGAGCCTGAGGACTTTGGGTCCTTGTGAGAGTTTTTAGGCTGAACTGTTCGGACTAGGGCCCAGTATACAAGCATTCAGAAGTTTGGAATGACTGTTTTTATTACCAGAACATTTATGGCTCTTGTATAAAACAATGTTATTGAGATGCTAATAATGATACTATTGTTACTCTTAACTTGTTTCAGGTCATTTGTCTGAGGACTAATGAGCAGAGCTGTTAGTAATTCCATAAACTCTGAGAAAGCTTTATTACACTGGGGATGAAATTATCCAGAATATCTTGTATTTGATGCATTTTAATCAAACCTCAGATAACGTGTCAAGAAATATCTCTACATACATCATTTAAAAAGTTTTAGGTTTTTCTAATAAAAATATATATTTAATAATTAATGTATTTATTAAATAAAACAATAGCTTCTGTTATCTATCCTTTAGTATTTCACTCTTAAATCATAATTTAATAAAATAACAGCAATTATTAACACAAGAAGTGATTAAAAGCTTTTGAACAGTGGTGTACTGGTCGATCAGTGGAGCAAAGGTCCCACAGAAAAAGCCCCAGTATCGCTTCTGAGTTATGTAGTTCATATTGTAACGAACAGATGTGTAAATGTGAAAGTAGTTACTTTAGAGGGCTCTCAATGGAACTTCACCGGGCAGCCTTTGCGCACTAATAGATAATAACAATAATTATCAGTTCTGTTACACCACGTATTGTCTGTCATCACACTGAGTGAGAAGGGAGAGGGAGGCCATCCTACCCACCCAAACAGAATACGGCCAGTAGTGCTGTCTTAGATTCTCAGCCATGCATCGCAGTGGCATTGCTGGGAATCAGATTTGTCAACTCCAGGCTTGTGCTGTTATGTCAGTCTTTACAGTAAAATCCAAGATCTAAAAACCTTTACCATTATTATAAGCTGTTCCATCCAAAATTATGTGAGGAAAACGGATGAAAAATATTTCTAAAAAATGCGCTAATGTCTCTGCCTGTGATGTTTCTGCCAAGCTCTTCAAAGAAGCAGCCGAGGAAGCTGCTGCCGCCACTGCTGTCACCGTTGTCGGATGAGCCGGTGGGCCGCCAGCGGAGAAGCAGTGAGAGCAGTTCTCTCAGTATGGAGAGCAGCACAGCCATCCCCACCACTGTATCTTCTACATACTCCATGCCCCCTTCCACCTCTTCATCCTCGTCATCCTCGTCACACAAGCATCGCAAAGGAGAAAGCAAGTCTCACTCAAAGACCAGCAATGTAAGGGTAATGCAGCATCAGTTTTTCAGTTGTGTACAGTGACTGCATGTTTAAAATACTATATACACTATATGGACAAAAGTATTGGGATTTCTGAACATTACACCAACAGGGACTTTAATGACACTGCATTTATTCACATTAATATGGAGTTGGTCCACCCATTGCAGCTATAACAGTTTCCACTTGGAAGGCTTTCCACAAGATTTTGGAGTTTCTGTGGGAATTTGTGCCCATTCATTCTCTAGAGCAGTTATGAGGTCAAGAACTGATGTTGGACGAGAAGGTCTGGATCACAATCTCTGTTCCAGTTCATCCCAAAGGTGTTGGATGGGGTTAAGGTCAGGGCTCTGTGCAGACCAGTCAAGTTCTTCCACAATAAACGCCTCCAGCCACGTTTTTATGGAGCTCACTTTGCGCACTGGGACACAGTCATGCTGGAATAGGTTCTTCCCCGAACTGGGTCCACAAAGTTGGAAGCATGGAGTTGTCCAGAATATCTTGGTCTGGTGAAGCATTAAATTTGCTGGAAGTAAAGGGCCTAGCTCAAACCCTAAAAACAGGTGTGTCCCAAAACTCTTGTCCATATAGTGTATAACATTGTATTACATTGGCCATAACACAGTATGCAGAATACATATGTGTTTTTCCAGTATTTAAAGTATAGTAATTTCATAATGTACATTAGCCATGTTTCGTTCCTGAGGCTATAATTAAACTGTTTCTCATGAATGAGTTACATGTTCTACGGCCTTTCAAATATATGGTTATTTTAGAGAATATACTTTCCTAAGCCACTTTTAAATACCTACCTCATAATCACATGATTTGTTTTATTTTAAAGCGTTAATAATGATTTAAGCTAAAGATGGAGATTGTTGTAGAAATCATAGCACAGCAGAGTTTGAATCATCCATTCGTCCCATAGATTATTCCTTCCTTGCTGGAGGCTTCGACCACATTTCCTGTGTTTTTGCAAAACTAATTACCCTTTTGGAGGGCTTCCAAAATAGCCTTGAAGACAAGAAAATGGACGCCATGCGCCTAGTCATCTGAGCTCCAACTCTCAAAGCCATCCTAGAAACAAATCAGAACAGCCTACACGATTCCTTTCTGTATTATTTGTGCCGCTAAATGCTAATTAGCATTTTAATGGACTCTTCATATAGCAGGAGGAAGACAGCCACGCCAAGGCCTCCGGTGGTTTCCATGGCAACGGTCAGTCAGAATCTGACGTGTGGCCAAACCCTTCAGTTCTGTCAGTGGAGAACGTGGAGCCCAGGAGACCCAAACTCACATTCAACAACACGTATGTACCATACATTAAACATATCGTAATGCCTCACATTTTAGTTAGTGTGAGAGTAAAACCTGCATGTGATTGTTTAATTATATGATGAACTATTGTAGCCTTGGCCAGGCATTATTGCAAGTGATAGGCCATTTTTAATAAGATAAGACAAACCTTTAAATTTACGTCGTTATGGCAAAAAGTGGACAGAACAAAGGTAAGAGCAGCAAAGACAATAGTATAAAGTTATACACAACAGTAAGGTAGCGCAGTGTTCCTGGCTGGCCCCTGCTTCACTTTGTGAATGGGTTAAATGCAGAGGTTGAATTTCGTGCTGTTCACACTGTGTGCTGTGGTGTGTTCACGTATGACAGAAT
>JBBPCX010000032.1:12866190-12877265 GCA_037974365.1 Hydrocynus forskahlii | reverse complement strand
TCTCTAAGGCTCTCCTTCCAGGCGGTGTGAAAAAATTCTAAATTAGTCACTCGCCATTTGCGTTCTAATCTACGCGTCTAGGCAGGTTACTACAGCCTATATGAATTCTGGATTGATACAACGAACAATACTGCAGTATTGTATATATTTGTATGTATTTCTGAACTGATCAGTTTACTTTTTGCTTTTTTAAACATGTTCTTACAAGATTGTTGATTCATTCTACATAGCAGCAATATTGGGAGACCAGTGCAAGGACATATACAACCGCGTCCATTATTGAGAAAGCAGAGAGCTCATAGGACATGGACATAGAGTAGAACCCGTTTCTCTACTGAGAGTTGAACCCAGTATCCACTATTCTGCCCTGTTTTTTGAGTTCCACTTTAACACCTGCTCATTTAATGGTTCTTCTAAAATTAGAAGTTTTTTAATAAGCAGTTTGCCCCCCCACACACACACACTTTACTGCAGTAATAGGATTTGATTGCATCCAGCCACAAGAACAATAGTGATGGCAGGTACTGCTGTTGGATGATTAGCTCAAGATTACAAGCTTCCCAACGGTACAGGATGGAGTTCCATAATTCCACAGAACTGCTCTACAACCCAACACTGGCAAGCTTTATACCCCACTAGTCAATGCCTGTCGTTGGGCATGATGACTTTAAGCTCATGTGTGGTCTGTGGTTTATTGACAATGCTTTTCCTTACATCGTAAGGAATTATACTAATGGAGATGATACAATCTGTGTGTGTACAATTGACCTGCCGGCCATGACAGTACTGGAAGTCACTAATTAGAAAGGGTGTCTCAATACTTATTGTACTGCTGTAATCATGATATCTTGATATTTTGATTGAGACTTCAGAACAATGCACATGATGTATTGTACATCATGTACATGTTCAGTTATTAACCCTGGGCAAATCTTCCTGCTCCACAGCGTTCACAATGCAGACTACTATATGCAGGAGGCCAAGAAACTGAAGCACAAAGCTGATGCACTGGTAAGCCTGGCCTTCCTTCCTTCTCTCAGAATACCAAGTTATTACTTCAAAGTCCAGTGTTTTCATGAATTTAAAACACATCTAAAGAAGAACCCCTTTAACTGCATTTCTCCATTAATTAGGATCTTGGCCACAAGAGATGTCCCCAATGTGTGTATCTAAGTTAACTCAAAGTTCATTTGAGAACTGTAGTGTTTGTGTTTTCTCTCAGCTTCTGAGCCGAACTAATTCTGACATTTGACAGATTTTACTTACAAGCAGCCATAACTCATCAGTACAGTTGTGGAGGGCTATTAACAATGTAAAGAAGGTTTGCAAGCAAACACCTTTACTCGTGAACAAGCTCCAGAGGAGCATTCTTGCTGCTTCTAAAGCACTGCAAAGAAGGGTCTTTCGCTCATGATTTACTAAATAGACTCCAACTGCCCTAATAATTGGAGCCGGGCAATTATCTCTTGAGGCATTGTCCTTTACAGAAAGTTACATCCACTCCACCATAAATCGGCCCAGTGATGTAAAAGCTCTGTCATGAATACAGAGCGAAATGAATTGATGCCGGAGCATAATCGCTGGTGTGTAATGAATCTCAGGCTCATATTAAAGGCTTTATTTGGAAATAGATGGAACCTGTTCAAGAGGTGCACACGAAGACAAGTGGACAGTAAATCTGTTTTACACTCGTCCATGCATAAGGCATATCATAGGGATTGTGTTCGGTTTCCTAGGGCTGCAGTCTTTAGCGCTATTGATTAGTATCTGATTCATGCTTCCTTATGAACCCGTGCCAGCAATTCAGGGCTATTAGACCAGAATGAGCAGCTGGTCCAGACACAGTTTCATGAAACAAAACACTAATGCAAAAGTTCAGGACGTTTTCTTTCTGGGTTCATAAATCTTAACATTGTCTGGAACTGGTGTTCAAATCAGCCGAGTTTTAGTTTTATCAGCCGAGCAGTTTTATGAAGACGTTGGATCTGCATGGTGGCTTTTATTTGCTCTACAGATGATTCCTGTTTTCCCATGTTACTTGACGAGCTGTTTTGACAAAGCTCTGATGCTTTGAAACTGATTCTGTGTCTGTTGATCTTTAGATGTCTAGATTAATTATTGTCATGCACAGATAGATACATTTCCTACATTTGTTTTTTTTATTTTTTTCCCTCAGGTCCACTCATAACATTAATGTGGGTTTATGTGTAGGCATCTTTTTAACATTAACACGTTCCAAGCTGTCTTTGGTTCTTTGAACTAAACAGTCTTTTATTTTAAGAGATTCAGTTTTCCATGATGTAGCCCCTTTAAGTGAAAGTATAAATACTGTGTCAAAATCTTGCTCAGTTAAATGTAGAATTATAGGGCAAGAAAATAGTTGAGTGAAAGTAAGGAAGTGTTGATATTTAAACACATTCAAGTATTACGTAAAAAGAAAAATGTGCATAGTCAGGTGCAGTTATATTTCAGACTGATACAAATTTGGTTGAGTGAAAGAAGGAAGGTCAAAATGAAAATGTTTATTGGAAATGTAAATAGGTTCTTCACCGGTTAGATGGAGTCTAAACCTTTCCAATTTTTTTATGTCAAAACGCATGGCAAAAAGTGTAAAGGATAGTTCTGATGTTCTTCTTTAGGTTGCGCTCACAAAGAACTCACTTTATATGTCAAATGGATATTAATATAAAGGTATAATAAAATATCTTGGATATAAACCCAACTATATTGACAGAAGTTTAGAATCTACATTTTAGCAAACATTTCTCAGCTGTTTCAGTGTGTTATGAAGGAGAATTAAGTAATTTAATGATGAGCAATAATTAGTAAACAGTTAGAAGATCCTAATTTCATCATTAGCAATAATAATAATGGTAATAATAATCTCTCTGAACCTCTTCTGCCCCTCTGCATTCCCTTCTGCTCCCCCACAGATGGAGAAGTTTGGTAAAGCTGTAAATTACGCCGACGGTGCGCTTTCCTTCATCGAGTGTGGCAACGCCATGGAGCGAGACCCGTTAGAGGCCAAGTCACCGTACACCATGTACTCAGAAACCGTGGAGCTCATTAGGTCAGTGAGAGCAAACACTTTGCATCTCTGAGCCCCTGACTCTCCATCTATCTCTTTGTCCCTCTCTCTCTCTCTTGCTCTCTCTATCTCTTTCCCTCTCTCTCTCTCTCTTTCTCTTTCCCTCTTGCTCTCTCTTTCTCCCTCTATCCCCCACACTCTCTCTCTCTCCCTCTCTCTGTATCTCTCTCTCGTTCCCTCTCTCTCTCTCTCTCTCCCTCTCTCTCTCTCTCCCTCTCTCTCTCTCCCTCTATCCCTCTATTCCCCACACTCTCTCCCTCTATCCCCCACTCTCTCTCTTTCTCTCTCTCTCTCTCTCTTTCTCTCTCTCTCATTCTCTCTCTCTCTCTTTCTCTCTCTCTCTCTCTTTCTCTCTCTCTCTTTCTCTCTCTCTCATTCTCTCTCTCGCTCTTTCTCTCTCTCTTTTTCTCTCTCTCTCTCTTTCTCTCTCTCTCTCTCTCCCTCTCTCTATCTCTCTCTCTTTTTTTTCTCTCTCTCTCTTTCTCTTCCTCCAGGACGGCCACCCTACCTGCCATGATTAAAATAAAAAAAGATGATTGTCATTAGGACCACCGCTGGGCAACTTCACATTACAAGTCACGCAATTAGCAGCCCTTGTTTTATTAATGTCATGGAGAATGAAAATAGATGGACCTCGAAGCTCATCAGTGCGCTCAGAGATTCGGCCAGCGCTGATTGAAATCGGAGCTTGGAGAAAGCCTTGTATGCTCATGCAGTCACACACACAGACACACACACACACACACACACACAAACACAGACACACCCAAGCACACACACCCATACACAAACACATACACACACAAACACATCCATACACATACACACATACACAGGAGTTGCTCATACTGAAGGATCATGAAATGGGCTTGCATTAGATCATTAAATCTAAAGGATTTCATTCATGCTGAAATGGAAATGTACTGATGAGATTTTCATAATTCTATAGTTCTGTAATCATTAACATTGGTATTGCAAGCAGCGATGCTCCATAAAAATAAATAGGAACTTCAGCATGATACCTCATTGCTTTCCAGACTCATTTGCTTGTTTTGTTCTGTGTCATTTAAGGTATGCGATGAGATTAAAGAACTTCACCAGTCATTCAGCCACGCTAGCGGAGAAGAAATTAGCGGTGTTGTGGTAAGTCTGAATTTGTGTGTGAAACCATTCTTCATTTTACATACTTGCATCCAAGTCAGGTACCACTATGAAATGACAGTTGTCAATTTTACAGGTTTCTCATCAGGTGAGGCATTTTTGGTTTCCACACTAGAGCTATGAGGCCAATGCAGCTAACAAATAATGAAAACATTGTGCACTGTGACCACTACGTGTCATCACACACACGCCTCAACATGCATTAGGGCACCCATATAGGATCACTTATGCAGGCTCACACACTGTATGACGTTGTTGTCTAAGAAAATGAATAAAAATATGGTTCCAAAGACCCCTGAAGGTGTGCTGTGGTATCTGGTACCAAGACGTTAGCAGAAGATCCCTTATGTCCTGTAAGCTGAGTAAGGTGGGACCTCCATGGATTTAACTAGTTTGTCCAGGACATCCCACAGATGCCCATTCAGATTGAGATCTGGGAAACCTTGAGGCCAAGTCAGCACCTCAACTCATTTCATGTTCCACAAACCATTCCTGAACCATTCCTGTAGTGTGGCAGGCATATTATCTTGCAGAAAGGACTACTGTTACCCTGATGGGTTGTACTTGGTCTGCAGCAATGTTTAGGGAGGTGGTTCCTGTCAAAGTAACATCCACATGAATGGATGGACCCAAGTTTTCCCAGCAGAACGTGTCCCAGAGCATCATACTGCCTCCACCATCTTGCCTACACATACTGTAAAAGAAAACAATTCATTAGACCAGGCCACCTTCCTCTATTGCTTAGTGGTCCAGTTCTGATGTTTATGTGCCCATTGTAGGCTCTTTCAGTGGTGGAGATGGGTCAGCACTGTCATAGCCAGCATTATCCCTTTCAGCAATTTGTGCTACAGCAGCCAGCCTATTAGATAGGCTAACCTTGACTCATCTACACATATCAGTAAGCCTTCAGCACCCATTACTGTGTTGCCAGCTCACTGGTTTTCCCACCTTGGACCGTTTTTTTTGTAGCCAATACTAGGCTAGCTGCATACCAGGAGTATGACACAAGACCTGTTTTTGAGATGGTCTGACCCAGACATCTAGATATCACAACTGGTGCCTTGCAAAGTCGCTCAGATCCTTACACTCGCATATTTGTCTGCTTCTGAATCATCAACTTATATAACTAATACAGCCCTCCCTTCTACAGGTGCCATTTTAATAAGATAACAACTGTTATTCACTTCACATGATTTGTGTATTCATGATGTTTATTTGGTTTTAGGTACCAAAAACAATTGTGCTTCATTTACCATTTTCCAACCACACTTTATCCCTTTAAATTAACCAGGCTGTTTTTGTTATAATGCCTTGAATACTGGAATATGTAAATGGCCTCTGGTCTGATCCCCAATCACTGAATGATTCTTAACTAATAATGGATTTGAAGATTGAGGGTTGTGTTTTTAGCCTGCCTGTGAGGGTGCCATGGATCCCCCTATAATAAAAAAAACCCCACAGTACCTTCCGAGCCATCAGAGGCTAAACCTGCCACTTTGCTCTGTCTAAATCTCATCTCAGCCATCGCTAGTCGGCAATTGCCCATATCTAGGAAGGGAGCTTTAAAACACTGCTGAAACATTTAATCAGCTTAGACTGGATCATTATTCTTGTATTTCATTAAGCCATTAGGGGATAATGAAAGATTTTCTGCGCAGCAGCGGGCTGGATATGTATTCTCACTCAGATAAAAAGAGTCCGTGCGCCCGCCTGCCTGTCACCTCACGGAACCTTGTTTATGTTTGAATGTCAAGGTTAGATTTGCGCTCGTGGCAGAATGACAGTCGGCCTGGATTAAAATTCAGCCACCAGCCTCGCACTCTTGTTAACCAAAGTCATCTAGCATTTCAAGGGGACTTTCAAAGGCTCCTTCAGTTACATTTTATGGGCCTCAATCAAAGCCCCGATGATGCATTTGAGGTTGTTGATGCATTTTAAGGAGCGTGAGGAGCTGTCAAACATGTTTTACACTTGTCACCAAAGTGAAGCTTCACACAAACTTTGAAATCAGAAATTTGACATAAGCTTCGATGTAAATGCATGGACAGGTAGGGGGAAAAAAAGTATTGCAGACTGTTATGAAAGCTGTCCTACATCTGACCTAGTTATCCTGGCCTGTGAGTACACACAGTTATGGCTTCGAGATGAGGAGTCTGGTCCTATTAGAAATGACAGAGGGCTAGTTGGGTTTCATGGGGCGGTGCATATGTCCCAAGCATCTGCTGTCTCACAAGCATACAGCCGAAAGGTCAGTCACTCCCTGCTACTGGCCAGGCTCTACACCTATCCACACATACCACAATTCATTATTTTACTTTAGTTGTATGTTTGTTCACTTGTTTTGATGTAACATTCAATCACATTTCATTTAAGTTCCTCCAGGCTTATTGTTAACTTTATTTTTCTAAACATCTTCATAATTGAGTCTTTGAGGTGGGCCTGAGAGGGGCACGATGTGTAATGGCTCAGTCAAGAGAAACATACAGACTCAAATTCCTTTACTGTGGCAAATGCAAATACGGCCATTTTATTTACTTTTATTTATTAAAAAATGACAAGTTAATGCATATGTTTGTTTGGCTATTTTGCATCCTGACTTTAAATATGTAAAACAGAATCAATTCGGACCAAAATCCCATTTTAAAACAGTAATTTATGCATTTATAGCATATTTGTAGCTATTTTATGTAATCGCTTTCAGTGTGGTCAGTTTTAAAGGTAAATTTCAGAAAAAGTGGTGGAGTACCCCTCTAAGACTTTACTATGTACGTTTTAAGGCTTAATGGTTAACAAGGGCCATTCGTTTGTTTGCTTCTGTTGTGAATTATTGTGTATAATTCGAATGCATCTTTCTGTTCTTCGCAGCAATCGGTGTTTATCTCTTCTGTACTTGCGGATGTTCAAGCTGAAGAAGGATCACGCTATGAAGTATTCTCGCTCCTTAATGGAGTACTTCAAGGTAAAACCTCACCCCCCGCTCCGTCCGCCACCACAGAGAACCCGAGCTGGAGTTTTCAGGCTTTATGAAGGCAATTTTCGGCCGGCTAAATTGAATTCGTATTTGTTTGAATAGCGTGTTCTCATTAATTTTGCATGCCGTTATTAAAAGCAGTTCATTTATTCGGTTAGTGTACAAATTAATACCATCAATTATCTGCACACATTGTCAGACTGTAAGCCCATTATGATTAATCGTGTTTGAGCTTTTCCACCACGAGCGCTGCGCTCTCTCTGACCGTTCTCCGTCGGTTAACATAAATAATGTTTGCTTTCTCGCACTTCCTTCTTTTTCAGAACTCGGCAAAAAGTTCCCAAGCACCTTCGCCGTGGGGGGCCAATGGAAAGTAGGTCCTTTCTCTTCTCTAATGTCCCTCCCGAACCTCATCCTTTATGGATAATGCCCACTTTTGAAAGCTCCTCCTCTTCGTGGAGAGCCTTTTCTCTGTGGTTAGCAGTGAGAAAGTGTAGACCTGTGTTCATGCCACACAGAGCCTCAGTCATGGTTACTTTAAACAAATGAGAGGGGCATGAAGAGATGAACTCTGGGAAGGCAGCAGCTCTTCCGTTGCCAGCACCATGGCAACCTAACGCTTGCTGTGTGTGTGTGGGTGTGTGTGTGTGTGTGTGAGAAAGAGAGAGAGAGAGGGAGTGAGTTGGCCTCTGGCTGGACACTACCCAGGCCTGCTGCTCTGCAGCCAGCGCGCCTGTCAAAACCAATTAGCTTAGGCGGCCAGACCCCTCCAGCCTCTCTGCCCCTCGCTAATACATTAGCAGCAAAGACAGCGTTCTAATCCTCCCCTACCTGCTGCAGCTATGATCAACCCCAGCATCCCCCCTCCAAATCCCCCTCTTTCCTCTCTGCACTGTTTACCTTCTTCCCCATCATGAATCTTTTCTCCCTTCCTGCTGTCTCTGCCGTCCTTCGCTCCCGCCAACGGTTTGTTTATTCGTGCAAAGCCCACGAAACTGCCCGAGAACGGGCTTCGCTGTTGACAGCGAACATAATTTAGCCTCGCAGGGCCGGAGCACAGCTCAATTTATCGCTGGATTACAGGCGACGTGGCCTGATTGTTTAGGTTTAAGCACTAAAAAGACTGATGTGTGTGTTCCTTGACTGGCACACAGTTCCAGCTGTGCTTGTGTTGAAGCAAAAGCTTGATGCTAATAACGTGCAGACCAGGAACTATGCTAAACACGCGAAAGCATTGTTTGGCAAATGTGGAGCTTTCTGATTATACCCTTACATGTCACCAAAATAGTTAACAGGCAGAGAAATTCTGTCTGAAGGATTGACTCTAAACTTTGAACCAATACCACAGTCTTCTGAAGGGATTTTTGTTATTGGATCCAGAGGGGTAGCTTTCTCTCAACCGTTTTTACTCTTTTAAGTAATTTTGACCTAGAAATAAAGGCAGTTAAAGCACAATATTAGATTTTTAATATTGATGTATTTTGTTATGAAATGTATTAAAAACCTTTTTAAACTGTGTAGAATGTGAAGCCAGTGTCTTCTAATAACTAGTAGCTAACTATGTCAGCATGTAATTGTTTAATCACATTAATAATTAAATTTTATAGTATAGCCATGGTGGTTATAACTCTAGACTTCTAAACGCAACCCATTTACAACCCATATACAAGTTTCATAATAGTTGTAGACACATCTGGTAATGCTTGCATTTTTAAGAACAGGATATGTTCTTAAAGGGATTCTTGTCTCTTAGAGAGGCATTTAAATATGTGCTTAACCCTAACTTAATTTACCCCTGAAAATACAATTTGAATCAAGTGGCCGTTCATTTGTGAACCCGACCCCTTAATTTTACCTTGAAACCAGGTTTAAGGCATGAGTGTGAAACCCCTTAATCTTAAATTTAAGGCGTTAATTCAGGAGGTTCTATTATTTAAGGGGCAAATTCAGTAGTTTTACCCCTTAATCAGCCTTAATCTGTGCACTTTTTCCCTTAATTTTCCTTCATTTCCTGTTAGGAAAAAAATAAGGTTATTTTAAGGGGTAAAATTAAGGCGTTTGGTTTCTTAGTGCATCAGCGTACTGATTATCATATTTGCATTGTTCAGGAGCTAATATAAGTGTCCCCTCCCGCTTCTCCCAATACAGAAGTAATGGCACACCCTCTCCCATGTCGCTGAGTCCCTCCCCCATCAGCTCCGTCAGCAGCAGCACCGGAGCCATGGGCTCTTCCTCCTCCTCGTCATCCTCGTCGGGCAGCGTGGCCATTCCCCAGCGCATCCACCACATGGCCGCCAGTCACGTCAACATCACCAACAACATCCTACGCAGCTATGAGCACTGGGACACGGCTGACAAGCTGGCCCACGAAAGCCAAGGTAGGCATGGGGTCCCTGTGATGAGTTTGGCTGGCTTGGAAAGACTTCTAGCAGTGGATTCGACTTATCTTTTTTCACTTTGGCAGGCATTGCAGTGTAAAATACACAGAGTTCATGAGATGTATCACTATCCACAACATTCTCCGGCACCAAAGGAAGGCAGCAGACCAAGCCTGCACTGGCACATTTTAGGTATATATGGGCTGTTTGTGTGATAAACACATTCATCTAAAGACAAACAGCTGGTAGATTTGATCTGGCGATATGACGGTTGACAAGGACCATCCAGAGGCACATAAAGCCTGACCTCAGCACATCTGCAGAACAGTTTAGGTCCATGTTTTCACTCGTACTGGGCCTAGTCCGAGACCCCACTGGATTTTGAACCAGCCATGGATAATGGAGATTAGTATTTGTGTCTGGAAAATCGACCCATGAAGTTTTATAGCCACAGCCTCAAAGTTGAAATATGAAGTTTTTGGGAATAAAATCAGTGTAGGACTTTATATGAAGACTCCTTAATCAAACATACGGTTGACAGATCCAAGTTTGAATTTAACAGTGAGAGAATGGAATTCCCCCTATACCTTATCCATTTTCTCCGCTTCATAGTGCCCAGGAAAATACCCCAACTGGAGAAACGGCGAAGTTCCGAACCGCTTCCCGGCATCAGTGTGCCTTTTTTGCTCATGGACCTGATTGGTCTTATTTTACATGTTATCTACATCTGTCAGAGGTTGAAATGAGGTTGAAAAAAAAAGCTGGCCCCTTTCACGCATTAGCCTTATCAGAGATTGAACATTTGTACGGACCACTGGAGACAGAGTGGCTTCGGAGCTCTGGAGGTTTGATGTGGCTTCCTCTGTCATTTCCTCTCTATCTTTTTCTTTCCTCTGGAGAAGGCTAATTAAAAAGTGCGGAGACTCTGTACGTGCCGCGTGCGGTTTCCCTGCCTCAGAAGTCACCCATAAGAAGCCGGCCTGACCCTCTCTCCCACTCCTCTCCACACTGTCTCTTTTCATAATGAACTCAATTAGGGCCTGTTGGGTTCAGCCTTTGGTCAGAATGATGCTGAAATTGGCCAATTACAGCACTGTGAGCCTAGATGTAGGGCTTTTAGGCACACCCAAGTGGTCATAGCCATATGGATAGGTTATGAGCACACTGGCCTTTAGTTAATTGTGGTTTGTCATTAGCCGGTGAAGAGACACTGTCAAATATTTTCCATCACGGTTCCACTGAAACAAAGAGCCATGACATTTGAGCCCATCCCACCACTTTAATTTCCAGCTAAACCTATTCAGAGTCAAGAGTTTTGATCCCTTAGAGAATCATTTTCATGAGCCATTTGCTGAAATTAGCAACACAAATTGCTAATTTAATCATGTGCTGAAATTAGTGACATGAAGAAGAGCTGGTGGTGTACAGGTGCATATAGGTGAGTAGAGATGTGTGTGTGTGTGTGTGTGTGTGTGTG
>JBBPCX010000032.1:12816744-12863850 GCA_037974365.1 Hydrocynus forskahlii | reverse complement strand
ATTAGCATACATATATATATATATATATATATATATATATATATACATCTTTTTTTCCCAAGCTACATTCGTACATATTTGACTGCAAGTTTGATGCTAAGAAGTTTGTAAAGAAAAAAAGGATATCAGTACCTGTATGAACTAAAGAGCTTCAGGTATCAGTATCATAACAGAAAATATGCTTCTGTGCCATGCCAAGAAAGTTAGAGCTCATGCTTTGTACTCAACCTGTATTTTTGCATGTTCCTTGCCTTGCAGAGTTCTTTCAGGAGCTGGACTCAGTGATGGAACCACTGACGCAACACAGCAGCATGACGGAACTGGTGCGCTACATTCGCCAAGGACTGCATTGGCTCCGGATCGAGGCCCATTTGTTATAGTGCTGGCGCTTTCACTGTGCTCTCTCACTCTTTCTCTCTCACTCTCTCTAGCTCACTTTCTCGCTCTCTTTCTCTTCATTTTGTCTCTCCTTCTATCACTCTCTCCTTTCACCGGTATCGCCACCAGCACTGCCATCTCCGAGCCACCGGGACCCTGACTGAGGCGGGTCAGGCGTTTGTCCTGACAGTCTTCTGAACTGTGTGGTCGTCCTGGGGCCATCTGCTTTTACAGAAAAGGGAAGCGTAGCATGAGTGAGGTACTGATGTTTCGTGGAACACAGGAGCGCTTTGTGGAGCAACTTGGGCATAGGCACTTCTGAAAATAAAGGTGCCAAAAAGGTTCTATGGAAACTGGTTTCCGAAAGAATCAGTGGATGGTTCTTTAACACCCCGAACAAAATGTTTTTTCTGTGGCTTTGCTCTAAAGAACCCTTTTTGGCACCGTTTTTCAGAGTGTACCGAGATTAGATGTTAAATCGGCACTGTTGGGATCTAAACTGTGAAATCGAGACTAAAGAATTAGGCATCTTCTCACAGCCATTGCAGCAAACCAACTTGTGTTTTGCTGCGTATGCCCAAGCAGTGCCACAGTCAGTTAGATTATTAGCTTTGGTTGAGGTGGGTCGATGGGATCTCTGTTTTAAAACCAAACAAAATCTGAGCTCTTTTTTTTGTTTTGTACAGAGCACATTGTTTGCTATGAAGCGTCATCTCATCTTGGGGAAGTTTTATATAGGTGCCCAGCATGTAACCCTCCATGTCAGTATTGTTTCTTTGTATTGCATCCCTTGATGGCTTTATAATGTGTCTTGAGGGATTGGTGGTCAAAGGCGTAGCAAAAAAAAAAAAAACAACAAAAACAAACAAAAAAAAAAACATCAGTCAGATGAGACCCATCCCTCAAACAGCCCTGTTCCTGCACTCGACAGTGCCATAATAACTATCGATATGTAACACTCATGTTGGCTTTATTCCAAAGCTACATTCCTTATGGGGACCACCTGTCTTAATTTAGTCAGAAACTGTTTAACGGAAGACTCCCTGTGCAATTGACCGACAAAGTGCATCTGCACATACGACGGAGCATCGTCTCCGTGGCTCGATGGCTCCAATATGTACCATACTGACTGTGTTCTATATGGCGACTCTTTTACTATTTGATGTTTGTTCAAATCTTGCATGTTCGCGGAGAGTGTTCTAGATAGTTCCGAGGAAGTCCGTCATCATTCAGGATTAATTCAAGTTTGACGGAGATTCGAAGTGTTCCGTGCTGTGTGTTTCTTTCCTGTTTGTTTGTTTGTTTGTTTTCTCTGGGAAAAGAGGGGTGGGGGATCTCTGTTGTTGGTGTGAAAACTACACAATGTTAAGTTGTTATCTATAAAGAGTTTAGTGCCAGCTGTGCTTCACAACACACAGACGGATTTGATCCGTTGACTAGATATCATGTAGCCTAATGACATTTTGAATTAACCCATGCTGTAAACATTTCAGCAGCTTCCACTCGTGAACTCTTTATCGATGGTACCTTAATGTTGGTTGTCAATAGTACATTGTCACGCTGTCAGTGAGACACCAGCCGCTACTCCATAGCTGTCACGCTTCGTTCTGTCAGCAGAGGTGCGTGTGAACGTCTCAACTGCGCGTGGAGGACCGCGGGCCACACTCTCAGTGACAGCGTCGCTTCCATTAATTTACACCGCACAGCTCTTAGGTTTCAGTTCTGTACCATTTTCAATAGCCTGAATGTGAGTGAGAGAGAGAGTATATGCGTGTGAAATGGGAATTTCACCAAGATTATACAAAAGTGCCTGCGTATGCATTGAGAATTTATTAGAGTCTATATTTAAGAACAAGAATGAATCTAAATGATTTTTCCATACCATATTGGTATATTCGACTTGTTTTTTTTTTTCTTTTCGTACAACCACAGTTATTTATTTGTGTACTTTATACTGGCAATGGTGAAAACTGTTTTGGCTTTAACGTTTCAGATATACAATGAGAACATTTCAAATTCCTTTTTCTGCTCTGATGATGATAGAAAGTGACTCTACGTAGCTCATTTAGACACACATTGCAATTCGACTGCCAGCTTTTGAACTGAAATGCAGTCAGATGCGAAGGATCGACGCTTAACCACAAGAAAAGCCTGCATAAATACTATCAGATGTTTCCAATATGTTAAATAAATATTGATCATGCACTACATTTTGCAGGAAAATTTCGATTTGTAGAGGGTGTGTTAACTAAGTTGCCCTTAGAAAATCAACAAAACATGTCATTTGACCAGCATGTCCAACTTTTGCATACAAAACTAGCTGTGGTTCAATAGTTCACTGAAAGACAGCCATAAGCACTGCAGCGCAGTACCTTCAATAAGTAGTAGAATTTTTCTGAAATGGACTTTTCATACGCAGGAAGACATTCAATCGACACCGCTGTTGAACATTTCAGATGAGTGTAAGTAGATGTTGTACAGTCGAGGGGCGTTTGACAGTGGAGGTGTTCATTTACCCTGCGTGATTCTACTGTGTTTCTTTATGCAGTGCTTTCCATCGCTGACGTTTGAACTGCGCTCACTGAAAAGTACTTTCTTACCATTGTGCAATAGCTGTTGGACAAAGAACAGATCCACAAAGACCGAATAGCAATATAAATAGAGTTGACTAATCGTTCATGTAATCTTAAAACAAAAATACGAGTGCAGGTATTTTCAGTTATTTTCTCCATTGTCATTAGAAAGCACTGAAACATTCCCTCGTGTTCCCTGGTCGTCAAGACGAGCCTCGCACGTTTCTGTAGGCAGATAATCAAATTCCCCTCCTTCAGGCCAAAGTTACCAACTGTCGCTTCTTTTGTTGGGTGTCGGGTTAGTAAAAATGTAAGTGGCTCGCGCCACAGCTGTTCCCGTGCTCGTCTGAGTCGTGCCAGTCTGTCAAAGAAATCTGGGCCCCTCTGGCAGCTAATCAACTGCAAGCAGTGCCGGCTCCTTCCAGCAGCGCCGTCATCAGCCCACTCCCACATCACCGCTCTTTTAACACCCTCACGAACAAACACATGAACAAATCGGCATATACATGACTCAGTGGCAGTCTCATCCCACCATTACTTATTAATACCAATATTTGATTTTTTACAATTATTTTTCAAAAGCCATTACATGGGTGCTGCACTGATGTATTTTTAAACAAACTGATACAATGTAATATTCTGCAATTCTGCAACACAATTTGAACACAATTCTGCAACATATGGCCACTGTCATGACCTCAGAAATATTTGTTTAAACGCCTTCATGTAATTCATGTAAAGTCCAAAATAGTAGGAGAAGGAAAAAAGTGAACCATCAGTGTAAGTTTATGGAAGAGTTTAGTGGAATTAACTTTGATCTTTCCATTCATCATGAAATGCTGTATGAAATGGTGTAAAAAACATGGATTTGATATGACAGCAATATGCATATCAAACATATTTTGTATTTTTTGTGGTACTATGACTATCCACTTTCAATGCAGTAAAGACCATGTTCTTTAGTATCAAAATATATTATGTACATTCAAATTGTAATTACTTACATTTTCCTGAGTCTGACTCTTCATTGTTTCTTGAGAATATATCTGAATGGAAGATGAATATTAGAAGAAGTCTATAGAACGGTATTACAGTTAAAAGTCTATAGGAAATTTGCTGTGGTTCACTGTCATAGGCTAACAATACAAGAGGGGGAAAAATGATATATTCATATTGTAGATATGTTTCCTATTATGTTTACCAGAGCTCATATTCTGTAGACAAAGTGTGAGAGAATTTAATTCAACACCAATTCCAAGTCAGTAATATTTCTAAATATGTACTATATCTGAACACCCAGAATGCTAAGCTAGACTAGTTCCCACTAGTCCATGGGAATGTTTTAATGTGTTCACAGATACCCAGAACAAACATTTGTAGCACTTAAATTGTTCACCATTTAGCTTTTGGTTTTATTTATTTTAAAACATTTAAATGTAAGACCTGCATTGGTACCTAAGCATTGTATTGCACACCTTATCTGATCAGGGCGTTGCTGATCAACATTAAAAGTAATGCTCAAGACTTTAGTCTGTTTAGTCACTAAATCTGCATAAAAGCAGCTCCAGTTTCTCCTCACATAATAATGAATGACACTGCGTTCACCGTTTCCTGGCCTGTGTAGCAAGTACTACTTTAGCCTCATTCTTTTCGGGTTTCGCGGTAGTGGGGGGGTGCAAAAAGACAAAAAACAGAAAAAAATGATCTCCAATTAAAGTGGTCTCAGCTGGAAACATTCTGTTTACTCTGCAAATTAAACATGTAAATTGCTTGTCAACACAAAACTCCACATCATGTCACTCAATTAAAGATCTTCCAAAACCCACGCTGATGAAGAGACAGCATGCACTGTGATATTTTTGCCATGATTGGCACGGATTGGACACCTCGCCGGATGGTCCTTAAAGGGGAATTCCACTGGTGTTTCAGAGTTTCAGCAGTTGAGACAAAAACAAAGTCATTCAGAGCGGCCTGCTGTGAAATGGTTCATTGTAGAGAAGCTTAGTGACCCTGGTTTCTTCACAGTGATGGTGATAGGAACCAGGGGTGAGGTCTCCAACCCAAATCTAGCCATTTTATTTACTATCTAAAACCACTAGTAAACATATACCTCCTCGGGGTGTTTATATGTAATGCAGATAATGATAAATAGTGATAAATCCAAAAGAATAAGTTTGATTTGCATACTAATTTACCTTACAACACACTGCATGAACCTTACCACCATGGATGTCATTTAAAGAATCGATTTACGGCCAAAATTTTTTAGAACAGTTGTCTCAGAAGTGTCTCCGACATCCAGCAGTGAATTCAAAACAAATTTGAATGAATGAAAAATAATTCACATATGAGACATCTGGTTCCTGTCTTCACCACTGTAACTCGCTAAGTTTCTGTGGAATGGAGAGTTTGAGGCCGCTCTGAAGGACTGTGTAATAATTAAGTCCTTGAGGATTCTTGATGGCCTGCAAAATTGTGGTAAAAGACGCCCACTTGATGTGAAATCATTCCAAATAGGAAAAGCAGTTCTGAAAATGTAGCCATTTACAGACATTATTATCACTATATTTAAAGCTGTTACCTTAACAGGTAATGCTAGTTTGGAGAGCAGTTTCTAACTTCATCAGAGGCAATTTTTTTGTACTTCCTTTTGATATGTATGTTTTCTTTTTCATTGTTCATTTCGATCGAAATGCCTTGTAACTAGAGAAAACACGTACATAAAACGAGGAGCAATTATTCTCAGTCTTGTTCAGTCTAGTTTCGTCTTCTTATGTACAGTACAGAGTGGTGCTCCATCATTTGTGTCTTTCGATGTTGAGGATTGTATCGGATCAAGGTGTTGCGTTTGACCTTACTCGACCTATTGCCTTGAAGCATTGCGGATTAACGTAATCTCTTACCCCCCTCCCCGGCATTTCTTCATTATTCACTATCCATTCTGCTACTTCATCACATTTCACTTTGAGTCGTTCCATCATCATCTGGATTGTCGAGTGTTTTCGTTTCTTTTGATTTCTGTAAAGCCGAGTGTACAGCTTATTGACGCTAAAGGGATTTTTTGAAAAGAAAGGCATTTACTTGACTCAACGTCTGACTTAAAGGGATTGTTTGACATTTTTTTTCCTCGCTGAGAGTCATATTCGCCAGACTCATCTCTGTGCGCAGCTGTCAAAGCCCTTGGAGCTTACAGGAGGACTGGAGGAACACCTAGCACTTAAAAACTCAATTTAGATATTACACTGATTTGCTCAATCACTGACAGCCAGAAATCATAAGATTCCATCGTTTTTTCTCACAGCGGAATTCATGAAATAAACACTGTACAATAAGCATATCATTATTTTAGTTCACTTATGTAATCATATATAAATGGAGTTCAGCCACTTCTCTTAAGAGGGCCCGTTTCTGCAGGCATTCATTATGTTAAGTGCTATTGACACTACACTGAGAGGCAGAAATGACTACTTATGAATATATTTCTCTGGCTCTGGCTTCAATTGAAATGGGTTTTGGAAGAAAAAAAAACAAAATGTTCAACTATCCCTTTAAGGTGGATTAGTAACGGCCATTAAACAAACCAAAAGGCAATGTCTCCAAGTACAATACACATGTTTCAGAACATGAGTGTGGAAATTCCAGCTGCTGCGAATATCTCGAATCAAAACCAGAGCATTTTTCCAAAGAGTTAGCCTTATAGGAAGCGAAGGAAATAATATGGACGTTTGTTTTCCTCTTAGTTTTGGAAACAGGGACCACCGTAAAATCTGTAGGCAAACATTAGGAGCTCTATTTCATATGACTGTAGGTGTTATTATGATGGTAAAAGAAAATGTTTGACCACCTTTTCAGAAACAAGCCATTTGAACGACTGAATGTGTCAAGCAGGTCAGCTATTAAACCTACAGCTACTGAACGATTCGATCCACGAAGCCTGAACTTCATTGAGATGCCTCAGTGCTACCTATTGCCTAAAGGACCCTTATTTAAAATGAGGACAGCGAAGGGTTTCTACTCCAAGTAAATCACCTCCATCGCATTGGGGCGTAGACCATTTCAAATGGACGATTGTTGTACACATTAACTGCAATGACAGAAGATTTCAGTGTTCTGGCATGCTGTAGACTTTAGTTTTTGGTTTCCTTCCCGCCTTTTTTTTTGTTTTCCTTTGTACAGAGCAGGACACCTGCAGTGCTATGAATTTATACATGTATAGTTGTAAGAATTCATTTTAAAATGCGTTATGTATCAAAGAATCTTCCTGCCTGGTTAGCTTTGTATTTCAAATGTGTTGCACAAGTTCAGCGATTTTTTTATCATTCTTTTTTGCCTATTGTATGTTTATTTTATAATAAAATTGTCAAATGTAATGAACAAAAAACTGAGATGTAGTTATGCTGTTTTTAAATGTTTAATGTCTGTATAAAAATGCTGAATAAAACTGGTATGAGCCAAATGAAAGAGCCTGAAAGAGTTTTTTTCAGTGGTCGAACATATTTGATTGACAGTGTTGTCGACTTTTTTAAAATTTCAGTAGAATTTACTGAGGCTGCAGAATTGCAGTAGCTCAGTAGACAAAAACAAAGAGCGGCCTGCTGTGAAATGGTTCATTATTCAGAAGTTCACTGACCCTGATTTCTTTACAGTGGTGGTGATAGGAACCAGGGGTGACGTCTGCTGCACAAACAGACATTTTATTTACTATCCAAAACCACTAGTAAACATATAGATCTTCCGTGTGTTTATATGTAATGCTGATAATGATAAATAGTGATAAATCCATCGATTGTTCTTACAATTTCAGTCCTTGAGAAAAATGTCATATGAAGTGGCTTGATGCGAAATGACATAGGATCAAGGATGTCTATAGTGAACATATAATCATTTTATTTACTATCCAGTAAACTGTATGTGTCTGTAGTAATAAAACTGGTAATTCCAAAAATCAAAATGGGCTTTTAGCTTACAGTGCCCTCCATGTATCTCTTCAAAATCTCTTCTTCAGTTTTAAAAAGCACATTACACTATCATCACATCAATCCATGTATTCCCAACCATTATGTGTAACAGTTTTCTATGAGGGGGGGCTTTAAGAGCAATTAAACACTTTGGACGCTCGGTTCCTATCACCCCTATTGTGAACAGTTCAAACTGAGCATTTCACATCAAATCATTCTGAATGATTTTGTTGGCGTCTTTAGCATTTAATTATGCCCATTTTTTAAAACGCTGATGGAATTCGCCTGAAGAACTGTTAGATGCTACTTGTGGCCTCATTAACTTGCCTTATGAATATGTTTCCTACCGGACGGACAGAGGAGAAAAGAAAAATAGGGCGCTAACACACTGATTGTGCTGATGTTAGCACAAAGTCGGGAGGGACCTTGGATTTCCTACATGTATTCCTCTCGTATAATAAATCCCTGCGATCACACGCACCACACATTTTCATATAAATTAGCCTGTGGTTACTGGTCCTCATAACAACACGTTCTTTATGAAACTAATGGATCCTTATTTATTCATCACTCTGAGAATTTGTAAGCTCAAGCATGCCTGATTAATTTATGCACTAATTCGTGCACGAGGAGACGCCAGGCTTCTTTAATTCGGCCAATAAAACCATTCCTTTTGGCCAGTCCACCTGCTAAATAACGTCCCAAATGATGTGTCAAACGGCTTTTATTTACTGAATCTGAGCTTTTCATTCTGGGCTGGCGTGGGGCCAGCGAGCTGACAGTTCAGATTTATTGATTTAATTGCCTAAGGTAACCATGCAATAAAATCATCGCAAAGATAAATTTCCATGGCACCGCGCACCATGAAGGTAATTTTTCAGGCGCCAGGGCTACATGTCTGCAGGTTACAGGTGCAAATTTATAAGTCAAAGTCTCTCATTAACATGATGCCTCGGAATCATTTGAGTGGTGAAATGTGTAATAGGTTTACGAGGAGAACATGAGTGATCGGCTGGTGAGAGGGGCCTTTGCTAATTGACAGCTCCAGGAATATCTTTACCTCCGCAAGTCCAAGGCTTTACACTCCAGCACCTAACACAGTGACTGTAATCATACAGTCTTATAGAGAACACTCATAGAAATGACAGCAGCTCAGTGGGAATCAGGTTTATAATGTTGTCCAAAGCACCATGGCAGTTTAAACTTTCTGACAATCTATTTATCTATCCATCCATCTGTCTGTATATATCTATCTGTCGATCTATCTGTCTATCTATCTATCTATCTAGCTACCTACCTGTCCATCTGTCTGTCTGTCTGTCTATCTATCTATCTATCTATCTATCTCTCTATCTATCTATCTATCAATCCATCTATCTATCTATCTATGTATCTGTCGGTGTGTCTGTGCTGGTGCTCACCACTTTATGTGGTCAAGTCCCTCCCCTACAGCACCATGTTAGTTCTAACCCTTGTGTGTAAAGCTGTGAAAGAAATAGAGTGAGGTGCACCTGCTGAGACTGTGATTAGTTCATCATGGACGACCCATTACAGCGCAGGTTCAAGATGGGTCCTTTCCTCTGCATCGATTCTTCGTTTCATTGAGTGCACCTTCACAAGTGCTGCCTCCACAAACTAACATAACCTTTCCTGCAGTCCAGTCAGTCCGGTTATCTCACCTCCTTCCCCCAAGCAAAAGATAACAGTGCAGGGCAGGTCACTGTCTAGAGAGGTTCACACACTAGGCCAGCACTATTACTCTGTGTGTTAGTCGTAACACTTTCTCATGCCATATTCTGGCATGGGCTACCTAAACTAAAGGCACTTTTCCACAGGTATACAGGAACCGTGTTGTACCTAAACTGTACTGCAATGGCATGGAAGTTGTGGCACACTTTCATTTTCCAGTGTATCTTAGTCCAGAAATGGTGTTACTGACGTTTCCCAAAACCGCATCCATGGAGTCGAATCAACAGAAAGTTTTTCTGTCAGAGCTGCTTTTGTCATTGTGGTCTTTTATTTTTTGTAGTCTTGTTTGAGTTTTTTATTTTTTTCTTGCCATTCTCTCGCCGTCAGATGAAAACTTGTTTGTGATGTCTTGGTTCACCATCGCAAATTCCATTGAAATTTATCCTCAGCCCAAACTGAGAGGAGCACCTGTACTTCGTCGATATCCCCGGGTGTTAGTTTGGATCTCCACTGTTGTTTTGTAGCCCAGACA
Organism: Hydrocynus forskahlii; assembly: GCA_037974365.1. Lineage (NCBI taxonomy): Eukaryota > Metazoa > Chordata > Actinopteri > Characiformes > Alestidae > Hydrocynus > Hydrocynus forskahlii. Next base: position 12,853,720 of record JBBPCX010000032.1, on the reverse strand, counting down.
GTTGAAAAAACAAGGGTGTCTGTTGTCAAGGCAACATTTCAACCATTGAAAAGCAGTGAGCCAGCTTGGCTGCGGCCCACTTTTGGCCCCACCATCGAGTAGGGCCAGCACGGCACGGGTACGGCTCAGTTACAGCTTGCTTTATTTGTAATGGAAAAAGATTTGTACGTGGTATGGCATGGTTCCTTGTGCCAGTGGAAAAGCGCCGTTAACTGTTGCCATAAAATGGTTTAATACTGAGAGCTCCGACAATAGCTCAGTCAGTTCATGGCCATGTTAAATCCTCTGTATGCTGAGCAGTTACATTTAATCATCACTGATTGCTGCATTCATGGGATAGTAGGACAAGTAATTATAGGTGATCTTTTCCATACAACTAGACAAAAACACAAGGAAAAGAACTGCACCACGGGTGAATCAGCGTTAAGTTTCTAATGAGGTTTAATGTCCTCCAGCTCTTTGATATGAACTGTTCATCAATTTCTGTATCAGTATAAACCGACAGGCATAAAACGCAGCGGCCCAGGCACGACTTAGAGTGAAACATCTTTGCCACGTCTGCTGGAAAAACACAAGGCTTTCCTCTTTTCTGTAGTCATGGAGGCCCAGCAGTACTGACTTCAGTGTGTTAAACGCTTAATTAAATGATTCTTGATTAAAGCCAGGGCCTGGTGAGAAGAGCACATCACATTTCACTGCTTTATAATTGGCTCCTTGTTAGATTCCCTCAGACTGTGATGTGCAGAAGGCACAATTTATTAGATTTCCATTTCACTCGCGTTTCTTAGCCGAGCAATTAGCCAGGCTGTTTAAGTCCTGCCCCACGCGGCTCCGCGGAAAAGAAGCCTTGTCTTCTCTGTCATCTGACGACGAGTGGGACATTTTGACAGAGTTTACAGCCTCTGATTTACACACATCTTCAAGGAAAGAGTGAGAAAAGTGTTAAATACTGATTAGAAAGGGATGAATGGCAACAGATCTACTGCGACTAAGAGGAAACGAGAAAAAAAGAAAAGAGAAATTAACAAAGGAATCGAAATTAAAAAAAAACAAGGAGAGAAGAAAAAGTAATTACAAGAAAACAGGAAAAAATAGTAAAAGACAAGAAAAGGAAGGGGTAAGAAAAAATTACGAAAAAAGGAAAAAGAAGGCAAAACAAGAAAAGGATACCAAGGAAAAATAAAAACCATTTAAACAAAATTTCGATTAAAATTTGAGTTTCAACACAAAAGCTCATTGACACCTGGCGTAAAATAAACCTTTCCTTTACGTGGCAGAGTAAGGATGCACAACAGTACCGACTCCTTATGGACTGGAGCAGCAAAGACACCAGCGAACACTCTAATCATCGTCTGATTAATGAATCTACTTGATGAACACCTGAAAATGTACCATTTCTACTTACTATCAGATGCTGACACATGAAAACATGCAATAACACTCAGAAAATGTATGAAGGTTATGGGGTTGGAATTATATTTCTAGATTGTATAGTGTACTTTTATAGCGTACTGTTGGTATAGTTTTTTAATAGTTTTTTGTTTTTAATAATTTTATTCTGTCTACTTTCTGCCGTGACAATGCAAATTTCCCACTTGTGGGACTAATAAAGGGTTTACCTTATCTTATACTCCATATATGCCTCTAGAATCATGTTGTTGCACGTCACCAGTGCATTTTCCATATTTCTTGGTCATTAAAATAACCACTTTGCATCACTATCCAAAGTCTTTGTAAATGGAGCCAGAATTACTCAGCACTTTTAACAAACCCTGTTTTTTAAGTAATTTTTGGCACTTAAAAATGAAGTTTGGCAGCCTATCTATGGAAACGTCCATTCATATTAACATAAAGCTAAACACTTTGTATGTACTAGTGATTCTTTTACACTCACTCATTCACTCATCCTGTACAAGCTACATATCTGTATTACACTCAATACACAAGCACTTCTGATGTATAATTTATGTGTTGTGGTTTTACGGTACCTCCTGAGTGAATACTCACATGGCTGAAATTTGGCCTTTGGGAGCTCTGCCATGCTAGCAGGTTAAAGACGAAGATCGGAATAGAATACAACTTCCTTGAACACAATCATGAATTTTGACCCCTTTTATGTGTTTCTGTTTGGTTTTTTATGAAGGTCATTCATTCTAGGGTTAATTATCCAACATCTGCTTTCCTTCAACAATTAAACCTGAATGACTGTTGTTTTAAAATATTAAACCAAACTTAATTGTTTATATTTTATAGTCCCTCACGTTTATTTTAACTAAGTGAACAAATTCAAAAAGATTTTTTAAGTGTATTTCAGGTGGTGAGTGTGTGTGTGTGTGTGTGTGTGTGTGTGTGTGTTGGGGAAGCCGCAGCACATGGCCCACCATCAGAGTGTCTATCAGAAATGCAAGTGGTCCGCGCCATAGATCAGGCCGGCGCGGCAGGCCGGCTTTAGGACGTGACTATCGCCTGGCGTTTATTACGCTGTGCACTTGACAAAGAGCAGCTTTCTCCCCAGGAATCCACCGCCGCCCGCTCTACTCTCTGTGTTGTGCTTCCCCAAGGTTATAATAAGAATTTATTTTCTCTCCCCCTCAGCTGGCAGACTGAGGGAAGCAGATGATGTATGAGCCATCGTGTGTTATTTATTTGCCAAACTCTTCCAGATGTGGAGCCATCATTTATCTCCTGACAAATCAAACCCTGTGACCAGCCTCTGCTGTGACCCTGACCAGGGCAGAACAAGGCTGCTGGTGGGAATATACTCTCACACACATACACAGACACAGACACACACACACATACACCTAAAGCTCTCCCTAACCCTTACATGAAAAAACAGAGCAGTAAACCCCAGTGAAGATAAACTTATCTCTGCTTTGACCTCAACAAGAACATAGTTTTCAGGTGTTGAGCCATGTTGAAGATTCATACACACACACACACACACACACACACATACAAACTCTGAGGGACCTCGCAAATACATGTATAAACATACATACAGTCACACACTTGAAGATACCTAGAGGGACGGCAGGATCTATAAATGACTTAAAGCTAAAGCGAGGACTCTTACTGTTTCTGCTACTGAACAAAGTTGACTTTAGGCTTAAAAGAATAATCCAGAATTGTTTAACCTATTCTCCGTCTGCTGTGCCTATAATATACAGGCAGTTCCCTGTGTTCAGTACAAGAACAGAAAACACAGAGCGTTACCTCTGATGCAGTATTGCTGAGTATCATTCAATCTCTGCTGCTATGTGTATATATATATTTTTGTTAAAGTGTACAGTTCTTCTTATATTACATTGTTAAACTGTATAGTTTTTATAGGTCATGCTGCTTCTACTTTTCTTCTCTTGTTCTTTCCTCCGGGATCAATAAAGTTTTCTGACTCTGATTGTTCTGTCAAACTTTGCTGTCCACTTTGCTAACAACGCAAATTTCCTACCCATGGGACTCGTAAAGGCTTATCCTATCTTATCTTCTATGGATGATCCACAAACATCCAATTTATTAGTCAATTATTTAGTAAAATGCTTAAAAAGTTGTGGAAAGGCTCTATAAAGCATCCACAGTGCTACTCATTCAATCAAAACATACTAAAAATAGCATCTTTCCATTGGATTTTTTGAGGAGAGGTGGGGTTCCCCAGCAAAGAGGGTCTCTGCAGAGGGTGGAGACATTGTGATCAGCCAGGCCTCCCCATGCATCATGCTATACTACCAAACTGGGAAGGTGAATGAAAGCACATTTCCACGGAGTCACGGAGTCCATTGTATGTTTTCCAACTAACCTAACAAGTGAATGAGAAAAGTGTTAAATACTGATCAGAAAGGGATAAATGGCAACAGATCTACTGCGACTAAGAGGAAAGGCGAAGAAAAGAAAAGAGAAATTAACAAAGAAATGTAAAAAATTAAAAGAGAGGACAAAATGAGGGAAAAAAGGAGTAATTACAAGAAAACAGAAGGAAAGGAAAAGACAAGATCAGAAAGAAAATAGAAAAATAGGAAAAGACAAGAAAAAGAAGGGGTAAGAAAATTACAAAAAAAGAGGGAAATAAGGAAAAGTGAAAAGATACAAAGGAAAAATGAAACATTTAAACAAAATTTCGATTTCAGGTTGAGTTAACCTACCATCACTCGACAGCTTAACATGCTTGGAGGAGAACTGAATCTAGCACTGAAGTGAATGATAGGGGACATGGAGGGCAATCCTACCCACCCAGAGTGAGGACAGTTAGGATGTCTTGGACACCAGGCCAGGCAGTGGCATCACCAACATCACCAAGCAGATTTTCATGGAGCTGTAATGAGAAATTCTGCTTTGTGTTGTTAACTCCTAGTATCTCAGGTGTTGACATTCATATAACAAGCGAGGCTTTACTTTTCACTCTGTGTTTACATAGGGAAGATGTCCAGAGCGGTGTCAGTGCAGGGAGACAGGGGTTTATTCATCTTTCCACCGCTTCCTCTACTTCAGCCCAGTCAGCATTATCCCTGCAGAGCATTAGGACCTTCACTGACAGAGGTTCCAGTGGCTGCGTGGCTGTTTGTGCTGATGGGGCAGGTGTAAGAGGGCGCAGTGTGAGGACCCCCAAGGGTCGGACACACACTCTAGACACTCCCCAGCACAGGGCGGGACAACACACAGAACGCTGTCTGTACAAAAAGAATTTTCCATGCACTTGCGGCCCCATTTCAAGTACAATGCAATTTCTTCAAAGAGTTTAATGGAGTGTGTAAACAAGGTTCAGAACATACTATTCACTATCCAATCTATACAGTTCATATATGGAAAATAAGCACCAAACACAGCCAGTTTTGAACTGTCACAAGCACCAATCCATTTACATGTGCAGTAAACCCTCGCAAAGTCAGAACCAAACTAATAATTTTTTGCGAAAACCACAGATATCCTCCGCACTTTTTTTTGCTTTTTTTCATGGCAATATATAATGTTTCATGCATTTTAGTGCTAAATTATTAAGGAAAATATAATTTATTAATTTTGTAACATAAATATTAACATAAATTCAGCTACATTTCCATATAAAATATAACTATACATTTTTTGGTACTGTCCAGAGAACACAAAGAAAGGATAGTGAAGTACCGCTGTACTCAGAGGTTGGAGGTTTGAAAGTAGCCAATCCGAAAGCGTTATTCATTGCTCCCTGCTGCTGATTGGCTGCTGCCCTGTGACGCATCTCTGGCAGCTGCAGTCCAGAATTCCCACATCAGAACAGGGTAATGTATTAAGCTGAGTTTAAAATGAAATTAAAGTGTTTTAGGAGCATATTTGGGGGCATATTTAGGGTTTACACTATAAAAATAGGCATTTTTAGGCATTTATTTTTCCACATCACAAATTCGCGTTTTGAAAGAAGAGAAGGAAGTGCAGACTCAAACCTGCCAATACAGAATGCAAGTCAAAAGTAAATGCAATTCTTTATTTGACTATGTTATGTAATAACTTTTAATTACAAAGTAAAATGACAATATGACCTTAATGGAAAAAAAACGAAAAAAAAAACTAGAGGACAGAGCTTTTACTGTGCTGTCACTGCGAAGGCCCACTCGCTCACATACAGCACTCAACTCACGCAATATGATGCTTTTCTTTCTATTCTGTGCTTAAGATGCTTTCAGTCCTTTTCTCCACAGTAGCCATAAAACGTAGCTTCCCCGTTTTGAAGGTCCCTTATTTGAGATGTGCATTTTTTGCCGTCCATAACGCTGATGGATTCTATTTGCATGATGTAAATGTGCGTAACGTACAGAACCGGAACAAAACTGGATTTTAGTATTTGTAGGTGAGCAAGCATGCTGATGTTTAGTTGACCTGTTGACCGGTTCGTTTTATTTCAACATATATTTTTAATTTAAACTATCTAAGTTCCGTTCCACTGGTCAGATGGCCATTAGGGCATCTACAGAAAGAGAACAGGTATTTGTGTTTTTGTGCGTTTATCTGTTAGGTTATTGCTTATCTACTGTTATAGGTATTATAGGTATATTTTGTATACATTATCCACATTACTTTTTTGTTTCTTTTTATGTAAACAAATTAAAGTTTATTTGTAGAAATGAAAAATATACATATTAAAAAAATTATTATGACTTGAATGTATCATGTGTTGATATAAAAAAAAATGAAAAGGGAATGCAGACTCAAACCTGTTGATACAGAATGCAAGTCAAAAAGAAATGTAACTATAGTATGTACTTACATTTAATTATGTTTAAATAGTACAGTAAATTGACTAACTCTTAGATGTCTAAGGGTTTTCAACCTGTGCTTTTAATTTAAAATCTGCCTTTAAATGAACAGTTAAACAGAAAAAGGACTATTAATTAATTACTTGGGCAAAATCTACCCTATATTAGGAAATGGCTGTATTATGTTAACTAAACCCTTTCTGGTGTTTTTCTTAAGCAAATTCCATTTTTCAAAATCACAAATGCTGTCTCCATTCCCTTTGCAATTTTTTTAACTTAGCTTGACAGTCATTTTCCTCAGCATGCTGCATTTTCTTGATTGTGTTCTCTATCAGCAGTAGACCTTCCCGCAGGTGTGGCAAAGTGGAACTCGTCTGGGTGGCCTACAGATGTTATCTCTGGTCTTTTAAGAGAGGCCAAGATTTTTACTGCAGATACGCTCTCCATTCTTAATTCTTCTTTTTCTTTGATTAATGGTTCAGTTATCTTGTGCTTTAAACACTGGACTTTGTTTTCACCATGGCTGCATCATTTCAAAACAAAACGTTTCTTACGTTCAGTGTACTTGAACCCTGCCACATAGCACTGAAATAACCATGTCATAAACCTGTCAAGACAGAGGTCGTAATCTCTCATGAGCTGTCATGACAGATTTTGTTCAGTGATTTAATCAGAATCAGAATCAGAATCAGAAAACGTTATTGATCCCGGGGTTAACGCTTATATTACGACTGCACAGAGACACAGAGACACAGAGACAGGAACAGCACAAAATAAAATGTATAAATAAAATCAAATACAAATTCTGCTGAAAAAACTCTATACAAAATACACCATGCTATCCGCACAAATGCTGGGTATTGATAAATGACTAAGGATAAATAACTCACAGTTAATTGATTTATAGAGAGGAGTTATAGCGTTAGGGTCTGTTCTTTCTTTGCTGAGCATTTATTTACTGTCTCCAAAAAGAACATTAGAGTGGCGAGAATCACTCACAAACAGTGGCTGTGTGAAACTCCAAGCACTCCCTGAAAGACTACATCTCCCAGCCTCCTTAGAGGGAAAGTTTCTTGAGGTAACAGGCTCATCCTGTAACACTGTTTAGGAGTCAGTAATGGAATCGATAAGGAATCGGATCGATAAGAAGAATCGATAACGGCATTGCAAAATCTAGTTGCCGTTACATGTTTATTACATCGTTATGCCAGCGTTATGTAGCAAGGATCAAGTAAACGTGTTACTTTTTGGTTTCATGACCCTTAGGTGCACTGTTCACCCAAAGGAATGTAAGTTAAGTGCCCTACACTGCCTTCAGGAACACCAAAGAGTGATACAAGCTTTTATAGTAAAATGATTGTACCTCCTCAGAATACTGTTTTCTTCTAGTTTAAGTATATCAGCTCCAGTTAGTTCAATATTTAGCTGCACACTTTTAGCCCACTAATTCATAACGCCAGCTCTTCTGTTCTGTTAGGTTTGCCTGTTTTCATTGACATGCTGTAATTTTCAGAGTTGAGTTTAAAATTTCACTATTGACTGCATAATCCAGTACCACACAGCAGTCCTTCAGGATTTTTATTCCAATAATGGGTCTCTGAGGTCCTCATTGAAAAGACTCCTTAACGTACCTAATAGAAAATGAAAAAACTACAGAGGACAGAGCTTTTACTGTGCTTTCACTGCGAAGGCCCACTCGCTCCCATACAGCACTCAGCTCATGCAATATGATGTTTTTTCTTTCTATTCTGTGCTTAAGATGCTTTCAACCCTTTTTTCACAATAGCCATAAAACGCAGTTTCCCCGTTTTGAAGGTCCATTATTTGAGATGTGCTTTTTCTGCCATCCATACGCTGATGGATTCTATTTGTATGATGTAAATATGCATAATGTACAGATCGGGAACAAAACTGGATTTTAATCTTAGGTAAGCAAGCAAGTTGATGTTTGGTTGACATGTTGTCTGTTTTGTCTCAACGTATATTTTTTAATGTCAGATATCCTAGTTCCATTCCACTGGCCAAGTAGCCACTGGGTATCTGCAGAAAGAGTACTGGAATTTGTGTTTTTTTTATCTGATAGGCAATTGCTTATCTACTGTTATAGATATCTGTATATGTGTATAATTTGTATACATACAGTATACTGTAGTAGCAATACTTACTACTGTTAAAATAAGAGTAGTAATTGTAGTATTAATCTTATGACATTAGTAGAAGTAACTGTACCAGTAGCAGTACTAGCAGTAGTACTGGTACAGTGGCATTAATCAGAATCAGAATCACAACTGCTTTTACTGACTGAGTGAGACAGGAATCGAGTGATAAAAGGAGTAGTGTTTGTAAAAATATGCATAGTAAATTTAATCATCACAGCAGAAACTCTAGCAAAATTCCACTTTCCAGTTCTGCTCTCCCACATTTCCACTTAGAAAATCTACAAAGGAAATGCACTTTTGCAAATACTTTTCAAAACAACAAGTATATAACAATCATAGTAATGGTAGAAGTTAATGGTAGTTGTATAAGTTGTGGTAGTTGGGGGTGATGATGGTAAAAACAGTAGTAATATAATGGTCTTCGCAATAATGGTTGTAGAAGCAGTGGTCTTAGCAGGAACAGTAAGGGTATATATATATTCACCTGATCAGATATAACATATAACAAATCCAAATGACACAACCGCCGCCTGCACATGCCAGATTGGATTAGACTTGGTCCGTTTCAGCCCTTAAAGCGAATTCAGATCACTTAGTCAGCATTTTTTGCATATATATGAACATGCCAAACAAACTCAGACTCCTCTGAAACGAACCGAACGGTTCACTTTGAGTCCGCGGCACGGTTCAGTTAACTCGCGCGTTTTGAAAAACAAAGTGCTCCGAGTTCACTTCGACTGTTTTGGCCTTTTAGGCTTACCGTACGTAGATCACGTGGGAAACCATATATGTCTCTGCAGGAAACAACCGAAAATAAACTAAAAAATACTAATAAACGAATAAATGTTGCAGTTGTTAAAATGTGCTATGTAAATAAAATTTATATATATATATATGGAGAGAGAGAGAGAGAGAGAGAGAGAGAGTTGTAATGGTTCATTATGTACTAATAGTACTCTGTAGCTGTAGTAGTTAATGACAGTTATGATAGAATAAGCATACATATTATCAGTATTAACAGTAGTACTATTAATAGCAGTAACCATAGTATTAGTGGCAGTAATAGTAGTAGTAGTAATAGTTGTATTAGTAATAATAATAGCAGCAATAGCAGTAGTATTAATAGTAACTGTAGTAATAGTAGTTGTAGAAGTCATGGCAGTAGTGGTAGTGGTGGTAATATTAATAGCAGCAGTAGCAGTAGTATTAATAATAACAGTAGTTTTTGTGCCTGATCAGCATTGGTAACGAAGCATTAGTGGTCATATACAACATAAGTACATCCTGTGTGTTTCCACCTGGCAGTAACACATTTCTTCCTGGCCCACAGTATCTTTCTGTAGTAATGAAAGGATTGTGTGTCTGGATTCCGCTTGGTGATGGACATTCCACAATTGACACTGAGCATAATTCAGCCCGAGAAAGCTGTGAGTGATAAGCCACTGCCTACATGAAAGGCATGATGATGAACCACTCTTGAACTCCTGGGGTCAAATGCCAAGAGAGGTCGTGACACAGGGAGAGAGTGAGAGAACAAAACAGAGAATGGTTCACAAGGCTGAAGGAAAGCGTGGCCTTCATTTGCATTTAATGGTTTCAGATGGTAAGTGCAAACATCTGAGCATCTTCAGACCTTTTCTCAAGCTAAAGTTCTCAGTAATGCCTTTCGGAGCAGCGCTAAAACCTGGACTCATCAATACCTCCATTACTGTGAGTCAAACTGAATTATTTTGATCCAGGGTAGGAGCAAGTACTGCACTCAAAGGTGACACAGTGTATTAAAGAAAAAAAAAAGAAAAAAGAAAAGAATGAGTGAAAACAAATGCCCTAAAATGGTGACCGCAGAGTAGGGCCCTGTGTGTGTTTTCCAGAGGAGTGTGTGGAGGCTTGTGTGGAGCTGTAACACTGCCCCCACCTGGTCACTGTGTATTCTTGTACCTCTCTTGGGGAATAAAATGGCCTCACCTGCAGTCAGTGAAGCAGATGATGGAGAGTGCTGAAAAAAGTTGCATCACCAGATATGGTGCATGAGGTTTATTTTCTATCACTTTACAAATCCAGCATATCTCAAGGTTTTTTCTGGGACACCCACCAAATCACTTAAGATGTGCAGTGCAGTCTGCAAGCGAGAGGTCAGTGACAGACTTTTTGTAGTTTTGCCTATTAATTCCAGAATCCTGATTTCGAAATGAGGCTCTGTTTCAAGATACTAGTCACTGTTAGTCCACAAGACTAGGATAAGACCTTACAGATAGATCAGCTAAAAATTAACCACTGAACAGAACTATCTTCACTCTTATGATTCACACAAAAGGCACTCAGTATCCTAAACGTTTTTCAAGGACAAAACGTGGAATGGTCTTGACAGTCCGAGTCAATCACCTGATGTGAAGGCCACCTAAGATAAGACTGACTGAGGGCAAAAAGTCCCTCAAATGAACAATAACTGACTATTTCAGCATAATCGGCCCAGCGGAACATCCCCAGAAAAGATAACTAGCATTTGGTCAAGTAATAGAAGACTATAATAAGGCAATAGTTATAGAAATAAAAGAAGAATTAGAAGTGGTTCTAAAATAAGAAGCATATAATAAATTTCCTACAGGATCAATAAAGTTTTTGGTATGTATATCCAGATTTAGTATTAGTAGCAGTTTTTGTAACAGCAGTAGTACTGAAAACTGAAGATCCAATGTTTCTTAATCAAGCAAGAAACATCCAGCATTCAATATGCTGTTACTTAAATTGATGGACGAAAGCACAGGAAAAAAGTCTTCTCAATGACACCTACTGCTGTTTGTAGTCATATGTTATACTTTTGTCCAATTTTATAGCATCAGACAGTGTTATAAATTGTGTTTCCTATTTAGGCATGAAGTTTTTATTTATGGGTTAAAAGCTTCCACTACTTGTTCCATTTTGTCTTACAGCTTCAGTGCAAAATTAAACATGTCTCTGCTAACTGACTCCTCCCAAAGTGAGGGAGAAATTGTGTTAATTTGTCCCCCTAGAATGTGTAGAAATGTCTGTAATTCCTATGTGGCTTCCAGAATGTGGATGTGATTAGTCTTGAATTAACAATCTGCACTTCATCGGCCTTGTTTCATTTCAGTTCTACTGTCCTGGATTTAACATACAGAGCCAAGTCAAAGAAACCCTGTGTCACTGCCTAATTTTTTATGGCTCCACTGTGAAATACAGATCAATCAGATTTAGGCCACAGATTTAAATGACCCACACTGCTATAAAATGGATATTTTAATCATTCCGCCTTCACAAAAATGTAACAAATTCTTTGTGCACCACAAGACACCACAGACTTTCTGGAAAATAAAGTCCTCACTGCTAATGATGCAGCTCACCCACAACAGTTCGAATTACTCTTAGTGAAAGCCAGGAGAAATTTCAAGACAGCCTTATCGCTCTCAAAAGACTGATATCGCTAACAACCAGGACATGGGTCAGATCATATCATGAGATCATATCATGAGACTCTCTCCAGTGTCCAGTGCTGTAAAGAACCTCACATCCAGACCAAAATGGCATTGAAACGCTTGGCCTTCTGCTCTGAAGTGAGCAGGGAAAGAAAACTGGCAAATAGTTTCTGACACCCCAGTAAGCGAGGACCATAATGCACTTGGTCAAAATGTTGGGTTTTTTTGTACTGAAAACACAAACAAAGCAGCTGCCGCACTCGCGGCCAAACTCAATATTTTTCTTCGGCGAACGGGAGTGCCAAGATCAAATGTGACCCCAGAGTAGCGGCAGCTCCCATCAGAAGAAAACAACCATTTTTCTTTTAATTTGCTGAAAGAGCCAGGAGCTCAAGGTCTCGTTTGTGCTGGTGAGGAAAAAAAATATGAATCGGAGGTTGCCGGCTGAGAAATTTGTTGGGAAACTGAACCTATTTCTTTCCATTTATTTATTTGTTTATTTATTTAGCATCTCAAAGCCAAACCGCTTTTTTGGAAGGGAAAAATTTCAGCCCGCAGCCTCCCAGTATTACAACCAGAAATCAATTACTGCCGAACGCTCACACCTTTGTTGTGAGACACAAAGTAAGGTTCCAGGGGGCTCCCAACTTACTCCTACTGACAGCAACACAAACGGTGGAGTTTTTACTCCCTTACATGAATGTTTTCCAGGAGATAAAGTAGTTTTTCCTGGATGGAGAGGTGTTCCACTGGAGAGAGGCAACAGGACCAGCTGCCAGAGTTTTCAGAGAACGTGGAACAGCTTCATTCAAACAGCAGTGGAGGCACAGATGCATGAAAGCAGAAGCAGAAGACGTCTTCACATGAATGCAGTCTCAGATCATTTGAACAGAAGGGGGAAAGTTGAACATCTTTGTATTCGGCAAAGGATTGTTATTCTAATCAAACCTCTCTGCTCCATTTTCCTCCAGGGTCTGTGATCACACTTGCTGGTGATATTTACATGTGCATGTATAAAGATATGCAGACAGTTTAGTGATTCATTCAGGAATATTACCAATAGCTCCTAACACATGTATTGACACACAGAACACACCAGAGGGGAACCCTGTGGGCTTTATAGGCCTTCAGATAAGGATTCGTGGGAATTTAAAAAATACATGTTTGGAAGTTGCAGTTTCAAAGAATTTCTGTTCTGTAGTAGTATCATGTTGTATTTAAAACTGCAGTATTACTCTTATTTCATTATTAAGTTTTGGTTTGAATAAAAGTTACATTCTTGACCAACAGATAGTTATCCCAACCAGATATTTTTTCTGTATGTATTTCTCTTCCAATGATTAGAACTTTACAAGCTAGACATCAGATTGCATTAGAAGAATTGACTGATCATGTTTTGATTTGAAATGTGTGGGATTCGTTGTGAGGGAACGTCATTCTAGGCCTGGGTTGTCCAAAGCCAGTGACCAGCACAGCTTGGGAGTTCCCCTTTCCAAACACTTTTCCTAAATCTGGCAATGTTGAACGAAGTGTATTTGAGGAGAGAAATCACCAAACTGGACACGGGCCCTCCAGGACCAGATCTGAGCACGCCTGTGCCACTGTGAATCAGGTCTATAACAGTTTAATATTCATAATTTCCCACTGGCACACACCTTGCACTTTTTTAGAAACTCTTACTTTGCACTTTTGCTTCTTGGCCTATATATAAGATCTTGCATATTTTACCTAACTGGTTCAACAGGTGTACAAATACTGTTGTGCACAATTTAGTAACCATCCCATTCATCATTGGTTTTTGACCACAGGATAACAGCTGGTGACCAGATTTGAGGGATGGCCCATTCTCAAAATAGCAGTGACACACATGGTACTAGCATGGCAGTGTGTGTGGTGATCTGTTGGGAAAAGTGTTGTGTTTTTTGTTTTTTTTTACAAACATCAGTGTCAATAGGCTAAGAGTGGCCAAACACAAAAAAAAAACAAGTACAAGCGTTTATATTTGAAAGGACCACAAATAAGACCAACCTTTCATTCCATCTTAAAATAGTAATTATCAAATGAAAACATATTTAACAGACCTCAGCAACTAAATGTAACATGCCATTTTTCAATGCGTTTTGGACTTTTGTCCACCTTTTATGACAACATCCATTCGTGTCAAGAGACTTTCAGTTTTTCTGCAGTTTTTACATTTCCTCTAAATGTTTTCCAGAATTCTGCTCCTCACCATTCGAATTTAATCCCAACTACAAATTTACACTCATCTGTCCATTAAACCTTTCTCCGCATCTCAGATGTCCTGTTAGGGAGTTGTAGCGCAGATGTTTCCTTTTCTCAGTAACAGCTTCATGAGCAGCTACACCTCCTTTCAGAACCACAGCTTTAAGTCATTTTCTCACAAAGGATGGACAAAAACTGAAGATCTTGATTTTTGCCTATCAAAGGTGAAGTCTTGTTTGTTTCTGTAAAGGGGGCTGTTTTAGTGGTCCAACAGGTCTTGCACGATTGTTAGAAGTCTACATTTCATTCAGTCTTATCATATATATTTTAATTCCAGTTTTGAATCTCCTATTTTTTACTTTCCCTTCCTTTTATCAAAACTCCCGTAAAATTATTTAGCCATTCTAGATGCAACTGAGAAATGTCAGGTGGCAGCTGAGTTTTGTGTGGGTAGTTGCTTGTGGTAATGTGTCTCTTTGACGAGAACACAAATATAACGAGTGGATAAATACATATAGCTCTGATATTATACTTTGTGTTTGAGGATTTTGAGTACATTTCCATTATTTAAACGTCTCCTGCTTTTTTCTGTTGGTGAATAACGTGTACTGAATTGCCATACTGAGATTCATTTATGTGTAAAATCATTTGACGTTTTCTTAATTACTTGCAATAACTTATGTGCAATAGTCTTCATGTGCAATATTACTGCTTAGGTCAATATTACTTTTTCATTATTTAATATTACTACTGATTTTCTAATAGTGCAATAACTTTCTCCAAACTACCATTTGTATCGGTAGTTTTTCACTCAACAGTGTTACTTCTATTTACTATTTATACCAAGCATTTTTGTATATAGCATAAAGTATTCATAATGAGCGTTTTTCTTTTTTACAGATTTTTTTTATTTAGATTTTATTTAGTCTTTATTTTATACTGTTCTCTGTGTCTCTGTGACTTTGCAGTCATTACATAAGCAATTTCCTCTGGAATCTGTTTTTCTGATTCTGATTCTGATGTTTTCACTGCACTCTAAAACGTGCATGGCAACTATACACTAGCAAAGTGGACCTACACGAGTTCTTGTGGCTGTTGAGTTTGTCATAATTGATGGATGATGCATAGGTGCTGTGTTGTGCCAAATGTGCTGCAACTCTTCAGCAGCAGGCAGAAGCCCTTTTAATTGTCCTCCTTAGGAGTTTGTAAAGCAAACTGTGAGTTGTATTGGATAGACAGCAGTAAATCAGCGTCAGTGTTTGTCAGGGTGCGATAAACGTCCTCCTGGGGACCTGATTTGTCAGTAAGCGTCCCATGGTGAGTAACGCGTCCCGCCTCGGTCGTGTGTCTCCACTCCAAACGCTCCTGCAATGACAACAGCGTTGTTGGGAGTATTAAGCTGTCACTCAGTCAGTCCCTTGTGGAGCCACATGAAAGCGAGACTGACGGAATTATACCCCTTCAGCTCCCACAGAGACTGCCACAGACAAAATCATCATGTAGTTGGCGAAGAGTGCGCCCAAGAGTTATGATTAATTCATCGTCAACCTACATGCGTGCTGTACAGCACAACAGTCTAATAGGATGTTTCAGTGCGTTATTCAGAGGAGAGCCATTCGTCTCCACACTGCGGGTTTTAAATCAGCCTATTGGCGTTTAATCACTAGAAAGAGTGGCATGTGTCTTTCTAAGCGTTTAGTGGAATGAATGTAGGAGTAAACTGCCTGCAGAGTTGGATCAGTTACTTGCTTCCCCCAAAGTCTGACTTGTCGTCAGCTTGTCTGTCTTCATCCCACCAATTCTTCAGCAGCACTTCCAGCCCTGTAGCGTGAGATACATCAGCTGCACCGAGCTACAGCCTCAGCTCAGCTCTTCACCAGTGCCTGGAAAATCACACTGACAGATTCCACCTATGGCTCGCTACCTCATCCTCAAATCAAATTTGAGGCTTTTACTGTTATTGCGGCGTATATTTCACGGGGATTATGAGTTAATCAAGGAGCCCTGGCTTATAAATGTATAATAAAGCGACCAGTGGTGGCAGCAGAACAAGTGTCTTCCATCACGGTGGTTATGAGAGGATGATACATGTGGTAGGACTAAAGCTCCTGTTATTACTGCTCTGACGCACCTGCTCTGTCTCTCAAGACCGAGACATACCATGGAATGCATTAAGATCCGCAAGGATGTCTGGATCTTGCACGGCAGAATGAATCTTGTGGAAGCCAGAATCCTTGAATCCTTTTGGCAAATTTGGAAGGCAGTTTACTAAAGCAGCCAGATGCCTCCAGATGTTCAGAAGATGTCTAGTTAGAACATTTAAGGTTCACTGGTAGGTATGCGCTGTATATATAAGTTTTTATATAAGTTATATAAGCTGTATAAGTTTTATATTCCAGTTTATGCAAGAACAGGTGTCTATCCATTCTTGCATCTCATTGCTGACAGTTAAAACTACAGCCGACGTTTCCAAGTGCTGATTGCGCTGGTAAGATTATTTCCAGTTCAAACTCCTTAGTTCATAGTGCAAAAATAAGACAGTACTTTAAATGTAAATGACCCTAAAAGGTCTGTAGCATGCTGAGGACTGTATTATGTTCTAACAGGATTACAGGATTCAAATGGCGACAATGTTGGTCAGGACACAATGTCGAGGTGGATTTGTACTGTTGTGCTGTTTACTAAAAACAGTCCTCTATGATGTTCATGTGATACATGAAGAACTTCACATTGCACACTGCAATTCAGTACAGAAAGTGTGTGGGAGGTGATGTGCCTTCTTTTACTTGTGCAACTCGTGGATCCTGCAAATGATGGCAACAGCGGGGGGTTGTTCTTGAAGTAGGCATAACAGTTTGATTAGTCATTGAATATAATAAGTGTAAATGGGTGAATTATGTGGAGGTCCTTTAAACGGTCACTCATTTTCACAGTAGCAATAAAAAGCAGCCCTGTCAAACTATACATTTTTTTTCTCTAATAATGTGTAACACCTCTTGTCTCGTTTGCTCCACCTCTATCACTCCCCATTCTGTTTTTGTTTAAACCTGTCTTTGTTTATGTGCTCATAAGCATTCTGTTTATTTAGTTTCTTAGACAGGCCCCGATTCCATGTGCTTTGTATTGGTCTCTTGCTCCGCCCTTGTCCTGACCTCCTGTTGAGCGTGTTCATATGTCTGTTTGAAACCCCATCCACAGCTGTTCCCGCTTTACTCTTGTGTATTCATACCCCTGTCTGTGTATTTGCAATTGGTTGATCCACTGTAGAACCTGCATCGTGCCTGTTGTATCATTGCTTTGGTTTAGAAGGTGAATGGATTTTTATCTTTGTCAACATTTTAAAATCCTTTTTTTTACAGCACTCTTATGGTGGCATAATTTTTGGACATTAGGAGAGCTACTGTTGTGTTGTTTTATCTTAGCACAACTTTGTGCAGGGATGAATTGTTTTTATTGCAGAGAATTTTCATCCCTCAACCCTCACCCCTCATTGCTCACTAGCAGCTCAACACAGAGACATATACACTACCAGTTTTAGAACACCCCAGTGTTTCAAGCTTTTTTTAATTGAAATTCAAACAGTTCAAGTCCAGTGAATATCATGAAATGGTACAAAGGACAGTGCTTAACTGCGAGAGGTTTACAAATGGTAAGGTTACCCAGAAGTGGGAAATAATTCTGTAGCTCCATGCAGGACCTCTGGTATGTGCCCAAAACATAAGTCCAAGCTCTGCCAGAACTACCTCAGAAAACAGAACAAGATGAACAAGGTGAACAAGGTGAAATGGAAAACATGGAGTGGCCAGAAGTCTCCAGACTTAAACCCCATCTAGCTGCTTTAGGATGAACTGGACAGAAGAGTGAAAGCAAAGCAGCCTATAAATGCCGCAGACTTATGGGAATGTCTGCAACATAGTTGGAAAGAACTTTCTGCAGAATGAACAATGAGACATTGAACCACTTGAATTTCAATACAAAAAAACAGATTAAATTATTAGATTGATTAAAAGAACATTCAAGCCCATTTGCATTTCAGCGTCACAATGACCACTTGAGGGGCCTGCAGAAAGTGGCTAAGTGATTCTTCACACTCAGTTACAAGAGTAGCTCTCGTTCTAAATGGGTCAACTCTCAGTGTTCTTCCTTGCACACTGCTCTGTATTCTGTACTGCATTTGCAGTGTATTTACCTGTTGTTGTCTGCCAAAACGTAACAATACTTACATAACTTGTTATCCTTCAGTTGTAAAGTATCCTTGGCTTTACAAGTCATGTCGGAGTCTTTCAGCATTCTTTGTGGACAACTTGATCTCACAAATGGCACTGACTGTTCAGCATGGAATAATGGCTGTTATAAAACCCAGGGATAGTGGGGATATAAAAATGTTCACAACTTTCCTTTCCACAGCATTCTCCATCACACTTTAAGTCCTGTTATCACTTTGACAAAGTGGACAGTAATCTACCATCAGTTCATTCATCCAGCCCCCACCCACCTTTTCTCTCAGCAGGCAGCTCTCTTGAGGAGAAGGGCACGAGCCAAACATGCCATTTTAGCACAGTTAGAAGAAACTGTGGCGTGAGTCGGCACAGTCTGGCCATACTTCATTCCCAAGAGACAGCGTCTGGCTACTGCTGTTTGGGGAGGTCCAATGACGAGGTGGCATAATGGAAACAAATGAAGGGCTGCATGCACATCGACAAATCCATATTTCTTTCTGGCCCGTTCCCTGTGGAACACCGGCTCCCTTGATGTGTCTAATCAATCTTGGCCAAGCTGTAGACATCATCAGTGCCAGTCGGATCACTGACAAAACTGCAGCGCCATTCACGACTGCCTGCGTGCAAACAGCTCTGACCATTTAGGACGTCCTTTGCATCTCTCCTCAGTCGAATCATCATGTGAAGTGAATTACACTGAGACAATACAAGCGTTGTTATCTTTGATAGTTTTGGGTAGACCTGTGAAAAAGTGGGCAGGGCATCTAGGTAGATTTCCCAAATGTGCAATGGTTCCACAGTTCACAACAGGCTATGGCTATCAGCAGCACAATTTCTTCCATGCCGTTACCCTATGGTGATACAAAACAATAGCTGAGCACACATCAGTGATGATACTGGGTTCACATGAACCAATCCATTGCTATTACAGCCTTCACTGTAAAGCATGCATCTTCTGACAACAATTGAACAATGTGGATGACATAACATTCACAGTTCAAGTTGGACACACTACGAAACCAAATGCCTTAATTTTACTACTAATAATTACCTTCATTTAAGGGGAAAAGGGCACAGATTAAGGTTGTTTAAGGGGTAGAACTACAGAATTTTCCCCTCACTTTTTCACATTCTCCCCTTAAATAATAGAACCTCCTGAATTAACACCTTCAATTTAAGATTAAGGGGTTTCACACTCATGCCTTAAATCTAATTTTAAGGTAAAATGAAGGGGTCGGTTTCACAAATTAACGGCCACTTAATTCAAATATAGGGGTTTGGTGTAGTTTACAGGAATAAATTAAGGTAGGGTTAAGCACATTTTAAGTACATTGTATTTCGTAGTGACAAGAGGACAAAGACGAGGGAAACAAATTTAAACACCTAAGTCA
This sequence comes from Hydrocynus forskahlii, assembly GCA_037974365.1. Lineage (NCBI taxonomy): Eukaryota > Metazoa > Chordata > Actinopteri > Characiformes > Alestidae > Hydrocynus > Hydrocynus forskahlii. The sequence goes on along the minus strand of JBBPCX010000032.1, from coordinate 12,834,069 downwards.
TCAAGTATCATAGTGTAAAGCATACAGCCACAGTGGGAGTGAAAAATGTTTATGGACCTTTTATGTCTTGCTTTTGATGATTCATTAAATTAGGTGTTTGCTTTGACATTTTGCTCCAGTCCATTTAAGCTTTCACAGTAAAAGAGCATCACAAATACCAAAGTTGCAGACTACTCTGGACAATGTTTTTGGCTTTGGAGGAGAAAACCTCACACTCTCCTAGATCAGGGACGGGATGTCACATTTACAGGCCCCTTGACCACGGCTAGAGCATTAGACGAAAACACTGGCACACTGCAAAAAAGGCTTGAACCAATGAAGGATAGCAATGGTTGCTAAGCAGTGATTAGAGGGGCAAGAAAATGAAGCAACACTTGGAATTGGTTGATTGTACTGTTAAGGGATGATGCAGAGACTCCCAGCAAATAAAGCTACTTTCAGCACCTGCTGTGGATGGTTCAGGCTAATTATAAAGTTGTATTATGACTGGTATAATCAGTGTTTACTACATAACAAGCTATTTCATGCAACTGCACTGGCTTTTATTAATCATACCCGAGGCCATCATTATCTTATAAACTGAAAAAATGTAATGCACTCAAATGTTTACCTCACTTCTGCATTATGCAACACAACTACTGCCAAAGTAAATAAGGACAAAACTGTACTCATGAAAATGATGCAACATGCTTGATGTCCTCTGAACATGAAGGTGATCATAACAATACTACGTGTGTGGTCTATGCGATGCAGGTCTCGAAAACTGTACGCCCACACAAAATGGAAAAATACAGCAACAAAAAATATATACATACTATTAAATTTGTTTATTTTACTACATTAATCAACATCATTACACCTTGATTTGGCCAGATTTAGCCAAGTGACTTACTATCTTACTGTTTGCATAATAATACAGGGAAAATACATAAGAAGCATTATTTTGCATCTTTTTAATCTATAGATGAAAGTTCTCAATAAAAACACCTCGGAAAGAGTCAAGGTTAATTAGGACTCCGCGCCGATCGACTACAAAGAAAATCCCGCTCTTTTTCAGGTCACTGTCTCTCTCAGTCTGCGCCTCATCCGTCCTTAAACAATGCAAAACAGCTCAAAGTGCTGCAGGAAAAAAACAGCAAAGCTTTCTAGTGGGTTGCCATGGCAACGCCATGCACCTTCTGTCTCTAGTTTAGCGTGAGAGAAGTTGAAGTCAATATTCAGTGCCTTTAAAAAAAAAGACAGTCTGACCCCATCTCTCTCTCTCTCTCTTACTCTCTCTGTTCCTCTCTCTTTCTGTCTCTCGGTTCCTCTCTCTCTCTCTTTCTCTCTCTATCTCTCTCTCTCTTACTCTCTCTGTTCCTCTCTCTCTTTCTCTATCTCTCTCCCTCAGGTTCCTCTCTCTCTCTCTATCTGTTCCTCTCTCTCTCTCTCTCTCTCTCTCTCTCTCTCTCTCTTTCTTTCTCTGTTACTCCTTCTCTCTCTCTCTCACACTCTCTTTCTGTCGCTGTTCCTCTCTCTCTCTCTGTTCCTCTCTCTTTCTCTCGCTCTTTCTCTTTCTCTCTCTCTCTCTCTCTCTTGGTTCCTCTCTCTCTCCCTCTCTCTCTCTTTCTCACTCCAAATGTATGATCCATTTCACATCCTTGATGTTCTTAGCTACACACTTGTCCACTTTCCTCCAAAATCAAAACCACAGCTGTACACACGGACTTGAGCGATGGCCATTACAGCTCGAACTTTCAGTCCTCATTCTTCAAGCTTTCATTCCGTTCCATTTCAGTGGACACTGGATGGTCCAGTGACTTTAACCACCAGTGATCACTCAGTTTTGTCGTCAGTCGACTGATAATAACAACTGACAACTGGTTCATTTCCTAGTTACTTAAAGGTATGGTTCAGCAAAACAACAAATGTATGAAATACTTACTTCGGATGTAACTGACCAGTCTGGAGTCACTGGACAAACATGCCTCCCCTAATCATTTATGTAAATGCATCCTCAAAACTTTTAACCCATTCAAATCACATCTTGTTTTTCATTAATGTATCACAAACCTGTGGATGTGGTTTAGGGCACAGTTTTGCACTAAAGTTACAAGGCTAATGCAGCTCACAAGTAGAGGAAGCTTATATCCCATCAGCATCAAACTGTCACGTCCGTGGCTGAGGGGGAGTGAGGCGAGGCGCAAGGCACAGGTTACATTTGATGGATTTTATTACAAAAAGACACAGACTCTGCACAAAAACCAAAAAGGTTCGAAGGCCTTTTAACACAAAGTAAACATAAAACAAGGACACCAGAGGAACAGGTAGCGTGAGGGTAATTGTGAGGGTTGACCAGCAACTAAAACATGAACTCAAAGAACTTAAACACCAAACACACTCCATAAACCAATCATAAAAGACAATCACTTAAACTAAACACAAGACAGCTGACAATGTGACACAAGACACAAACATGCACTTAATTCAAAATAAGAGTCCTAATCATAACCTAAATGACACCAGGGACATCACACAAACTTTTGACGTCACACAACGTTGTTAGGTAATCTCAATTAGACCTGCATGTGTGGTTTCTGACTCTGTATGACATACTTTTATTTAAACATGCACAAAATCAGTCAGACATACTAGCAGTTTTTAATTAAGCACCATACTGTGGTCATTTTTACAGACAACAGTGTGTCATACAGACTCAGACTTACACTCAGACTAAGAGAAAAATTTTTCTTTTTGAAAAGGCACTGACCCCCATCCTACAACTTTGCTCAAGCTTGAACTCCCACTGTCTTATGCCTGTTTCAATACCACCGCCCCCCAGACACACACACACACCCAAAACTTCACCCCATTCCTTGTTCTTTTTATGTCCACTGCTCTTTCGAGAACAAGCCTTGGTGCACGGTAAATGTTTAATGCACAGTTTGGCAGCGTCAGTGTCTCATTATGGGGCTGTTGTATGCCTCTGACTGAGTTTTAATTACACTGAGGTAGTGGAGGGGGCGGGGGAGAGGTGTGGGTGGTGCTCGGGGCCACCATGGCCACTGACTGATTAGGCCTCCGGGCAGCCAGGGCCCCAGGGCCCATCATTAAAAGACTAATTTCCACTTTCTTTTACTGAGAAAAAGAGGCAGCCCCAGTTAGTTAGGAAGCTTTGTGTGTGTGTGTGTGTGTGTGTGTGTGTGTATGTGTGCGTGTCAGGTGGGGTTCAGGTGATCTGCTAGGTGTTATCTGCTTTAACCACAGGTAGAAATATGCTGCACACTGGAAGAAAAACTCCTCAGAGTTTGTTCAAGTAAAAGCATGGTGTCACCATGTCCTGCTGGTCATTACCTACACATGTGACTTTGGCTACTTTAACAAGCCTGAATCATTTTCGAATAGCAAAACCTGCTTGAATGCCAGTCAGTAATGGCTGATGCATTGCACAGGACAGTATTGATATATGTCCTGCAATCAATAGATAAACACAAAGCAATAGCTTTAGTACCAGTCGCGGTGACGGACTAAAATGAGGCCAAGGGCAATTACGTTATGTCACTGGGGATGACGAAGACATATGTTGTGCCGCAGATTGCTGAGGGGGACCGCAGAGATGGCGCCTAACCAATCTGTCAATGGAGGAATGAATTTAGAAAGCCTCCCAAATGCGTGTACATATTATTCAGATGCACTGAGCACAACACTTTGACCGATGAAGCCATGGGGAAGAATTAACACACCACAAGGGCGGTCCATCAAGAAGCCTCTTGTTTGTTGAGGGAGGCGAAAGAAGTCTGTAAATCGTTTCCACTCCTTTTTTTTCACTTTATAGGAAAGTTGGTGGAAGCGATTGCCAATGAATCCCAGAAGATGACCCGTTATTGTTCTGAGCTCGGAGGCGAAGTGCTAAGTAGCCTCACGGGTTTAGCTTGAAAACAACACAGCATGCGCTGCATACTAATGTCTTTGAGTCATTACCTATAACCATACGTGGCACAAAACCGAGGTCCCGATGTACTAAGCCTTTAACGTCAGTTTCAAGTGCGATTCGGGTGCATTCTGCCCTTTTGTTATGTATGAAACATGCACTTTATTTGTTTATGGGCTGGGGAAATGCAAACTGCACATTCTCTTTATCATACTTACAAATTTGGAGAAGGTGGCGTAAAAAGTGGATGGACATATTAGAAACTGATTAGATATTACAAAGCTCAAATAATATGTGGCATGTGCTTTTACAGCAATGCTCCACCACCTTTCAGACCAAAGTGTAAATTTGTGCCGCAGTCTCAAAAGACTGAGTTATTGAGGGATTTCATCTAGCAGGGGCAGAAGACGTAGGCTTGATGCCCAATCCTCAGGGACGTTTCTGGCCTTCAGGGTAATCTAAGTTAAATGATTTACATAAATCCAATTATTCATCATACAGCACTGTCGCTCCACCCAATCCAAGATAGTGTTTGGGTAAATAAAACTACACAGATGTTATTAGTGGATATCAGGGAAAATTACAATTCAAAAGTAAATAAAACATATTGTCCCTTTACATTTTAAACTGACTTCAAACAGAACATGTCAAAGAGAAGTAAATGAAGACATGATCTTATATTTAATATTTCTTTGCAACGAGAGAAAATCTGTCTGATGTCAGTCGTGAGTCGATATATCATCTCTAATGGATTTGTGTATGTGGTTTCTGACACAGTATGTCATACTGTTATGTATAAAAACAGACAAAAGAACCTGTCAACTTGAAGCTTGTCCATACTTTTGTCCACTTTGATATTTATCTTATTTTATCAATGGCTAAAAGCCTCAGTTACTTACTTCATTAGCCTGGTTCCTCCAGCCTAAAAGTAAGGAGGCACAGTTCAGATACCAAGTGTTTCAAAGGGGAAAAAAAATTGTAAATCTACTTTTTTTGTACAACTATCTCTTTAAAGGGCTTGACATTGTGGTTTCTTCAATCAGAACTGTGTAGCTCATCCTGGCCCAGAAAATCGGCACACTCCATGAAGGCCTGCTCAGTTGATATGTTAAAAGAAAGCACGTTCAGTTATGGTTGGCACCCAAGCTGTTAGTATTAAACGATGGTGACAGTGCATAGATCAACACAGTGCAAATCTAGTGCAGTGTTTGCAATAACCACGGTTCACCCTAACAAAGCTCTATTCTTCCAAACCACAGGGATCCAGTTAGAGGAAACAGATTTTCCAGCGAAGCAATCCAGCAATCACAAAACAGCACAGACAATATCAGGCTGGGCCAAGAGCTCGGTAACCCACAACCCCAAAACGTCAAAGCAATTACCCCTTTGTAATAATATGAGAAATAGTACTTGCATGATGCAGTCATATGGGGAATGGAAATTGAAAGGGTTGCAGAGAGGTTAGCCTATGTATCACTGTAATGGATTACCGCAAACATCAACGTAATGTTTTTTTGTTAAAAACCTATTTAATATATCCTATTTCCATTTCAATTTTCCACTTCTCCAAGTCCAAACCTCAACTGAGGTCTGCTCACCTGGACGACTCCACAGAGAATATTTCAGGCTAATTTATTGGCTAATGAAGAGCCCTGCTTCAAGCCTGCCACAGCGCATTAAGGCCGGTTCCTTTGATGTTACAGAGAACATGGACGTTAGATGCCAAGCGTCTGATATATCCAGCATCCCTCATTTCGCCTCGAAATTAAAAATGCAAAAATATGGCGAGAGGTTTCACTCTGCGATGCCAGTTTCAAATTGTTGACTGTTACACTTGGTGACTAAGGTTGGAGACAGAAGGCAGTGTGAAAAGAACGCCTTTCCGTGTTAACTTGCTGTGAAGGAGAGAGAAATGTAGCTGCACTGCTCGTGCTATTTTGAAAGCCTTCAAACCAGGACTGCTAAAATTCTGAGAGCAATGAATGACCTGACTGGGGTGGGTGGTGGAGGACGGGGGGGTACCCTCTACCTTTAAATATGTGGGAGTTGTTTGTCTCGAAAAAAGGCCCAATCAGTTGCAAAAGCCAAACCGATCATTTGCGGCGAGGTTTTAGCACTGTGGTGCGAATGTACATGCTCTACACTTAAGCAGACCTCAACAAAAAAAAAAGGCCCAGTACAGCCTTAATGTGGACCCTTTTCATTGTCCTCAGCTGTACTGGTCACACAAAAATTGCGACTGTTATCAGATTCAGAACCCCATAGCCTTGAGAAGTCTTTACTCTGTTAATGCTGTCGCCCCTCAGGGACAGACACTATTAATTTGACTTATTTTCCTTCAGAGGGTTGTGATCAGAGGATGATTTCAGATGCAGATAACATTCACTGTCCAGCTAAGTATCAGTGCAGAATCCGTGATGCAGCCAATTTGTCTCTATTGTGGATGATCAGAAGAGGTGCCTGAGTGGTAAAGTGCTATTGTAATTATCATCCAAAATTTGACTCACTGAAGGAGAGGACTTTTGTCTACTAATAGTTTAGCAACAGTTTCAGGCTACTGCTGCCATCAGTGCCCTTAACAAGATGGGCCGAGTCATGAAATATTTAAATGGCGAGGGATAAACCATAATGTATGTGAGTTCGGGACTTGGTCCCATTTCACCAGCAGCAATTACCCGTGCTGGCAAAAAGCACAGTGGATCAAACACTATCCACCGAGAGGAAGAGCTAATTAGCCAACAATTAAAGCCCTTATAGACACATTCACCCCAAATCTCCATCCTTATTCAAACTCCCAGTTCAATAATAGATGACTTGCTTTCTGTTTGGAGATGTGGGGCCTAAGGGTAGATTTGCTTTGTCTGCAAGCCACTTTTAATGCCTTGCCTAATGCAAGCCATAACAACTTTATCTATTATACCTGCCATTAAGTCTTCATGGTAATGCATAAGAGTCATAGGGCAGTGCTCTCACCCAGGTCCCCGCATTAAAGGAATAATTCAGCGCAAAATCAAACTGACACAATTCTTCGCCCAGATGTCAGCCAAGATATATTTAGTGTCCAAATGTTGCTTCTTTGGTTTAGAACTGCGGCTCTGAGGCTAATTTCACTTTAAAACACTAGAAGTCAATAGTCACCCAAATAGACAATGGCAGACAAGACTAGGACTGGCATTTACAAAGTTCTAATGCTATGTATAGAGTCCTAAACCACTTTATCTATCTGGGTGACCTTAACAAAGAGCTGGACAGAATAATTTGGGCTAATAGAGCAACTATTAAGTTTACTGGGAAACCACTTTTTAAAACTAATTTTCATTTCAGTGCATCAGTAGTTGTTATTATGTATAAAATGCAATTAGGAAATTACTTAGTTATTTAAATAATGAACCTCCTAATAAATATGTAATGTGTAACTTTGAGTCTTTTTATCTACTTCAGTTCTTTTCCAGAAAACAAGAATGAGCACCCAACCATTACATCTTTTCAAAATGTTCACTATAACACAATTTTATATTTACTGACAGAAGTGTGGTATGGATTAAAAGTTCAGAATCCAGAGAACGTCTCTGCTTGTTTCAAAGAGCTTCAGGCTAGAAATATTTAATTTCAAACTACATCAGCCTTATTATACGGTATGGAAGCTGCAGCTTCTTCGGGTTAACAGCGCATGATGCAATTTACACTAATATATAATGAAAACTCCTTTCACGCCACAATACAATTGACAACAGATGTTCACAGGATGAATTTTCATAACCCTATACATTTCCTGAATGATGGATTGACCATATGGTCCAGTCATAGACGTCCCTTCATAGAAGACATTTACTAGGTTTCAGAGGATCTTGTGTTCAAATGGCCTTATAAAGCTTTATTCACAATTCAATAACTCAGATATTTATCCAGCCCCACATCTTCTGCAAAAAATAAATGAGCTATTTCAACCAATTTCATCACGGCCGGCTGCAGTGCTGTGTTGTAATTTTCACAATCTTCGTTTAAAGTAGAAGCTCGGTCAGGGTCCTATAAAGTGATGCATGGCTGGTTCATCACTCGAGCGCTTTGAAGAATCTAACAACCCCCCAGGGAAAGATTCTCACTAATTCCACAAGCTCTTATTATGATTGTTATCACCAATGTTGCCAGATACTTCGCCCCCAACACCCCCTCTTTTTTCCCCCCAGTAAGTGCCAAGAGATAGCGAGTGCTCCTTGTGGCAACCCTCAGCTCCCAGCGGTCATTATTGGGCCTGTTTTACCGTCACTCTTTCTCCCAAGGATGTGGCCTGACTTAGTGGAGTTGAAACAGATGGCCCTGCACCATCCGAGATGACAGCCCATCAGAGCAGATGGCCATCTAAAGGGCACCAACCCCAAGATCGGCACCGAGGAGGGAGGAGAGAGCAGACAGCGCAGAGCTGTCCACAGACATCACTGTAAAGGACTTTGGTAAAAGGCCCAATCGGGAATGGCTGTGACTAGCATGCTTGTTGCTACAATCACAACGGAAGAGGCTTCGGAACAAGACTACACCAATAAAAAAGTACTTATAATGTGTGAACTACATTGTGCTCTCTGTTAATGGGCTCAGAAATGGGTTGAGGACATCTTGATCATTGCTTTAGGCATGCCACAGGATTGCTAGAAGCTTCTAAGCCCCTCACAGGAAGTCTGCAGAGCTTAACCAGCAACTTGCGAAATCTTTTTATGTGTAAAAAGCAGTACTTACACATCTCAGAGCCAATTACCACTGATTCAAACAAATCTGGAATCCAATATGCAAATGGCCATGTGCTTAGATTCTCCATGCTAACAGTTGCACGTGACAAGCTGCTCTTACATGCTAATAATGAAATAATCATCATATTCCGCTCTCTTTGGACAAATTTGCGTGTTAAATGAACTTGTTCGAACTGGTAAGGTTTTCACGCGCCGGCCAAGTGCGTAGTTTGCAGCGCCTTTCGATGTGTTTCCATGGAAATAATTGCAACAGAAACGCGGCATATGCCAGCTGTCACTTGAAAAGGAGGTCAAAACAGATAAATATGCATCTTTGAAGTTAGTACTCATTAGTCCAACATGAGCTGGGACTGGGAGACAGAGGGAAGGGGGGAAAAATCTTATGCAAACTCATTTCAAAGAAAGTGACCGGTAAAGCCGTAGTAACGGGGCTTTCAGACGGATCCGCATCCCATGCATATGCTACAAACCACTAGGGCTCATAACTCTATCACCAACTAGGATAAGTCTTCCCACTTCCAAGTTATAGTATCAGTTCAACAAGGCTACTCACCCAGTCAACAAAAATAAAAGACGTCTTCTCTAATTTTGAAAGAGATTGCTTTATGTCAGTTGTGTTTTCTGTTTCAGAAGGAAAGTACATGTTTGAGAAAGCTGAAGTTATCATACTTTTTATATTCATATCGTTAGCTGGCTAGCTCGTTGCCAGAGCACATTTTCATGGAGGTCAAGATCCAGCTACACTTTTCCTATGTATGAAAAAAATGTCCATGTTTTTTTGCAAACTTTGTACTAACCTCTGACTTTTTCTTTTTTTGTTCTTTTGACAGCGTCTGCTAACATGTGTAACTTAACTGGGAGTAACTTGGTTCAAAGCAGATGTTGATTTGAGTCTAGCCGCAGGTATGAAGAACAGATGTGGTCGACTTTGAGCATGATGTACATCACTCTGGATAAGAGCATGTGCCAATTGCCATAACTGTAACTGTTATGGTGCAATATAACCATTCCCACTGTTCCCACTACTGTATTGTCTATTTATTGTATTGTCTCTGTAGTACATTGCACCATACTGTTAACTGCCTTTTGTGCAATATCATACATATGGTGCAATATTAGTCACTCTGGAGGGTTTACATCCCTTCTCACACTATATTGTAACACTGTTGTATTGTCCATTCATTGTATTGTGCTATTGCAACCTGCACTTTGTTGAACGTTGGCCCACAGAGAAGTGTCTCCTTAGACTATGTACATGTACACACTTGCTGATGACAATAAAGTAACCTTGAACCAACCCTGAACTTTGCTACAAAGTCCTCTTCCCAGCTTTTAAAAAAGTGTGTGGGGAGATTTGCTCGCAAACTAGATGAAACAGATCTATAAAATGCATACATTACATTAATAATCAAAACTGACATACATACTAACACATCTTTTCACTTTCCAATTGTGGTAATGTGTGTGTGGAGACCTGTATGGCTCTAGGGGGTTAAAAACAGCCAAAACTACCTTTTTCTCCATGCTGGGTGAGTGACTGACCAGAGAAAAGCTGTACTCAATTTATTGGTCCCCTGTGATATATTACATTTCTGGTGCTGATGTTTTTCTAGTTATGCCTTCCTCCCAAGTTCTTCCTCCTCTGGCTGTGTCAGAAATATTGTATGTAGCACCACCACAATCTCGCAGTTATTCATGGAAACCTTGCTGCTTCCATGCTTTCACATATTAATGAACATTTTCACTCCCTATGTTTTGGATTCTCTCTAAAAATGTCAGTACAGGGGGGTCCTCGGGTCACAACAGTCTCGTTACACGACGTTTCGAGTTTACGACGCTGTAAGTGACTCGTGCTAGGGTGTGTTTCAGCTAACACCAAAATTCCGCTTACAGCACGGTTGCAGGATCGGATCTGTGTCGTAACTCGAGGACCCCCTGTACAGTCTGTTTAGTTCACTTTTCAGGGAACCACTAGGGGGATCCACCTTCGGTACCTGATGATTCCTAAATTGGGCTCATATCAGCAAAAAATGTGTGTATTGTAGTTACTCAAGTTAACATCTTTAAAAATCTGGCTCTCATTGGATAAAAATATCACTAATCTAATGCACATCCTCTCTCTTTGTCAACAGAGGCACAAATTACCTTTATCGTCCATCTTGTATCAAAACAAAACCACTTCTAGCGCTTATAGCCTCCAAAGTCATAAAGTAGAAATATTCTCAACTTTAACATTAAAGTTATGATTTAAAAAACACAGGTCTGTGTTGTTCCATTGAGGACAAGAGCAAAGTCTACTGTATGTTCGAGAGAGCTTGAAAAGGGGTCATCTAAAGACTATAGCCTACTACTAATCACACGATAAAATTACTAGCTAATGGTGAGATGAAGAAAAAACAACAGAACCCTTCTCAGCCACATGTACTTTAAATCAATTTTAAAGGATTTTCAAACCATAGTATTTACTTAGCAGTCCAGTTTATTTGTGATTAATCTACTTTTTCCTCATTCCCACTTTTTATTGACATTTACATCCTAATTTTTGTTGTTAGTCATAGTTCAACATCTAGGTTTCTTTGCTGTTGCTCACTTTTGAAGTTTTAACAGTTTTAACCAAACAGCCCCTAACATATTTCAATTTATTCTTTGACAACAGAGGAACAAATTAACATTATTCCTTATGCTTATCTTGTTTTCAACCAAAGCCACTTGTCGTACTTACAACCTCCAAAGTCGTAAACTTTTCTCAACTTTAACAATAAACTTATGGTTTAAAAACACAGAGGGCCTGTTAGTTGTGTTCCGTAGACGGCAACCAAAAGAACTACAGTTTGTTTGAGAGAGCTTGTAAGGGTGTCATCTAAAGACTCCACAGTCTATTACTAATCACATCCTAAAGTTATTAGCTAACGGTTAGAACAGAAAAGTTGAAATGAACATGAGAAAATTATCACACCAATTACCATCTACCGGAATGGATTTCGCTTCCTGTCAGGCTGTGAGTGCAGGTTGTGCTAATTCAGCAGCACCATAAGCCCATGTCAGATGTCAGCTATCATCACTGTCATACTGCCCAAACCCCTGCACAGCTATTAGGAGTGACACCCTCGCATTGTCCTCCACACAATGCAGCTCCACAAATGGCTTGTATTATGAAGATAATGAACATCCTATTCCCCAAGCACACATTTTGCTGAGGCAAGCCAAGCCGGCCGCTGTCTCTCTGCGGGCTTGCTCAGCCCGTTCCGGGCCCCAGTGCCGTGGCTGGCGGAGTGACATTACTAAATGCCACGGCCGTGCCAGGGGGGCAGCGCACGGAAATAATGATGGAGTGGCCATGCCCACAGGTCGGGCACGGGCCTGCCGTGGGAGCAGCTCCCTAGCTGCGACAGATGGAGGGCATCAGATCCTGGGCTATTATGTGTGCCACACTAGGGCCTTCTCTCTCTCTACCTCTCCCTCTCACTCCTTCTTTCCTCTTCTCTCTCTTTCTCATCTGCTCCCTCCCCACTGGACCTGCGCAGTCATTAGCAAGCACTCCACTGCCAAACGCCATCCAGCATGCCGGCACCACCAGCACTCACGAGGCCCACAGGAAATGAGGAGAGACGTCCAACTGTAACGCTGGGAGGCGGTGTTAAGTTGGTTTATTCAGTTGCGTTATGCATGTGATTTCGGCTTCTTCTGTACTTGTGACTGCCAGATGTGGGTCCCTCCCACAGATGTGGGCTCTGTTTTCTCAGCCACATGCACTTAAAATCAACATTAAAGGATCTGAACTTCTTCAAGTACTTTCAAATGATCGTTGTCCTGTGCATTTGTGATTAATCTACTTTTTCCTCACTCCTACTTTTTATTGACATTTATATCCTAATTCTTGTTGCTAGCCACAGTTCAACATCTGGGCTGCTTTGCTGTTGCCCACTTTTGGAGTTGTAACATTTTTCTTAGACCAAAAGCATCCCAAAATGAGACAAACAGCCCCTACCATACTTCAGTTCTTATTCTGATACATGCTTCAAATTCCACCGCGGGTCGAAAGTGAACTCAAGGATTTCTTGATCCAGACGCTGTTTTATTAAACAGCTCTGCTGAAATGCAGCTTCTACTCTACTGAAGTGACAATCCTTTTACTAGAGTATTGTGTTATACATAGTATAGTGTGCATGCAAAACTGTAAAAACCCAAATATGCTTTTTTTAGAGAGCAAATATAGGGTACAATTTCCATTTAGTTTTAATTTTCCATATTAGGTAAAATAACTATCAAAATATCAGATATGCCATACCTTTTGCACAGGCCATGACTTGTCAAATGTAAAGGATAAACGGTGATTGTGCATTAAAAAATGCAAAAGTGTTTCCACCAATATATTCTTTCACAGATTGAACTATATTAGGTCTGAGCGTGTGATAGTGTTCCGCATCACTTCTTTGTTTTCGGACGTGGGCACACTTACCAGGATTTCACCACTGTTGCTGAAAGTCCCGTAATTCTGCAGCTTCACACGATCTCTCACATCTGTTTAGCGTTGTCTGGGCACAGCACTCCACCGCAATCCAGTTGGGGTGTGTAATGGGAGCCTTGCAGCCTGCAACAGAAAGAAGACAGGCCCTGGGGAGTGAGCCAGCCAGGAGCAGCATCCCTATCAAGACATGCAGCACTCTGGCCCAACAAACCTGGGGCTCATTTAAGCTGTAACTACAGATCCATCTGAGTCACAGGAGCTCTGTTTAACTCTGTGTGATCTGTAATAACATACATGACTGTGTAGGGCTGTGTGCATGGAAGGTGGACAGCTTGTGAACAAATACAAGCTGACTGCAGCCCAGCGGCCTGAGAACCTGACTATAAATGGATGAATGGAAAAGGCTGGCAGGTTCAGTATTGCTACTGTCATCATGACCTTGATGCCGTGTCCATCTCAACAGACTGGCATATGCTATGCCACTTTGATATATATAGTTTTAATTACAATACTTGCACTTTGAATCGCAGGTCATTTAGTTTGGTGGTATCCCAATGACGGCCTTATGTTATCAATACTAACAGCAAATGAGGCTCTACCCTGTAACATTTATTCTGTGCTGAACAATAGAGGTATTCATGTAATCCAACCAAATATCATGGCCGAAATAATGTAATGTATATCACATTATTGATGCAACAATGCATTTTTAACATAAAGTGGAGCAATATTGTCGCAATGCAACTATACTGTCCATTTCATGCAAGCTTTGTAGTAGGTATGGCAGTTTTAAATTAAACCTACATTGATAATATCAGCTCTGACTTTGTAAGGACCTCACTGAACAGCCTTGTCACTGCTCAAATTGATTAGACTTATCCAGCAGTTTTTGCTCCGCTTTGATCCAGGGTATCAAATTCCTGATAAGCAGAAACACTCTGTTCCAAGGAGCTATTAAATCCCTGGTTTCTGGCTGCCTGCGAGCCAGTTTGTTTTGCTGGATGTTTGTGAGCTGTGTCAGGCCATACGCGCTCTGGAGACACTACCCCGAAGAATCTCCAACTTAATCATGAAAGCCCTTGTGATCAAAACCTCTTTGATTGCAAAAGTAATAGGTCACAGACTATTTCATAATACAGTCCAGCTGTCTTTTATGGGTCCCATGTAAGGGCTAGAGTAAACACGGACTCATTGCTTTTCATCCCAGAGCCAGGGGACCGAATGGGGCTTCTACACTGTGGTATCTGCGTCTTGGCAGAGGTCACAGTGGAGCGCCTCAGCCTAATAAAAACAGTCCGTTCCTCCTTTAAATTCATGATAAGTGGCTGTAATTTTCCAAAAGTACAACGTCAAATGACAACCCAACTGCAGCAAAACACAAGACTAGCTCCAAGTTCACCACACTGGTAGTGAATAAAGAAAGTCCGACAGGCAGTGAGAGAGATACACTAAAGCACACTGCACTTGAAAAGCCATGCAGGGACGAGCCGATACCACCAAAATGTGTTAACCCCCCACCCCCCACCCCCCGAAGTTCTGGTGGTAAAAAAAAAATTGAAAATTTGATTCTACATACGTGTTCACAGCCAACGCACCATCATGAAAGCCTCTAGCACATCATTAGTTAGGGCTGCCCACAGTCTATCAGTGCTTGTGGAAATCAATGTTTATTATCCGGAGCAGTGATCCCCAACCATGTCCGCATTGATTCCCTGTTAGGAATCACACTGAAATTAATGTAGTTAATACAAATCATTTATCATAACTAAGTCAGATTCTCTCTCACGCTGAGCGTTTGTCTTCTTTAGGACAATATTACTTAAAAGAACACGGCAGATTGCAGACCAGTTCCATAAATTAATTAATCTATACACACATACATTGTGTGTGTGTGTGTGTATAGAATATATCTATGCATAGTTCTTTATACACACTAACAAACACACACACACACACACACATAATGTTAATAGTATGTATATGTAAAAGAAGTGTATTTTTTGTGACCAATTGTAATTGTATATATATATATATATATATATATATGCACACATAAATGTACATTACTTACATAAATGTAAAAGTGGTGCAAAAAATTGTACAAAATCCGAACCACATTATTTTCTAAACATTAGGACTCAAACCTCGTATCAGTAGTTTTCAGAACAAGCTAATTTGGTGCATACAGTTAGAATATCAGCTTCAATCAGCACTGGGATCCATCTCCAGCTGCCCTAACCTTGTTTTTAGATGACAAGAAATGGGGAAAAAAAGAGAGACAGCAGTGGAATTTTCCGGACCAGCTGGCAATGAAGCCTGTCTGCTGGAGCCGAATGCGCTGGCGCTCCCTGAGGATCACCCCCGGTAGAACGCTCGTGCTGCACATTTATAAGAATATATTTGGGAGAGAAAAGAGGGTAAAAAAAAAAACACAGACACAAACAGAGACAGCCTCTGCACTTGCTTTGTGCTTTTTCAGATGGGAGGAAAAAAATATATATTTATTTGCTTCCACATAAATATTGAAAAGGTTCCCTCAAAAATAATTTATACTTGGTGAGAGTAAACAGTGTGGCATGTAACATGAGAGTGTGAGAAGGGAGGAAAACAAATCCTGAAAAGAGGATGGAGGGCAGGGACGGCCTCTAAAACGTCCCGTGGCAGGCGGGGTCCGGAGGGGTGAGGCCTGGGGTGACTGAGTGTGAAGCGGTAAGGAGTGTTAATTTAACAGTAGGATGCTACAGTCACACCTGAGTAATCCTTTCCCTTTGTTTTTGATGTCGGCCAAAACATTCATCATTGTTAGACTATTCTCCGAGGTGTATCCGAGCAACGTAATTTGCAAGTTTTCACATTTAAACATCTAATTGCCTTGGCAACTCTGCCGCAGGAGAGCATGGCTGGAAATTCTATATTTAAGTTGATTTTCATCACAGCGCCTTGGAAAACAGGAGGTTAGTGCTGGGAAAATCTCCGTTGGCCTCAGAGTGAAAATACAATTACGACTTAGTGACCTGATAAATTGCCAAATCACAGCGTTGTCTGAGCGAGGCTTTCCATCCCTCTGACACTTAAATGAAACTTATTTCGCCTTTTTTGCTTGACATTACTTCTCCCTGTGTTCGGCAACACGTTACAAAATGGACAAGGAAGCGAGCTAAGCGTTCGCATTACCTCCCACGCTGCCGTTCTCAACAACGTGGGGTACCATTTCCATTCCGTGACCTTATGAGGTATATTTGAGGTACATTTCCCTGCAGTCATTTCCAAAAGTCCTTATTCTAAGCAGTCACTATCCAAGCTTTCATTGTAACAAGTATAAAAAAGTGCTGTAGGTCATTTTCAAAAGAAGCTGAAGGAAATCTACCCAGGCATAATGCACAACGTAATTGCAGAGTGGTACAAAATGTGTCATTGGAGCAGCTCCTTCAGATCACTGTAACAAAGCCAAGGAAAAAAAAGAAGGAAAAAAGTCATGCATTTGAATTCTCCCTTTTTGCTACAGTACAATGGAAAAAAAAAAAAGATCACAGAGTCCATTTCGTTTTGGAGGCTGCTCTGAAATACATCAAGTGCTGCTTCAGGCTCTTGGTCCATTGGGGCTGAATGCCAAGCTTTAGCAGCACCAGCCCATGAGTAAACTCGTCAAAGATGTTGTGGTCCTGGCCCGGATCTTCACTGAGGATGTAAAGCTCACCCGCATGAATGTCCGTCAGGTTGGCTTGGAAGTGGACGGGGTCGAAGCCCACCCACAGGGTGTAGCGGTAGTCGCTGGAGCGCACCGAGTAGCCCATGATCCGGATGTCAGCCAGGTTGGGCAGGTCAGAGTTTTGCTGGATGGTGTCAGAGGGCCGTGGGTACTGGCTGTAGGCAACAACCTGGTGGTTGGTGACCCATTCGCGACGGCCAAGAAGCCGGGCCAAGCTGAAGCCCTCCGTGCACAGCTGGACCTTGAAAGAGGGGGTGGGGCAGTAGGGGGGCCGAGGTAGCCCAGCCAGAGAAGACAGAGTGGGGAAGACATCCACCAGCTCCACCATGGTCCTCACCGCATAGCCTGCGGCAAGCCCAGGGAGAAACAGTGAAACAAAACAAAGATGAACAGGTTAAACCAAACAATATTACACAGGTTAGAAAAAAGAGTGCTAGTTTTCCAAGAGGAACAACAGTACACATCATTTTATATCAATCTATGTCTATCTATCTGT